>CM070500.1:66403081-66586163 GCA_036346375.1 Guadua angustifolia
TGTGCTTTTTTATTGCTCAAGAGAGCTCAAGTTACAAATGAGAGATACACAGGTATTCATAGGCTCTTGGGCCTATACAAATAACCAAAATACCCCTCATGTATATAGCTAATCTATAAGTATAAGCGAGTGGTATTATTGTCTTTTCTAGGCATAACAGTAGTTCCTTAATCTGGCTAATTGACATAATTTGCATGATATAATTATGAAATCACATATTCCAATACTTGGTCTAGATGGGTCTTAATCCATTTCAAGGATTATATGACTATTGGTGTTCTTGATACATGAGGTTAATTTGTGTTAACCTTTTCTTGCAATCATTGCAAGTGCATTTGACTAGTAATTGAGTGATTCATCATAATCAACTATATTTCTAGGCGATACCATCTTTCATGTAATATTTCTACCTCCTTTTTGTGATTCCACCATACTCATAAACAATAGCCAAATATATCGTCAACAATGATATATAAATGTTGCCTTCTTATATTAATATCATAATAAGGACTTAGAGCTATGCCAATGCTCAATTATTAAATGCATTATTAATTTAATCATTTGTTGCCAGAGATGTCATGTAGCAAAAAATTAGTTTATTAACAAGAGAAATAAAAGAGTCATTTTCATGACCTTCAAACCATCGCTTTACATCACCTTATGATGATCCATCATATTTGAATCGAAGATTCAATTTTAGCAATATTGGTTTGACCTTGGTTGCTTTCATCCTTTTGATCCTTATGTAATAGTATCATTGGTACTCTGATGCAGACTTTATTTTCCACCCCCTTATTTCAGCATGAGCACACATCTTAATCAAATGAAGGTGATTCAATATATGCTTGACTCAAAACTAAGAACATGATTCTTAGTATATATCTAGAAAATTAAGATCACTTATGATCAATATCAGCCTCTAGGTCATTTTTTATTTGGGAATCGAGATTTCTCTAAGTAAATCTTGTATAGCTTAAATACCGAAAATCATTCAACTTGATAATCTCCCAAATGCCTGAAAATCATTCAACCTAGTGATTTTCAAATATCCCCATTTTATGCTTAAACAATTCCACACTGATTTGCTTATGTTTAGTAGGCTGATGATTGCCTTAGGAAATATCACCTTAAATTTGATCTGAGATTTTCTATATTATTTTCCATCACTTATCATTATATCCATTGCTCTTTATTTTTCACTCACTTATTCCTCCCCTCTTCACACCAACCCTAAAAATTCCTAGTGCATATACACTAGACATATGTGGGAATCAACTCGGATTATACCATAGTGTGAGTGCATATACCCTAGACATATGTGGGAATCAGCTCAGATTATACCGTAGTGCATACTCTCAAGGTATCATTTCTGTTGGTGAGAAGCTTAATGGGAGGTGGGAAATTATACCTTAAATTGATTTTTCTTGAGATCATGTGGATCTAAGTTCAAAGTGCTATTTAGGGAATTCCAATTCACTTGCCTCCTTTGGCCACATTACACTTTAGAACATAGTACAAATCTATCAAAATCAATTTGAGGTTAATTCAATATCAAGAGTATATGAAATCATCACATCATGTGGTAAATTTATCTTCAATGTCAAGCATATCTTCCACTTTTATTTTATTCCATGATAAAAATATCTAACATCATGGAAATAATTTTCCTCATCTTTAGATATCTTCTTATTAATTTCTAGCAATTTTTGTATTTTTTTTTCAATTTTTAAGAAATAAAATAATTCTCTTGATTACTTCTTGTGTAGAAATACTGGAATAAATTAAATACTAGGAAGGTACTCTGTAAGTTAATAAAACTTATAGCGAATTTTCCACAAATTTTCCAAGAAGGTGGAAACCATTAGGTGTATTTTTTAAATTTTAAGGTCTCTTCTGCAATTTCTGCAGCCAGCAAGGACTTAATTGCAATTTCCAAAAATTTTGAGGACCTATTTTAAGATCTTTAGTCTCACAAAATTCTAGGGCCTTTCCATAAAATATGCATCAGAAGGACCTAAATTCAACAAATTAAGGTCTTATATGCAATTTTTGAAAAATTTAGGTGCTATATGCAAAATTTCCAATGGGCCATGGATTCCACTCGACCTGATCTCATCTGGGTTGAACTCAGTCGACAAGCTAAACACATTAGGCCCTTTGCAGGCCTTTAATGCCAACCTAAAATAAATGGACATGGCCCATACTCTAATAGGCTCATACTAAGCTCTCTGTGGACTTACTCGCCTGCCCATCGGACCTGCACTACAAGGGTTAAGAACCCTAGTCACAATGACTCAGGCTTAAGCCCCCATTACTAGAGAAGGCAACTGTGGTGGCTATTAGCAATAGCCCTGGTCCACCTTCTTCTCCAACGCCTCTCTCCTTTCATCCTAGCCTGCATAGGCAACAACAACGACGCAGGCAGTAGCAGCTCATATAAGATCCATCTAGTCCTGGCTTCACCTAGCGAAGTTGGTGGTAGGTAATCAAATAAAGCCACAATGACTTATTTTTAAATACAAAAAACTTCTAGGGTCTAAACCGCAAGATTTCAGATGGAGTAAGCCTGACTAATTTGTATAATTTCAGCCTCAAGGCGCTTTTTTAATAAATTAAGGACATATATGTAATTCTTGATATCTCAAGAACTTTTTTCACAAAATTTCTATAGACTTAATAGTTTCTAGGTAACATGTGCATTCCACTCAATTCGATCCATTCTAATTTGGATTGACCCTGATTCAGTTCACAGGTCTGGATCATATCTAACCGACCCGACCTCTCATTTCTTTATCTGACACATTAGGGATACAAATCAAACCTGGTTCGATTCGATGGAGGTGGTGCTCCACACCATGCATCAGCAACACGAGGCCCTAGCAACGGCAATGACCTGATAGAAACCGTCCCCAATGTTGACATGTGCTCTTGCCTCCTCGTGATCCTCTTGGTGCGATTGGTGGCACAAGCGATGAGCCCACCCACCCACTCATCTTGGCGTGGTGCAACTTGGCTACTTTCGGTTTGCCCTAGTGTCCGTCAATCAACAGTTTTTGACAATGACTCCCAATTGCTAGTCCCCTTGGCTGCCTCTGGCGACCCTAGCCCCAGCTCCCATTCCTCATGGTGACACCAATAGTGGCACAACATGTGGCCCATGTCGACGGCTTGATGAGGTGTTCATTGCTTGTGACATCATCCCGAGTCGTCGGCTCGGAGGTGACGTGTCACAATGTCCCATTCCAGCATTTATGTCACAACAACAACGACATCACCCTTCTTAGGCTCAATGCTCCTCCTGGCTTCGGCAACTGAAGGCGGCCCATGGCCCGTGCGCATGACATGGTCACATAGTGGCTTACCCTGAGCTTGGCTCGGCTTAGGCAGCGCGGCGTCACTCACCTACCTGTGCTTGGCGGTGTTGATAACATGTTATGTCTTAAGGTCTTTGTTGACCAATGAAGATCGCATAAACCACTACTACAGAAATGCTTTTCACAGGCGGGTGGTAACCCATCTTCTCAGGCGTTTTTGCTCCCGCCTGTACGCGAAGGTCTGTGGAAATCGCTAACTTTGCACGGACGTTTCTACGAGCCGCCTGTAAAATACATTTGTATAGGCGGACGGCTTAAGAAAACGCCTGTACAAATAAGCACTTGTGCAAAGGTGTTCTTAAGCCGCTTGTTCGTATAAATGCATTTGTACAAAGTGACGGCTTAAGAACCCACTTTGCATTGAGTACTTATTTGTACAAAGTGTTTCTTAAGCCGTCCTGCATGATCAAGAGAATCTTTTTTAATAATGTTATGTTAATTATATTATAATATTAATAAATGCATACATTCTATCAATCATATCATTTATTCAAAGACAAATCCATACATAACAATGACAAGGTTCTATATACAAAGCACATATAAATCATAATTGCATTATGTATATATATATACTCCTCTAATATTCTCCTTGTAAAACTCTCCGTGCAGTATCTCGCGCTATGTACTCCTCGATATTCTCTATCTAATATAAATTACCTATTGTCTTTCAAAAAATATATATACACAAGGTTATTATATATACATCGGTGTTCACGGTCCGCTTATCCTCGTCTCCCAATTACAAAGTTTAGGATGCTTCGCCACTTCACCTTTGAGTAAAAGAAACTACCTCTCTCATGGATGACTTCACGATTTAATGAAATGGCACATGTCCTTTGCACATTGCAAAGGTCATCATTAGTGAGTGCCAAAGTGGTCTTTGCAATCTTCACCGCGATAATAAAGTAGGCAATAAAGAGGTTAAACAATAGTGAAATCAAGAATCGACAATAAATAATCTTGAATCACCAATTTGTATAGGCTTACGTCCTCGGGGTTGCTTCTGTACCTCCCGTTGATCCTAAGGAACTCGCAGACGTAGTATCCACAAAGAACACCGCACGAGGTTGCTTGTGACACTTCAAATCAAATAATAATGTATGGAATTAGTATAGTTGGTAATACCCTTCCTTACTAGTGCAATTATGTTGAAGCATTACAAGTGTCTTCTTACCCATGGGTGGACATAGCAAAGCATCTTATCTGACCCCTTCGCAGGATCATGTTGCCCCCGCTTTTTGTTCGCGTAATTCTTGAAAGCCCTACTCGAATGTCAACAACAACAAGTAACTATCATATCATAAAACAAATTACGTTATGTTATGTATGTTTGTGTATATATATTTCTTACGCATTTAAGACGCGGGTGAATTCATTGTAAGATTCCGGTGGGGTACTGGATGAGTCAAGGACCATATATCTGCTCTGCTTGGGGTACAGCATGAAACAAATAAAGTGATCGCTGCAACGAAAACTTATATATGTAAGTTTCACGAGTGATTATGGTGCAAACTAAGCTTTTAGCAACGATTGACGAATGAGAAGATTACTTAAAATTGTAGGGAGCCATTATGACGTCCTTGTCTTGCATCTGGAACATTGCTTTTGATATGTATAGCCCCACATGTACTTGGCGATCTCGGTCAGGGACTTTCGCTTTTCTTCTATCTCTGCTTCCGTCATCCCTTATTCTTCAACGCTTTTCATTGAGTACTGACTCTTAAGCTCACCTGGCTAATCCATGAGGGGTCAAGGAACCCGACACATTTTCCCATCTTTTAGCATCAGATATTGCATTCTACACGAAGACAATGGTCAATGCGCCAATTTATATGTTGAATCTTTGGGAAACATGACATTTTGGCAAATATCGATTTTGGCAAAATGCATCTTGTTCGACGATTTGGCGGTTAACTTTACTAAAAGGAAAAAACCACACTAAAATCGGCCAACTTACGATTTCTTGAAAATTATATGGATTCTCGCCAATTTTGAATGATCTAACAAGCCATTACTATAAAGAGGAACTCAACTTGGCACTCAACCGCTATACATTTGGGGTTTTCTTTATTATGCTATCGTAATGCAATATAATGATATGTTGTCATAATTAGTTATATCGGCACTTGCTCTTGCAAGAGCCGATATAATTAACAATGTAAGGGTAGGTCAATGGCCAACTTACGTGCACCACACGCCGATCATGTTGATGTCGAGTTTTCCAAAACGGAACATCTGTTGCAAGTCACCAAAATCGATCCGCACGTAGTGAGTATCCTCGTGTTTGTAGATATCTCGGAGGGACGGCGGCTTGAATGCCCTTCACCCCAAGACGAGATGCCCTCAAGTACCGATCATGGAATCTCTTCAACTCCCATGGTCCTTTGTTGATCCGCTCCATGGGGAGAAATGGCTTGCCATGCTCATAAGTCTCTAGTGAAGGCATGGTTCAGACCTGAGTGGAGTTGGCACTCCTATTTGACTTGGTGGTACTCCGCTGATTGCAATCTACTTTTTATTTTTCTTTGCAACCAGAACAGAGATGCGCCATTTGTGGTGAAGCGCCACGGCCGGAGAAGATGCGTTGTGGTGAAGGCGCCACGGGAGAAGATCGCTGCTAGGTGAAGGCGCCGCCGGGAGAAGATGATGCTTGTGGTGAAGGCACCGCCGCGGAGAAGATACGGTTTGTGGTGTAGGCAATTTTGGAAGAGGTAGGACGTCTTGACTTCTTCATGGCGTCTCGACCTCTCTTGTATCAATGCAATATCTTCCTTGGGCCATACAATAAATGACCCAACCGCATCTTTGATGGTCTCTACATCATCAGGGGTGCTGAATGGTAGCTTCCACAAGCCAAGGCACGGAACAAGCACGATGTCCACTTGCACCTTTGCGTGACCAATCGGGACAGGTTGGTTGTGTATCACAGTGCCCGGATATGCCATGCCCTCCGCAAGCTCGACGACCAAGCCCCCTTGCTCCAGATGTGCATAGAGCTTGCACTTGGTTGCCTCTGTGATATCATCCACAGGATATCGAGGCGTTGGGATTGGTGCGGACCCGACGCTACTCCGGATGTGGGCCGGGCTCGGGTTGTCATCCGACCGCGCTTGTAACGCCCTTTCTGCCTCTTTCTCTTCCCACAGTCTTAAAAACTCTTGTTGGGCCAGTTGTCTTATTGTATCAGCCATGGTCCTCTTATATCTTTGACGCGACTTGTATTGGTCTTGATATTCGGGAACCCATGCTTGAAGCCCACTCGACTTCCGACGCCACGAAAAGTGCGACACAGGTGTTCTTGGTTCCCAACACCGTCGTTAGGTCGCCGTTCTCCTCGTTCGCATGAAAGATCCCTCCGCTTGCTCGTGCGAGATCTTCAGCAGACTTGGCCGAAACTTCCAGACCGCAGGTCCACCGTGCTTTTATGACCCTTCTTCTTTGTTGGGTTGGCGAGCTAGGACCCAATTTCTACCTCGCTCGCTACAGCTTGTCAATGGGTTCTCTATCCTAGCACGGGCTTCCATTGCTAGCCTTCAACCGTAGAAGCATCAGCACCGTATGCAACACCGTAAACTCTGGAGGACAACCCTTGATTCCTCATATAATGATCATTCAACGCTTTGTGTAACGCATCGACATTATCTAAACCTATCATCTCCTTTAAAACCTGTGGTTCGGCATGGCGCAACATTTCCTCTACATCAGCGATGCGACCATCATCTAGCAAACGAGCATGCACGTGAGCTTCATCTCCCAAACCATCAATGTCGCCTCCGGCACTTCGATCATCCACGAGATCGGGATCAACATCATCGGTTGTTTGCGATGTACGTTGCTCGCCATGGTTGGACCAACATGTGTAATCCTCTATAAAACCTCTCATGATTAGGTGTGTTGTGATTACACTTAAATCTCCCCACCCTACATTGTTCTTACAGTCTTTGCATAGACAAAGTATTTCTGTTTCCTTCTTAGTCCAGGCCCTTCCGAGCGGCTTTAATAAAAGTTTGAGCTCTTTGAGGAATACACCCTTATTTCTTGGGGCATTGTACATCCATGCCCTTTCCATCTTGAACCGAAAGCAGAAAATCAGATTGAAATGTCAATTATTTAGATAGAACTTTAACAAGAGAACCCTAAGTTAAATACTATAAAATGATTTTATTAAAATCACGAAAGAATGTAAGGTCCTCTCCTCTAGATCTAGAGAGGGGATCGTTCTCTCCCTCTAGAGAGAGGGAGGGATACAAGATCTCTCTACGATCTAGAAGGTGAGGCTTCAACTAAAAATTAAATTAGTCCAAAGGACACTCAATTGTTGGTTTTGGTGATATGTCTATGACATGTGGGTCCATCTGAGTCTATGACAAGGACTAGGGTGTCAAAAAGTGAATCACTAATTTTAAAGAGGGCGCCAATCTCCCTGCTTCAACCCTCTCCCATGCACATTCTATCTACACTACATCTTCCTCTCCACAAGATATATAAACCTCTACAAATGTCGAATGAGATGCTCTTACCTTATAGAGTTAACTATTCCAAGGATTTCAAGTTCAAAACCTAGCTCCCTCCTTGTTTTCACAATTTTGGGGTCACCGAACTCCGCAGAGAACGATCTGTCGAGCTTTAAAGCGAAGTTTCCACAAAGTGCTCCCTAAGACAACGGACTGCAGAAAAATAATAACGATCAAGCAAAACAACACTACGGATGATCCGTCAAAGGAAAAAAGAACCATACCGAGTATTTTTCGGACGTTGGATTTCTCTGTAGTGCCGCTATTGCAACGTAACGGATGATCCGACGTCAATAAAACTCATACCGGAGTATTGCCCGGACGTTGATTTCGTGTTTTGCGGTATTGTAGAACAAAGGATGATCCGCACATACATAAAAATGCATACAAGCATCTCCTTCGTCACAAGATATGCGACAAACATTTACAAAATTTGGACAATACTTTGTTTAAGAACTACGCCTTTAAAGACTTAACATCACCATAGGGGGTTCCTTAATTAATTAGGACATCAATATAATTAACTAAGGCTGCTTGCTTAACGCATCGCTGTGGAAACCGCGATTTCGCATATGCTTCAGAAGAAAGCGGTACTGTAAAGATCGCCTCTTCCCCAGGCGGTTCCTTAAGAGAGCTGCCTGGGAAGAGCATAGTTTCCACAGGCGGCATCTAAAGGGCACCGCCTGTGAAGAGATCAATATTTTCGCAGCCGGTTTCTTACGAGAGCCGCCTGTGAAGATACCTTTACACAGGCGGTTCTTAACCCCAAGGACCGCGATCAGTCATTTGAGGCGGCTCTCCTTTTAATCCGCCTGTGGAAAGAAATCCTTGGTGTCTAGGAAAATCATTTCTGTAGTAGTGAACACAAGTTTAAAACAGAGATATAGGATGTAGATTCATGGCTCTTTCCTCTTTATTGATATTTTTCTTGTGTGTACAATATACTCCTATGTCTCACTTAAATAGTGGGAGAGGAGGGGATGTTTCTTGAGAGCCAAGCATGTCTCTAAAGTAATCTACTAGAACTCTTAGTTCTTGTTACAAAACTCTATTGAGCTCCTTTAGAAAACTCGTAGAAGTCTGTTTAGAAAAGTGTCCACACATATATGAAATTAGAATATTTTGCAACAGTTATTTCTTTATCTCAATGTATGTTGGTAGGAGTACATATGTCTGAAGAGAAGGGTTGGCAACCAACTAATCTGGTGGCCACACTAGCTAATCTAGTGGCATTATTTGGCATAGCAATGTAGAATTGTTGATCATGTCAAAGAACTCTAGCTACACTAGGGACAAGTCCAACTGTGGGAGATCGATGGGGGCCACGCACAACTGGACATATATCACATGGTTGTGCCATCCAATTCTCTGGGCTCCTTTGAAACAAAGGAATTTTTTATGATGAAGATCTTCTAGAAAATTTTCCTACGAGTGCCTTTGGAACGTAGGAAGGATCCAAGGAATTCCTATGAAAAAGGCTCAAACCTCTTGGTAAAGGTCTTTTTCGAATACAAAAACCTAAAAATGCGGGAATAGAACAAACGTAGGATTGGAATGTCATAGCTTACTGAATCCTACACGAAGCAAAATCACATGAATTGCTTAAAAGTGTTGTTTGGATGCTTTACAGAAAAAATATAGGAATTTGAGATTAGATGTTACTTGATTAGAGAGGGTGGAGAGAGAAAGAGATAATGCATTGGATTTATCAAAGGAAAAATAAACGTAAGGTATGAGCACATGTTAATTTTCCTATGGAACTGGGGGTATAGGAATGAATTCCATAGGAATTTGACAACTTTATTCCTATGTTCCAAACAATCCTCACAGGAAAAAACCCAAGGATTAGAATCCTCCAAAATTCCTATGAAATTCATTCAATCCAAAGAGGCCCTAAAATTCCTTTGAGAAATCCAAGGCAACATCATTGTTTCTCTTGCCTCTTCTCTCCCTAATTAAGAAATATTTTCCTTCAAAATTCCTGTAGAACATCCAAATAGCAGTTTTATACAATTATTGCATTTTCAATTCCTGTAGGATTGCAATGGATATTATCAAAATTGATTCCTATGGATTCAAATGTGGATGGCTATTCTCCACATTTGCTAGCATAGTGAACTTTTTCTTCTATTTCATGATTCCTTGCTTTTTTCTCCATTTAAAAATGACATCCAATTCTTGTGTTTTTACTTGTTCCAAAGAGGTCCTCACCTGTAATATCTCGGAATGATTAGAGAAAAAAACTATCGTGGGTTGAATTGTTTCTGTTATGGACTGAATTTGTCATGTCGTGGGCCAAGGGGGAGGGTTCCACCTCCTCAAACCTTAGCCTCCCCTTCCCCCACTCCCAGACACATCCTCTTCCTCCCCCTCCTGTGCAACAATTGTCCCTCTCCCTTCTATGCACAACCTATTCCTCTCGCTCTTATGCGCAGCCCCAGGAGGCTCCTCCCTGTGCAACACTAGTGACTCCTCCCAGCATCTCCCCTACCTTCCCTTGCCTCCCCCAGTGCCCTTGCACTTTCCCCTAGGCATCCCTTGCCTTATGCTGCCTTGGTAGAGTTTGGTTGCTAGGAGGGGCGTAGATCGCATGATCCATGGGGGAAGAGTCGTCGTCGTTGTTGATCTAACGATTCTACGGGAGAAGGTACTTTAGGTTGTTTATGGTGATATGGGTACTATTTTTGTGTGGTTCCATGGTGGTTTTCCCTATTTTAGCACTGTGATTGGGTTGGATTTGGGGGAAAATCTGTATGGGGTAATATCTGTTCTCAAGCAGATCTGACTGTGAATTTCAAATCGAGTTTCGGGGCACCTATGCTCATTTCTAAAAGGTTCGAATGTTGTAAAAGTTGTATATTATTGTATAAGGTTTCATTATAGATCAAGAACATGAAATTTGGTTAAGAAGTTTAAAAGTTATGACTTGTTGAAGCCGACTGTGCAGAATTTGTTTGCTGTTGGATGCAGTTTTGGTAATATGCAGATTTCGGCAACTTAGGGGCTGAATTAAATTATTTCAATAACTAGAGAAATCTAGGAAATTTCTTGTAGTTCTAGAAATATCACCGCTTACTTAATTTTGAGTTGTATAAAAATATTTACAAAATGGTGAAATCTACTGTCTAGTGAGGCAACAGTTTGGTTTTCAAGGCAGAAAACGAAAGACTAGATGGTTTAATTGAAAAAGTTGGTTAACTAGAAATTTGTGGGTATTTCTCGGTAGTTTTCATTAAGTTCTTGGTTTCCTAAATTTGGGCTCTTCAGGTAGAATTTATGGTATTTTGACCGCTGGGATAGCAAGGGGTTGGTCTGTCCAGTGAGTGAGAAAGGATGAAAATCGGGTGGCGCATAGGTGTGAGGTCATTATGTTGTTGTATGTATTGTTGTACATGATTTTTTTAGATGAATGCATATATATTTATTGTAGGAGATGTGACTTTGGGAGTGGCTTCGACCTTCCTCCACTCCGACTCACGTGATAAAGAGGCAAGTATATCGTACAAACGAAGATGGTTGAGATGAACTTCAAGTTAAATGAATAAGTTACTATCTTATTGAATTAATTTATGAAATATGTTGTTACTGTCATATTATGATCAAGATGTTTATATAATGGTTGAATGCAGGTAGTGTATGGTCATTTGTTAATATGGTTTCATGGCAAATGAAAAATTAGAATAATATGTCGCATTACTTGCTTTCATGACATGAAAAGAATTTATGCCAGGTCAGTGCGAAAGTCATATGAGGTCAGATGACTAATCTGGAGTGCTCTTTTCTAAGACCTACCAAGCAGTCACATCCATGTGGATGGATGGGAGTAGGTCTACTTGTAGGCCCCTCCACAGGGATGGTAGGGAATGAAAGGATACGACACTAACAGATGTGCACTCAAAGTATACCAGCTATGAAATGTGCATTTGAACATGAAATTATATTGCATTGCATTGCGTTGCTAATGGTGAATAATGACCGTGATAATGGGCTAAATCATTAAGTCGTGGACTCATCCAAAGATGATAAAAGAGTGGAATTTGACAAATGGATATGTTATTACTGTTTTATATACTTGTTGATTTTAAATAAGAAAGATCGTTATGTTACTGTTTAAAATATGTTAAATGGTTATGATATTAATCTATGATATACATTGCTGAGTCATAGACTTACATTTGTTTATTTAATGTCTTAGATACAATGAGGCCGGCATGCATGGAAAGGGGTAGTAGCACATTCACGACCAATGTTACCACACTATCCTCAAAGCTTTTGATCATGCTTAACTCATTGGTTCAATTAGATAGATTCGGTCATGGGATAATTTTAGTATAACCAATCTTTTGTGAGGTTTATTGGTTATACTATTGTTAAGTAAGGTGGTGGCATTTGGCTATGTCTTGATAATTAAAACTTGTGGTTTATGTTTTTATCATGAGACAAACAAGTTTAAATTTGGTGTTATTACCTTTCACTGTATTTCCTTATGATTATTCTTTAGTTGGTGTTTAGTGATTAATTAGAAAGCTTATGATGTTTTTGAAATTTATTGTGGTGTTATTACCTTTCACTATATTTCCCTAGTCACTCTAACGACTTAACCTTGCAAGCCTTTGATCTGAGTCTTTCATACAACCGCATGGCTGGTATGGGACAGACCTAGTTGAGTATGACTCCGAAATCTTAGCACATGAGACCTCAGGTGGTTTTTGTATGTGGATGTGGTAAGAAGGGTGTAGTGTTTACCATTTGTCGGGACCCGAATTTGCAAATCCGGACCCTCTATGTATTCTGTACTAGTCCAGGATCATGCTAGTACACACAGGATAAACAGGTTGAGATACCACAATCATACACAGTGAAAATAATAATTAAGTACCTCAAGCATAATTATATCGAGTTACACGACCTTATGGTCACCTTACAATAATTCGTCACATAGGACGATAAATAACAAAAGTAGCACAAGTTCAATAGCGGAAGCAAAAGTACGTCAATGAACCCCTCGTTCTGCCACAGGCAACTGACGAGGCTCAACCCTAATCCTCCTGACCTTCATTGAACTCCTCTTCCCAAGCTGGTGTTGCTTCTTCTTCTGAGGTTTTTATTGAAGCAAGGGTGAGTGTACAACATACTCAACAAGTCATGCACAATGCAGTTCTATTACTACATGCATGGCTTATTCCAAGGGAAAGGCTTACATGGTTATTTTTGCATAAAGCAGCATTTCTTTTAACGGATAATCCTATTAGGTTAAAAGCGATAAAACCATTACTATTAATAATTAATTTCTCAATTCTTTTCCAACAGTTTGGCACACAGCCCTAAGTTTGATTTATCAGTCTTTGGCACACAGCCACCCATTCCATATTTTATTTTGAAAATCTAACCCTTGACTGTAATCCCGAGCATTGTCCAATACCATGGACGCGCTATTCAATAGATTTAACACACACACTGCAGAGGTCGACACTTTACCCATAGGATACAATCGCTCACCACACAGTGATTGATTGCAACAAAGTCTTTCAGAGACTAACACCTAACCTGTGAACCTCCCCAGCATTGCCTTTCTAACACTTTCCTCACTCAGAGCCAAAGTTTAGAACAGGCGAATATAGTTGGATGGGTACCAAGCCGTAGCACAGGTACGCTCCCCCACACGGTTACACTCTTGTGTAACTGTTGCCCCAAGGTGTCAAAGGAAATATATTAGAACCCTACTAAACTAGGTCTGTCCCATTCCAGACAAGTGGTTGTACGAGTAACTCAGTTCAAAGGCTCGCAAGGTGAAGTCCTTAACTGTCCCGGGCAAGACATCCGTTTTATATTTCTCGGCACACAGCCTTTACAATCTTTAGTATATCCCGTTGCCACATAGGCCCACCTGGCACGAAGCCTTCTCGCCACTTGCCCCGGTCCAAATCATTTCCCACCCCGGTTTGCATTTATGCAACACATGCCAATGCCCACTTCATTGCACGAGTAGAACCACACAGGTCGCTACCCCTAATTCCATCTCATGACATCATCGCATTATTCCAAAATGCGTTCCATATTTGTTTAGTCAATATTCTTTTGCAATGTGGAAGTCCTTCAGCGCATACAAGCAGGCTAAGCGACTAATCACGGTCTAGCCTCCCGTGTTGGCTTTATAATAGCAACCAACTCAATTTAATATCTTAGGGTGACAAGGTTTTCAAGGCATACAAATAATATTAACAAGGTGACATAAACAAGGTAGGTGCATTATCTATTCTTCCTAAATTATTCAATGTTATTTTTAGTTAACATAACATGCATAATTTGAATTAAAATACATTTGAAAATCTAGGGGCGATATGGTCAAAGCATGACTTGCCTTCGAAAAGTAGTTGATCCTGATCTGAAACTTGCGATGGGTCTTCGAATTCTTCCCCGACAGTTCCCGTCAACTCGGAGTCTACTCGGAAAAAATGTGCATACAATAATATACTTAAACAGATAGCAAGATCAACACTAAAAATAAAATAAAATTCACCAATAAATAGTTCATATTTTTACAAATTTTTAGGAACTGGAATCGCTCAAATCGGAGCTAAGACACAAAAGTTATAGCGATTACAATTTTTGGAAAATCTAATAAAAGAAAAACCGAATTAATCCATTTATTTTTCTACTGGAAATCCGATTAAATCCCTCGACTTGACACGTGTCAGCACAGGAGCCAGCCACGCCGCTTGGTCATCGACCAGGTTCTTCGGTGACGTCATGTCGACGTCAAGACACACGGCGGTCATCCTCGACAAGTGGGCCGGCGAACGGTGCATCACCCGCCAGTGGCGACACTTGGCACGATTCCGACCGCCCACGCCGACACATGTTTTCCGGCCGTTGGATTCAAACCAACGGTCGGTCCGGCGGCTTCGAGGTCTCTACCGACCACGCGGCAAGATTTTGGCCACCGATCCGTGATCCGACGGCATTATCAAACGCGTGTCGACGTTGGCTACGTGGGACGCACCGGCCGTTGATGAAGATCCCACGGCCGCCGTTGTTCGAGCAAAGGCCGTTGTTTCAGCCTACGTGGACGCGACCGACACGCTTGGATGAAGATCCAACGGCGGCGAGCTACCGAGCAATACCTGCTCACATGCCCACGTGGCTTAACCTAAGCTTAACATCCAAGATCTAACGCTCATAATCTACCACTACCGATCTATGCGATGAAATCGCACCGCTGAGACAAGATCTAACGGCCATTTTTAAACGTAACCTATATGATTACGTGGCCTCACTAGAGCCGCACGATTAAGATCTAATGGCCAAGATCTACCAATACCGTTTCAGCCTGATTCAGAAAGGAGTACACGTGGCTTTACCTTAGGCGTTGGATGTAGATCCGACAGTCAGGAGAGCTCGCGGTCGATGGCGGTGGCGCGGCAGCTTCAGAAGACCGGAGACGAAGAAGACAACTGGCTCGGCGGTTCTACAGAGCTTCTCCGGTGTGAAGAGATGGTCCACTTGACGCGTCGTGGCACGGCGAATTCGGGACAAGCCTTGGTTGCGGCGGAGAGTGACGGACGACGGTGGAAAACGAAGGAAAACCGAGGAGAGGAAGGGTTCTACTCCGGCGAGCTCGAGCGAAAGCTACGGTGTGCGACAGCGTGCGGGAGAGGGTTCAAAATGAGCGGAACGATGTGCTGAATGCAGAGGGCTATATCTCCCGCTCGGACAGGCCTTGGAAAGCGCGCATATCCTCTGACATATATCGGCGGCCAACGGGCGACGACGGTGCGGCAGTCGCTCCCTCCCGATGCGGCGCGATCAACCCGCACCGTCCGATCGCAATCCAACGGCCCAGGGCGAATAATGGTTCGGCCACCCAGCACTACGTGGTGAAATCCTGGCGGTTCAAATTACTGAGATCCAACGGTCCTCGAGAGCAGATGACGCGGCCCAGCCTCAGCCATCGGATTGAGATCGAACGGTCCGGAACGGGAGGCACTAGGGTTTCAATGCACAAGACAGATGTTGGGCTCGCCCACATCAGAATGAGCATTTTTCCGGTTTTAACAATTAAAATAATTCTAGAAAATCAAAGTATTTAATTAGGGCACTAAAAACACCCAAAAAATTCTAGAAAAATTCTAGAAAATATTTTAGGGCATTTAGAGCTTAAATAAAATATTTTTATTTATTTTTAATAATTACTTTTCTAAAATTTAATTATTCAAGAGAAGGATAAATTTAATTTAAACTCAATTAATTTCAAATAAATCCCAAAAATCCACAAAAATTCAAATAACTCCAAAAATTTAAATTAGGTCAAATTTTGGGACGTTACACCATTGCAGTCTTACATCTCTTCAACGGTATGTGTTGGCCCTGTACTTCTGCTCTATGAGAGAGAAGGGACAGTGGGAACTATATCGGGAGGTACGCGTGCGAGGATGGAAGTTTCAGAAAGACTTTGTTATGGTTACTCGCTTGAGTGGTGTTTAACTATATTGTGTGGGTAAAGTGTATAACCTCTGCAGAGTGTACAAACTATTCGAATAGCCGTGTTCACGGTATTGAACATTGCTCGGGGATTATAGTCAAGGGGTAGATTTTTGAAAATAAAATAGAATGAAAGGCTGTGTGCCAGGGTTGATGGTGAAAATGATTAAAGACTGTGTGTCAAAAATTATGTGGAAAAAAACAATTGAGAAACTTAATATATTATTATGGTTTTGTTGCTTTATATCTAAATAGAAAATATGTTAAAATATTAAAGTAATGCAAAATAACCAATTGAGCCATTCTTTTGTAACAAGCCATGCATGTAGTAATAGAACTGCATTCTGTGCATGACTTGTTGAGTACGGTGTGTACTCACCCTTGCGGACAAAAATTTACCAGAGGAGGAGTCTACACCTATATGGGAGGAGGAGATTGTTGATGAGCCGGAGAACTAGGGAGCTGTAAGTTCAACCTTCATTAATTATGGTTTTGGTGTTAATGACAAATCTAATCTTGTGTTAATGACAAATCCAATATTGAGTTAATCCCCTAATGCGATATTGTTATTAATGACAAATCTTATATCGAGACTAACATGTTTGTTTAGAATATCTTTTGATTAGTCTCATCGCATTGAAAAATGGAAAACCCAAGGTATGTTTGCATATTCATCTTAATATTAGTTGCATACTTTGGAGTCAAGTTAAAATATGAATGTCCCCGTTATATTAACCACAAAACCGTGCATCATGTTCCCAATCCATATATTACATGGATGCACACACTTAGGGGAGTTTGTAGTTTAACTTGATAGTTTCTTTGTATTGATCGATTCTTTATTGATACACATAAGGATCAAGACAAAGAAACTAAATCATTGAGTATATATTTGAATTGCCTAGTTATAAGTATACTCATGGTAATATAGGATATACTCCAATATGATTAAAGTAAGTATGTGCATATTATATCCAAGTCAATCACATTGATGCACATATACATGTGGAGTTTATTCTATAGTTGATGATTTAGAGTAATGATCATTTCCATACAATTTACATATAATGGATCATTACTTTTCATCAACATGAGTATATGAAAACTTGTGTAGTTAATATATACTCATATCAATTTAAATGATAATTTAAATTGAGTTCATTTGTCTTGTTAATCGTTAAAGAACACTTCATCATGTGTTGATAGTGTTCGTGATTAATTAGGACAATGAATAGTTCTTAAGTATAATAAAGCATGAGTTGCATTATTGTACTTAAGACACAATTAAATCATTTCAATTGATTTAGGTTGTGCTCAATTGATCTAGAGGCATCCATTATGTGTTAATGGAGTGCAAAAGATAATTGAGACAACCATGCATCTTGGACTAACAAGTTTCTTGAGTTATGTTTGAGTTAGGTCCAAAGATGATGAGAACGGGACAAGGCGGCATCATGAGTTGATGGGCGCCAAGAGTGGATCCGAAGTGGAGTCGAGTGGAGATCCCGGGAGAAATCAAGTGTTGATCATAAAGACCCCAAAGGGGATTGCTTGCGCGTGCGGCAAAGGTATAATTAGATAGGCTAAGGACTTTTGTAGTCTTTGAGTCTAAGGTTTTAATCGCCGTGCTATTAAGAGGGTTGTCTCTTTTGCTTGAGCTTCATCATGTGTTGGTGATCTCATTCGCGCTCACTCAAGCTCAACCATTTGGATTTGGTTTTTGCATATGGGTTAACCATTTGGCATGTGTTGCGAATGGGTTAAACTTATGCTTGGTTGTATTGGTTTTCGATAATGCTTTGATTTGCATGTGTTGCAAGATGTGATAAGCTAGTGCGTTGGCTTTTGCGTGAAGTTCACTTTTGCATGTGTTGCATTAGTTGACGCTTCACGCTTTTGATTATAAAACAAATCTTTCTTAAAACCGTGTGGTGGCTTGGAGCTAAGTTTTGCATGTGTTGCAAAAGGAGAGAGCTCAAGCATGATTTTATGTTGTGTGTTTGTATGGAGCTAGAGGCTTGCATGTGTTAAGTAGTAAAGAGCTCATACGTATGGTTTTGGTTTTAGTCGAAGTTTGATTTGTGGTTGCATTAGGACCGGAGAATTGCATGTGTTGCAATTAGAGAGTTCATGCATCTTGATTTGATGTTGCTTGGAGCTAGACTTTTGCATGTGTTGCAAAGAGTAGTGCTCAAGCATGAAATGTGTTTATTATGCTATTTGCAAGTTCAGCAGCGAATAAACCGAGGTTTATGAGTCCGAATTCGAGAGCATGTGAGTGGGGCTTGCAACGGTGTTGGCAAGTTGACCGGTCTTGTGTTGACCTTCACATGGCTAGGGAATTAATCTCATAAACTCGAGTTTGATTTGCTTAATACGTTTTGCAAATAGATCTTGAGTTGATTGCGAAATGTGTTTTTGCAATTTGGGTGAAATTCTTTGAGCATGAGCTAAGTTGGTGCAAATGTGTTTTGCATAAGTATATGATCATGTGTTGATCATCTAATGGCTCAAAGAATGGCATTTCGCTTTTGGAGAAATGATTTTAGTGTGAAAAATCTTGTCTTCTCTCAGGAGGCGGTGCCACCGGTGGTGGTAGTCTGGTGCTACGGTGGGTAGTAGCACCGCCCTCCGGCCGGTGTGATATTTCCAGAGGGGTGTTCTTGTGCCTCGTGGTCGGTGCTACGGCCATGGTGGTCCGTGCTACTGGGAGGTAGCGTAGCCGGCCGAACCCCGTGTGATTTTTCCAGAGGGTGTGTTTTTGTGGTTTGTTGAGGTCCGGTGCTACGGGCTTGAGGCCGGTGCTACTCGGCTGAGTGAGCACCGCTTCTAGTTGGTCATGCTACGGATTTCTGGTAACGGCTAGTTTTGTAGCCGTTGGGTCTGTGAGGCCGTGCTACTGGGTTCTAGTAGGGCAAGAGTACCCGATTTTTCGGAGTTCGCCCATTTCACCCCCAACGGCTAGTTTTGGCTTGGAGGCTATAAAAGGAGGCCTTGGGGTGTTGGGGTGGAGCTGGAGTTATTGTGAGTGTGTGGGAGTTGTGTGCATGTGTTGCCTCTTCCATTTGCTTCTTGAGCTAAGAGTGAGCCCTAATTGCATGTGTTGCAATTAGAAAGTGGTTTGAGTGTCTCTTGTGCATGTGTTGCACTTGAGTGAGGTCCTTGTGCATGTGTTGCACTTGGTGATCACCGAGGAGCGCATTCGTTGTGCCCGGTGAGGTTCAAGCGAAGGAGCGGCTTATTGCTCTTGGAGGTTGCCGACCCTAGACGGCGTGGCGTCGCTTGTGGAGCCTCAAGGGTGTGAGAAGCCCCGGCAAGTTTGTGAAGGTTCGGGTTGAGCCTACGCGCAAGCGTGAAAAACCACGACTAGTGGAAAGAGGCGGGTGCTCGAGCGGGAGCCGGTCCAAGTGTGGGCTTGCCTCAACGTGGACTAGGGGAGACCGGCAAGTCTCCTAACACCACGGAAAAACATCGGTTGTCTCTTGTCTCTTTACATTCAAGTATTTACTTTTTGCATATTTATCAATTGCTTGAATGTATTAGAATTGCTTAGTATTAATTGGTTGTTCAATATAGCAATTCTTGTGTAGAGACATAATTTAGTTAAGTACACTAGTGAGCCTAGTTGATTTAGGCTTTAATTGTCAAAACCTATTTATCGCTTCCGCATATATATTTGATTAGGTTTTGACATAGGGGTTGATTAGAGCGAATTGTTTAGTGAGCGATCGAATTTTGTAAAACGCCTATTCACCCCCCCTCTAGGCGCATCCTCGACCCTACAGGAGCAAGCCTCGTCTGGTGCTCGTGGGTCAAGATGGAACATCACGACATTTATTTTTCATTGTTGAACTCTATTTACTCGATTATTGTAAGTTCTGCGTGGCAAACTATTGTAAGGACCATAAGGTCGTACAACTGTTTATATACATGTTTGAAGTACTTATTTGTTATTCCGCTGGGTATGTTGTGGTACTTTAACCCTGTTTAGCCTGTGTGCACTAGCGTGATCCTGGACTAGTGCAAAATACACAGAGTGTCCGAATTTGCAGATTCGAGGCACGACAACCAATTGGACATAAGGCGGCGAAAGAACGATTACGTCGAGGTAAAGAAGTTGTTCCAACACCAAATCTTTACATGGAAGTATTAGAAAATTTTAGAAAGGAAAAGAGGGAACTTGAGATTATAAAAGAGAGGAAGAAAGATGAGCGATACTAACGACTGTATGCACAAGAACAAGTGAGGATTGAGCAAGAAAAAGTGAAAATTGTGCAAGAAAAAGAGAAGATTGAGCAAGAAAAAGATAGGCTTGAATTCAAGAAAAATGAACTTGAATTCAAGAAAATGGTCAAGGAGGAGAGAATTATGGGCATTGATCTAAGTCGCTGCACTAAGACACAAAAATAGTACTACACGAGCTTGCAGAGCGACATAATAGCTAGAAGATGTAATAGGTCAGGTTGAACCAAGGTTGTTTCTTTTGCTTCCGGTCATTCAGTTTGTCCCTCAGTCCTTAGGTTATGGACTACATATTTTTGGGATGTCAGTCATATTTCACTTGTTCTTCTCGTTTTGTGCTGTGAAAGGTAGAGGGACAAGCAAGTTGTACGCAAAGTAGATTACAATGCAATATTGGTTGATGGTTGATTGCTAAATTACAGCATTCTAGTTTCAAATTTTAATTTTTCATATTTAAAATGTTTTATCTTGTTTTAGTTTTACATAGTTTTGCATTGTAGTGCATCTTCGATGTACATAGGCAAAATACTGATCGATCGGCCTCTAAGGTTTTGCAACAGATGAATGACTGAATACAATACATAGATTCACATTACAATACATAGAAAATATAAATTAGTACATTACAATACATAGAAAACATAAATTAATACATAAGAAATACTACTGAATTACACCCCTCCATAACGCTGCCATAAGTGCTCCACTAGATCATCTTGAAGCTGGTGGTGAGTTTCCCTATTTCGAATGGAATGATGAGTTTAAATTAACTCAAAGAGTTCAGGTGTATGCTTGTGTGACACTGAAACTGTTTCTCCCATTCCTTCGTAATTGTAGTCAAGTGGTCCTCCATCTTGCTCATCTTCAACTATCATGTTATGCATGATGACACAAGCTGTCTTGATATCTCTTAGTGTTTGTTAATCCCAGAAACGTGCTGGTCCTCGAACAATTGCAAACCGAGATTGCAGAACTCCAAAGGCTCGTTCCACGTCCTTCCTAGCTGCCTCTTGAGCTTGGGAGAAATATTTCTTCTTATTCCCGTGAGGAGCTGGTATTGTCTTCACAAATGTTGCCCATGCAGGATATATCCCATCTGCAAGATAGTACCCCATTGTGTAATTATGACCGTTGATAGTATAATTCACCTCCGACGCTTGTCGTTCTGCTAGCTTTGCGAAGAGAGGGGAACGGTGAAGAACATTAATATCGTTGTGAGATCCTGGTAAACCAAAAAAGGCATGCCAAATCCATAGATCTTGTGAAGCAACGACTTCTAGAATTATTGTTGGTTTGTGTACATGCCCAGTATACAAGCCTTGCCATGCTGTAGGACAATTTTTCCACATCCAGTGCATGCAATCTATGCTTCCTAGCATTCCGGGAAAACCTCTTTCCTCACCGATTGCAAGTAATCTAGCAGTATCATTCTCATTTGGAGATCTCAAGTACTTATCTCCAAAGAGGACAATAATAGCTCGCACAAACCTTTTAAGACTCTCTATGGCAAGATTTCTACTCGCAATCAGAGACAATCATCAATAGCATCTGCTGCTACTCCATAAGCTATCATTCGGAAAGCTGCAGTTACCTTCTGTAAAGAAGATAACCCGATAGTTCCAGCACAATTCCTTTTTTGAACAAAATAATCATCATAGACTTCTATAGCATGCAATATGTGAAGAAATAGAGAACGACTCATTCTAAACCTGCGCCGAAAAGAAGAATGAGCCATAGACAAGATGATCAATAAAAAATACAAAGAAATAAAATATTTCTCATCATAAACCTCCGGCAAAAGAAGGCTGGGCCGTAGACTGGAGGATTAACAAAATAGTCTCGGTATAGCCTGGCATGCCCTTCCTCTCTATTGCGATGTACGTATTGATGGCCAACAATAGAACCCCCATGGCGTCGAGCATTCACACACTCATCTTGCTATTGTGCTAGGTATGCTACTGTAAGAAGAGATTTATCGTCGTCATCTGACGATGAGTCTTCTGAGAGGAAATGCTGAAATAAGTTCTGACGACTCATTGGGGTATACTAGATAGTGAACATTCAGAAATGGGTAAGGTTTCGAAGTGCAAATGGCTATGTATATATAGCCTAAAAATATAGCCGTTACAATATAGCCATTACGCTGACTGTTAGAACAAATTTCAAATTTTAAATTTCTGCAATTAAAAATAGCCGGTCAAAATTTTCCCGCTAAAAAATAAACATGGCTCATATGGCGGTTATGAAATAACAATACAATATAGGAGTGAGAAAATAGAGAATGAGATTTGGGGAATGCTGTTGGAGAGGAAGGAGATATAGGGAAGGAATCTTTTTAGGGAATTCTGTATATAGGGATATAGGGAATGAGATTTAGGGAATGCTGTTGGAGATGGCCTAAGATCATAGCCTTTGCTAGGTGTTGATCGTGAATGGTTAAAGATTGGAGAGTAACGAAGATTTTTGTTTTGTGTATCTCAGTCCAGAACTTCTAGGAAAGATCGGATAGCTGTTTTGTCCATTGTTGGTGCTTGTTTAAGCTTTAAAAGTGGAACACTAGGAAGTTGGGTATAATTAAATTACCATTTCTATAATATGTCTGAACATTTGGTTAAGTGGGATGTAGCTAATGTTATAGCAATCTGAAGTGAAATATTCTGTTGTGAACATTTATCTTGGGTAGTTGTCCCTTCGTGTGAAGTAGGCCTGGTAGAAGAAAGATTAAAATTTATATTGTGGAATTGTTGTGGAAAAATAAATGTGCCATTGTGGGTTATTCCTTTTGATGGTAATGGCCGGTAATGGTCCTTTTATTTAAAGGCCAACCAGTTGGTAGTGTTAGGAATCTGTGCCTTAGTTTTTGGGGTACATGTTTGGAACCCCGATTGTTCAAATGGATTGTATGGGTGATTTGTTGAATAATGGTTTAGAGGTATGTTAGAGTGAAGTGTCTCTTGTCGTTGTCGTCTTGAGTATGACAAACCATGGTAAATAAGTTGAGAGTAAAAAGTAGAGTTTTGCGAATGAGACGAAGACAGAATTTGGAGTTGGAGTTAAAAGGATGGTGCCATGTTCACTTGAGAAGTATCTTTGGGATAAGTTTAGTCTAAGTTATGTCATACCATTTTCAATAGTGGTATGATTTGAGATATTGCCTTTCGTTTGGATCATTCTGAATCTTTGCGAGTGGTGCAAGATGTTTGCTTATTGAGAAAGTTCTTCGGAATTTCAAACGCAAGCTATCATTAGAGCCAATGGTTTTTTGAGCCTAAGCACCTTGTCTTTGAGACATGACCAGTGCGTTTATAGGGGGAGTTATAATGAGTATTATAGCATAGAACATTAAAGCATGTTTTAATGCTTTGATTACATCATCTTGGTTGGGAAGCGACTGTGAATAGGAGTCTCACCAGTGTGAGAGGTTTCTTGAGCTATCTTGTCGGGCACATAATGTAGATTGTTTCACGTTTCAGTTTTGTGTTCTCTGTTGATAGTGAGTGTAGAATTTAGGGTCAAATTCTGTTAGGGGAAGAATGTAATATCTCAGAATGAATAGAGAAAAAAAACTATCATGGGCTAAATTGTTTCTGTCATGGACTGAATTCTTCATGTCGTGGGCCAAGTTTGGACCAAGGGGAGGGTTTCATCTCCTCAAACCCTAGCCTCTCCTTCCCCCCACTCCCAGTCACATCCTCTCCCTCCCCCTCCTATGCAACAGCCGCCCCTCTTCCCCCTATGCATAGCCCCTTCCTCTCCTTCCAATGCGCAGCCCCCAGGAGACTTCACCATGCGCAGCCCCTGGAGGCTCCTCCTTGTGAAGCTCTGGTGACTCCTCCCAGTGTCTCCCTACCTTCCCTTGCCTCCCCCAATGCCCTTGTACTTTCCCCTAGGCAGCCCTCACCTTATGCTGTCTCGGTGGAGTTTGGTTGGGAGGAGGGATATAGATCGCATGATCCGTGGGGGAAGAGTCATTGTCGTCGTTGATCCAGCAATTCTAAGTGAGAAGGTAGAATCTTAGGTTGTTTATGGTGATATGGGTACTATTTTTGGATGGTGCCATGGTGGTTTTCCATGTTTTAGTGCTGTGATAAGGTTGGATTTGGGGGAAAATCTGATGGGGTAATCTTTGTTCTCGAGTGGATATAACTGCAAATTTCAGTTTGAGTTTCGAGGCAACTATACTCATTTTTAGAGGGTTCGGATGTTGTAAAAGTTGTAGATTACTATATTAGGTTTAATTATAGATCAAGAACATGAAATTTGGTTAACTAGTTTAAAAGTTATGACTTGTTGAAGCCGACTGTGCAAAATCTATTTACTGCTGATGCAGTTTTGGTAATTTGCAGATTAGGGCAACTTAGAGGCCAAATTATATTATTTCAATAAATATAGAAATCTAAGAAATTTGTTAACATGGTTTCTTGGAAAATGAAAAATGGAATAATATATTGCATCACTTGCATTCATGTCATGAAAAGAAGTCGAGCCATATCAATGAGAAAGTCATATGAGATCATAATACTAATCTGGAGTGCCCTTTTGTAAGATCTACCAAGTAGTCCCATCCATGGGGATAGATGGGAGTGAGACCTACTTGTAGGCCCATCCACAGGGATAGTAGGGAATGAAAGGGTGGGACGCGGACGGATGTACACTCAAGCTATACGGAATAGGCTATGAGTGGTGCATTTTTTAGCATGGAAATATGATGCGTTTCATATGAGATTAACAATGTGGTAATGTTATATGTTACTTTGATTAACTTCTCGTATTTTATCCTTGTATGATATACTTTGCTGAGTTTTAGACTCACACTTATTTATATAATGTTTTAGGTACTTTGAGATAGAACGTCATGAAGGGATGGGACTTAGCTTCACCACGTCACACATCCATGCCATTCATAATAAAAGCTTTGGAGCAATTTCACCATAGAGAATAATGGTGCGTAGGTGTGAGCTCATTATGTTATTGTATGTATTGTTGCTGCATGATTTTTTTTAGATGAATGCTCACATATATTTATTGCAGGAGGTGTGACTTCAGGAGTAGCTTCGACCTCCCTTCACTCTGCTTCACTTGGTAAAGAGGCAAGTATATTGTACAAACAAAGATGGTTGAGTTGAACTTTGAGTTAAATGAATAAGTTGCTATCTTACTGAATTAATTTATGAAATATGTTGTCGTTGTGATATTATGATCAAGTTGTTTATATGATGGTTGAATGCAGGTAGTGTATGGTCATTTGTTAATATGGTTTCATGGCAAATAAAAAATTAGAATAATATGTTGCATCACTTGCATTCATATAAAAATTAGAATAATATGTTGCATCACTTGCATTCAAACTTACTAATTTTATATACTTACTAATTTTAAATAAGAAAGATGTTTATGTTAATGTTTAAAATATGTTAAATGGTTATGATATTGTTCTTTGATATACTTTGCTAAGTCTTGGACTTACGCTTGTTTATTTAATGTTTTAGATACAATGAGGCCGGCATGCATGGAAAGGGGTAGTAGCACATTCATGATCAATGTTACCACACTATCCTCATAATTATGTTTAGCTTTTGATCATGCTTAACTCATTGGTTTAATTAGACAGATTCAATCATAGGATAATTTTAGTGTAACCAATCTTGTGTGAAGTTTATTGGTTATGCTATTGTTAAGTAAGGTGGTGGCGTACAACTATGTCTTGATAATTAAAATTTATGGTTTATGATTTTGTCATGAGACAAACAAGTTTAGATTTGGTGTTATTATCTTTCCTGTCTTTCTTTATTACTATTGTTTAGTTGGTGTTTAGTGATTAATTAGAAAATTTATGATGTTACTAAAATTTATTGTGGTGATTGCCTACTTATTTGTTAGAAATGCTTATGGTAGTAACATTTAGGGCATATAGAGTGCTGGGGTGTTACATCAACATTTGACTTATTTCCCTATTGTGACAAATTAGGCCACCTACATTAGCAGGCAAAGCTGGCTTTGACAAAAGGATAGATCATTGTGGGGAAAAGAATTGTAAAGAAAGAATAATTGAGCCTAGCAAAGACTCATGAGGATTTTGCAGCCAACTGTAATTTGCATTATGATATTCTCTAGTGTCTGTATGTGGGAATGTGTTGTCCTTATATTTGGCATCTGATATATTAGTTGTGGTACAAATGAATCCAATCAGTAAATATTCGATGGCCTAATAATTTTGTCTCAAATTTCCACTTTGTTCACTTGCTTGGAACATATGTTTGATTGTACCAATTAGATCATCATTGCATCCTTTGGACTTTAGTTGTGGTGGTGGTGATTAGGGATTAAAACCCTAGCTAGGAGCATACTTCTATTACAGCAGTTTTGGTTTAGGACCAACTTCCAAAAAATTATCTTTGCTAACAACATTTGAATTTGAAAAGCAACCAACGCTGTCTGTGCATCTCTAGGTAATAAGGTGACATCATAGGAGAGAGAATTTTCTTTACACTGATATCAACGAACAGGGGAGTAGGTGCTAAGCCCAAATCATATAGTACCGAAGCAAATCTTACAAGTTAGTGCTATGTCAGAAAATGTTGTTAAATGTTGAGCACCAATAGGTGGTACTATGCGTTAAACTAACTAAACAATAATATTGTAGAGTGTGATGTGTCCACTTTAGTATTTACTTTCAATCCTAAGTGATGTATGTGCTCTTATATAGGTATAGAACGGCTACTAGTATGGTGGTTTCATGATTGCATGTATAACCCTGGTGATGTCACTGGTACATGATATGTATTTGATGCCTTGTTTGGTGGGTCTAACTCTATTAGACAAGTTGATAGTTTATAGTAACCGTCGCATATCTTGTAGGATTGTGGTTTTTTGGCCTTTATAACATTTCTACAAACAATGTTCCTACGTGAATGCCACTTTGTGAACATATTGGGGATCTTGTGGGGCTCGTTTGACACCTCCCTAGATTTTCTCGACGTGTGAGGAAACATCAAGCCATCACATCGCCTACTTCTCTTTTGTTTGTCGACGATAACATTTTTTTGGGCCCACCTCACCAATCAAGTACCCTACTATTTGCAAATTCTGCAAAAATCTCCGATTATGGAATTAAAGCTATATGCAAATAGTTTCAACAGGTAAAGCAGTGACACGCATTGCTGGCTCACTTATGTCATGGCCAAAGGACATCACATTTGACTCTAACATATCCGTTATAGAATTATTGGTGGTATTTAAGAAAAGATAATTGGATGATGAACTTGACTAACACTGACATGTAGGTGGCATTTGTTTAAAAACATTAAAATCATATATAATAGTAGAGACAATCGCTGTCTATATACTCCTTTATATTCTCTAAAAACTTCTATAATTGATGACATCTTTATGTTGTCCCTATAAGATCTTATAATCTTTTAATTATTACATAAAAAGTGTTTATTATAGAAAATAACTTATACAATTTTATTTTATATTATCTATATGATTGTCTATGTATTTGCAAAAATGCCTAATAGATGTAAAAAACTACTAACACTACCGCATATTCTAAATTGTTCTATTGCCCCTGCAGTTTTAGTCTTAATTGGAGTTTTTGGCGTCAAAAGGTGTTGCCTCTATCCCTCTTTGTGTGAGGTTGAAGCCACTAACCTCTCTCTGTATTTCAAAAATAGACTCAACTACTTGCTTCTCAAACTGTTGTTGTTGTAATTGTTTTTGAGCTTGAAACTCTTCACTCTGTTGTTGCATCCGTTCGGCTAGATCTGCTTGGATCTTATCCATGGATTCTTTCATAGCTCTAACTTGCTCCTCAAGTTGTCTAGATCGGGTCTGAGTTCCTTCGTTTGCCATGATCGAGCTCTGATAGTCTAGTTGAGCAAAGGCCCATGCCAATGTCATAGTTGTGACGAAAGTACTAAAACAAGTCACAGATGCTTTTAGATAACCAACATACCAAAAGATAAATAAATAATTCAACAAAGAAAGAAAAAACAGTTCAAGTAATTGAATAAATTACCAGAAGCTTGGATTTCTGCTCCGGCTTTCTTAACGGGTTCTCCTAATGGGCTATACTCATCGCTCCGCGCCTTGGCGGCCTCTTCCTATTATTCACAGAAACAAAAAACCACCACCAGGAAGAAAAAAAACCTTTTGACAATCAACCCTAAACGACCATCTCCCCATACCCATCCTCATTGTTCCCTATGATCCAACAAAATAGAACACATCTCCCTCTGGATGAAGCCAACAGGTCTCAGACAAGAGTAGTATCTGTGGCTTCATCGAAAACTATCAGCCAAAATCCAAATAAAATGCATCATAGACCCAGCATCATCCTTCACTGGGAACTACAAAAGCAACATCCAACTTCAACCTGGCGGCCTCTGCACACAAAAACCTCCGATATATCAGAAAAGAAAACCTTTTTTTTACAGTATGGGAATTTGGCCCAATAGTCCCTCCAATTTTAAGTGATCCAGCCGCCACTGGTACCAGTAGGGAACTGGTACTACCACCTCCTCCAGCTCTAGCTGAGCTCTCCAGTTCTTCTCCATCAGTGAGTTGCAATGGGAGCATCTCAACATCCTCTGTTAGAATCTGTGCAATCCAAGCCTTCTGGGACATCATCCACCCGCAACTGCTTTCTCTCTTGCAGCTCTTTCATAGCAATGGCCTTTATGTTTGGAGGCTAACCCAGGCATCCATCACTATCCTCCCAAAGAAAAAAGATGCCAACACCGTCGAGGATTTCAGGCCAATCAGTATCATCTCGAGATTCATCAAAATCGTTTCAAAGAAGAGGAACAAACATTGTCTTTAACAACACTCATCCACTTATTGACATTGACACGTATCAATCGGCGTTTATCAAGGGTCGCTCACTCATAGAAACTTTCTTGGTTGTGACAGAACCACTTATCTTTCGCCACAAACATAAGATCCCTATGGTCCTACTCAAGGTAGACTATCGCAAGTCATTTGACCGAGAAAGAGAAGAGTTGTGTTTTAAAGTAAAGACGAGGATGTGGAAATCCACACACACTTGTCTTTCAGGCCCAGCCCACCAGGGATTTCCAAATCGTTAGCGGCGGGTCTTTCTTCTTCTGGGCGAGCTGCGGAGCTACTTTTTCTTTCTTTCATTCCATCTGTCTCTGTATGCTTGGGTGAATGCCCTAAGCGGATTTATATGCCCCGGTTCCCAGGGTTAGGGTATTCCCTATGTAACACCCCGACGCCAAACGCACCGCGAATGCTACCAAACCCTAATCAACTCAATGACATCTCTACAAAACTTTCAGGAATTAACCAAACTCTAAGACCGGCTTAAAGCTAAGCCACCGAAATTTACAAAATTTCGGCATGACCTCTCTAGAAAAGAGGGCATCCACTCAGCAGTCAAAAGAACAATAGCAGTATAAATATCATTCATTCAACCAAGATGAAACATTCTAGCAGGTCCTTAGATATCAATCACACATCCATCGCCATTGATAAATTACACCACAATGAACAACACTTTACAACCACATTAGATACAATGGGGCTTTGTGAATTAATTTAAGGAGATAATGACCAAAGTCGGCACGTGCTTCTACTCCCAACCGCACGAGCCAACTTCAAGATATCTAAAACAGAAAACAAACAAGTGTGAGTCCAAGACTCAAAGAAAGTGCAACGAGTAGACAAAGTAAGAAATTAAACTAAAATACGACTACTTCAAAACATAGAGTAACAGTTTCTTTAATTGGCGCTCATAAATAAATGAAGGCGCTTGAATTCATAAAAGATCCAAAACATAAGAGAACGACACTCCTTACTTACCATAATCATTACTTAATTGAAAACATTCAAGAATAGAAGCAGAATTGACTCCACTTACCGCAACCAACTCAAACGTAACAAAACTTACCTCGCCTCAATAAACATTTCGGATGAGTCCACGCTCAATCCTCAACATGTTCTTCCCATTCTCATCAATCCCATTTATCGCTTGCAACACACAATGCAAGGGAATGCATTTATGCTTTCATACTCAAGTGCACAAAACATACAAATGAAGAATCTCATATCCATACATCACAATCAACTCATTAAACATGATTCATGATCGTAAATGCAATTCAGATGCAATATGCCATACAAATGCGGAATATCATATCCATACATCACCACCAACTCATTAAACATGATTCATGATCGTAAATGCAATACAGATGCAATATGCCATACCAAAAAGAAGAATTCATATCCATACACCACAAAAAGAATACTCTCATATCTATACATTACAATCAATGCATAAAACATGATTCATCATTGACAATGCAATGCATATTGCACAATTTTCATGCATATGATGCATCATGCATGCTCATCTCCTCTATTAGCACATACCCAGATGGCCAAGTGCACACCCGCGGTGTGCACCTCTCATTCCCTTCCACCCCGTGGTGGAGGGTGCCTACTCATGACTCCACTACAAGAAACAAGGAAAAATTAGGTGGGTAAAAAACCCATTTAATTTACGATTTAAATTGGGTTTGTAAAAACTCATTTAATTTAATTAAATTGTAATAAAGAAATACCGACGAATTTATTTATTTAAATTCGTCGGCTTATAAAAATACCCACGAATTTAATTAAATTCGTGGGCAAAAAAACACCCACGAATTTATGCAGAACTAATTAGGGCTGCGCGGGCGTGTCTCTCTCTCTTCGCTCCTCTCACGCCTCTCACGCACCCCCCGCCTCGCCTCTCACGCGACTCACCGCACCGCCTGCTGGCTCGCTGGCCTCGCTTGCTTCCGCCGCCCCATCCCCGACCCCATGACGCCCGTCCCCACGCCGAGAGCTGCGATTTTACAAGACACGCGCCGAGCAAAACCTCGTGCTCTCCGATCGCCTCCTCCCCACCGAATAACCTCTCTACACGCAAGATCCTCCCTGCTGCATAAGGCTTTCCTCGATCTGTCCGATCCAATCAGCGTGTGATGCTCCAAACCGAAGTTTTGAGGTCGTTTCCGTAATTTTGCTAACTATACTTTTTGGGTGATTTGTGAGAGCGGGTGGGATTGACTCGATTTAGGGTCGAATTTGTTTCTTTCGAGATGCAGGGTTAATTTTCGCTATAGGCTTATTTTGATGCTCTGAATTCGATGTTTTTGTGTGTTATCGCCATAATTTGGCTCAAATTTTGCAGTGTTTGGGGTTTTGCGGGTAGCTTGTGTGCACCGCTAGGGTCGCCTTGACACAAATCCATCGCGACGATTTGTTAAGGGTCAATGCTGTATCTGCAGAAACAATAGTGTTTGTGACGTAATTTTAATCTTAGATTATTCGTTTGGTAGCTCTTTTATATATTGTGCAATGCTGATATGTAGGGGAAAAAAGGATAAATGGGGAGATGGTTTATCTTCGATCTGAAGATATTCGCTCGATGGGAATGGTTGGATTGCCAAACTTTGCTTTTGATCTATGTTATAGTTAATCGTGCTTTTTTTGCCCCAAGGGAACTTGCAATGTTGTAGGTTTGCATCGATCTGAAAACCATTTAGCACTATGTCCATTGGGTTATGTTGTTTGAGATTCAAAATGTGTTTGCTCTTGTTTTATCTCAGACTTAGAATTTCTTTTTTCTTCAAACGTGATGTTTGTTTGCTTATTGTTTATTGTTGATCTGAAGCTAATCGCAGCATGTAATTGTAGTGCTTCCAATTGATGGTGTGTGCTTTAAACTTGTCTTCTGCTTATCCTTCGCTTTTAATTGCATATTTGTAAAGATGAGAAGAATAAATTATGAATCTAGTTCTATTGCTATATGTGATTGTGATTCGGACTTTTGAGTTGCCTCGATCGCTTGCTATGGATTTGCCTTTTGTGGGATTGGTTTGGAGGAATCCATGTGGTTGACATAGACGATGGTCTTGAATGAACTCACTTGCAAAGATGTGAATCTGGTCTTCTTTGCATGGTCTGCAGATTCTTTGAAGAACGGTCCCTTTGAGAAGGATGTCTAACAGTGTAATTGTTTCATCAGTTGGATGGAATGAATCATCGATGTGAAGTTGTGAACAATTGTAAGAGAATAACCTTCAAATGGAGTAACATTCGGGATGGCTTGATCTATTATCTTGAATTCTATGACATAAGAAAGTAAGAAATGTAAAACACTAGCGTGTAAATTTAGCACCTGGTAGGTACCTTAATGAGGTGCAAACTGCAAAGTGATCATTTTAACAAGATTTTGATGGCGGAGAATCAAGCATGTAATCTATTATTTGAGAATATGGGGCATGTAATCTTAGACAAACCTTCTAGTGATCTCAGAGGATAAATGTGAACAAGCATTAAACATATGAGGATTTACTTGTTTTATTCTCAAAATTATACTTTTCTTTGGTTGTCATGTTAGTAGATGGCGGAGGATGGAATGTTCCTTTTCATTTTATATCACTGAATGGGATCTTTTTGAATTGCTAGGCAATAACAGCATCAAGAAAGGGACACATTTATTGAAATATGGGCGGCGAGGAAAACCAAAATTCTGTCCATTTAGACTTTCCAATGTAAGTAGCAAAGTGTCTTCTTCGGGAATAAATAGTAGTATAACCTATCGGGCCCACGTGAGTATAATCTATGGTCCCTTCATGCTAGATCTGTAAATTAAGAATTCTCCTCGATATTTTTAATTTCAATTACATTACTCTTATTTTACTAGATTAGAAGACAATCGTCACCGAGTTGGAAAAGTTCAAAGAACGGTGGAACAGAGTCAGTAAGGGAAGATGAAGAGTGGGCGAATCCTTTTTGAAGCTTGATTACTTTCAAAGAAAAATCCGACACAAAGATACAAGGCCCACGTCTTACGATGAACATGGCGCATTCAAGAGGGTGTGTTCGGAATTCATGTGTGTTATGCATTCTATGTTTTATGATGCTCCAGATGACCTTATATTTTCCCTGTTGACTAATCAACCACCTTGAAATGCTACAAATGCTACATAATGTTTAACTCCCTGCCACTTCAGTTGTATTTAGAATCAGGAGAGTTGAGGAAAAAAGGGTAGCAGAGTCTTCGATATGATATAATTGTATGTTTGACCTTATTTGACCGGAAGAGGGCCATATGTATAAAATACGAGGACTCATCTACAGAAAATAGTTGGTGATGACAACGTCCTCGTAGTAAAGTTTATGGAGAAAGACACCAAGATCGATTTCGACACGCATCACAAGGAAACGCGAATGTGGATTGGTATATGTATAATTATCGTAAGTCAGATTACTCTTCCAAAAACAAGATATGTATATGCTTTTATATCTGTTTTGCCGTTGCCATCACATCAAATTAACAAATTACTCAATTGTGTTCCTTTTGTGCTTGTTATCAAGAACATCTCAGGCTTTAATAACACCGCTTGTTATATTGTGTAGTGGGCATACAAGTTGTGATAAAGCCAAAGATATCGGATAACCCCTCCCGTAAGTTATTCAATCGCTACTTTGTTGTCTTCTCCTATGCAACGGTTGTTAATTTGCTATGGTACTAATTTTTATATTTATGAATGCAACACATTGGATACAATTTCCTTTATTCTTTGTTAAGAGTGTTACTCCAATCGAGTGGATTGTTGTCTAGTTGTTAGCAAACACTCTTAACTCAGATGTGAACTTACGCCTTGTAAATTCTATGCATTGAAAGGAGACACAAACCATACCATCGTAAATGTCTAGTCTTGAATTGTCGATCATTTTCCTTTGGCTTGTGGAAATAAATGAAGAAATTATGATGCACCCAACAGAGAAGTGTTGGTTCACAAATAATCTATCTTCATATATTGGTTTGTGGGGTCAATTAGGGAGTGTCTGTCATGAAAATTTCCAAATGATGGATTCTAGCATATCAAGCACCACTAACAAATCATAGTGGTTTATCTATTTCTGATGGACCATTGCGTCTTTAGCGACCAACGGTAGATCTAAATAGTGCAGCTTATTCCGTCTTGATTGGATGACTTTTGGTGGTGGTGGTGGTTGAGAGGGGGTTGAAAGTGTATCTAAGTAATATACTGAGCTAATGTACATGCCATAGTCATTATGATTTCCAATAGAAGAATTTGCATATGGCTTATGTTAGTTAATTTTATTTTAATTATTGTGTGGCCTTTCCCATTCCTTAATTGTACACCTTGGTGTTATAGTTTGTACTTTGTAGTATGAGTTGAAATGTATGAGGGCACAATTCATACTGCTTTTTGGGTTTCTCGAAAATCATCCTATATATCGTGTCTTGAAATGTATGAGGCGTGATTCATACTATTTTGGGTTTCTCGAAACTCACCCTATATATCGGGTCAGCTACTCTGCTCGCTTCTATAGATCAATCCCACAATTCTGCAAACTTACATCTATTTATATAAATAACATGCAGTGTTTTTCATTTACACTCCTTGTTATGTTTGGAGAATTTGCCATACTTGAATTAGTGTTTTCTTTCCACTCAATTGGCACCACGATGGTAGAAGTTCCCACTGCACCTTCAACTTTGATTATGAGTATGAAAGGAAGATTCTTGCTGAGGCAGAGGAGGAGAACCCCTAATCTGAGCAAGTTTGTGGTAGAAAGACCACCACCACCACAAATCAAACCATCAAGAGGCCCAAGATGCACAACACCCAAGATTTCCGTGGTAAACAAAATCCACATGCTTGTTATCTTTCATGTATCATCTAATCATTATTTGTTACACAAATGCGTTTGGAAGATCAATAGTCAATATTCCATTGTTTATGTACTACTTTTTACTTTTGGCTTAATCTTGTATAACTAAGGTCCCGCCAAAAGAGCAATAAAATGTTACACATAGTTTTGCCTTTCGTCTGTACAAAGCTTGCGTTCTTCCTTTCTATTGGTTCTTTTGTGCCCACTTGCCTAACCGATCGTGTTAGCCTTGCAAAACTTTTCATGTGGAGATCAACAAGTTTAAGCACTCTCACAGCCAACTAGAAACCAAAAGGAAATGGAAGTCCATCAGACTACTAAGGGCAAACCGTCTCGCTTTTAGGGCTAGATCGCATACTGCACTCTCGAATCATGACCCTCCAGTTAGAACTCAATCAAGAGATCTGCCGATCTAACACGCAAAAAAAAACTCAAACCAATTAGGTCGAATGAACGATTTACTGTGTGTCTCGATAAATTGTGAGCCAATGAAAACCCACTAATTTAAGCTGTTAAATTGTGGGTTTTCACCACTAATTTAATTAAATTGTGGTTTTTTTTTACCTAATTTAACTATTAAATTAGTGGGTTTTTTAAGAACCCACTAATTTAATTTAAATTGTGGGTACCTGAATTTAATTGATTAATTTCGTGAGTTAAATTCGTGAACTAAATTTGACGGTTTGCCCACGAATTTAAGTTAAATTCGTGGGTTTTGGCCTAAATTCGTGGGTTTTTGGCCCACGAATTTTTCCCTGTTTCTTGTAGTTCTTGCTCCCATACAACCACGTATATGAGACTATGAGGTAGGACTTTCGTGCTCACTACATGTGAGCACAGAGGTCCGCATCATAATGGGTCGCCTCTTCCATCATGAATGCACAAATGCAATTAACATAACCAAATTTGCAATCTACATTCAGTTCTCACATTTGCATAGCCATAGCCAACTACATAAACATCAGCCACTTCTCACATCCATAAATTGCCATTCTCAACATTCAAATCACATTCTCAACACTCGTATCCATATTCTCAACAAATCTCATCGACATGGTCAATCTGTCATTAACACTCATACCAAAGACATAATTAATTTTCAAGATAGCAAATCAACTTTTCTATTAATCCAACCTCACAACTTTATTATTCACGTTCACCTCTCATAGTAGTAAGCAATCTTATGAACGTGTGATATAGCAATATATCCATTTGGCGATTGTACGGGGTCCAACAAACAACCCACAAAGCATTCATTCCAAAGATGCACTTTTCATAAACACATATATGAAAAAGGCCATTCTCAACTTTCATATCCATAAGGTCACATATATCGCTAACGCCACATAACCGCCACAATCGCATATCATGACCACAATTCGAGCTATTTTCATAACGCAAATCTTATATCTTCTATGTTCCCATTAGCCTAATCATACTAGGGAGCATCATCATGGCATATATAAAATGTAACACATGGCATATTGACAAGGCATATGATTCGTCAATCAACACACATAACAACCAAACAAACATTGATGCACTTCATATAATCTAGGTTTGAACGATAGCATAACCAATTAACCATTCTCATTCATCACATCGCAAGCAAAATCAAACATGAAAATATTAAAATAACACATGGATAATTATATGCTTGCAAAACCAAATGGCCACCTAAGCCACAACCGAATACAATGCACTTGCCTTCAACTTCTCGAGACGCGGTTGCCACACCCGGGGTCACACCACCTGCACATAGATATAGCCCACTCAAAACACGCCCAAAATCATCACAAGGCTCATAGCTAACTGGGCTTCGCAACCCACTCCTAAAACCCAAAAACAGGAATCTGCCACCTCACCCAGGACAGCACTTGGTAAAACGGGCATAACTTTCAAACGGCTGAACGAAACTTAGCGATTCCAGACTTCATTGAAAGGTAATTCGATTATCTACAACTTTTTCTATAGCCGACCGACCGGGAAAAGCACCGATTATTCCCAGATTTGCGACGAACAGCAGACAGCCGCAAAAATACTTCGCTCTGGACAGCACGCGGTAAAATAGTCATAACTTTTAAATGCCTGAACGAAATTTAGCGATTTCAGTCTCTATTGAAAGGTAATTCAATTATCTACAACATTAGTTATAGCCAAACCCCCAGGAAACACTTGTAAAATTTTCTATTAGCCGTCCAAACAGCGGGATAGAATACAGCTCAAGCAGAAAATTCCAAAATCACACTAGACTCCAAATCCCTCAACTAAATGCATCTCAAATACAAGGATCCTAGCTGGGCATTTCATCAAACACCATGCATGCAAGCAATCTTACCCCCAAATTTCTAGGGTTTTCTTACCTCAAAGAAAGTCCATAGAGGACAAAGGGGAGGTGGGGGAGAGCTGCATCGGCTCGGGGAAGGAGGAGTCACGAGCCGGGCGGCGATCGAGCTCCCAGGAGGCGCCTGCCATGGTCTTGCTGCCGGGCGGCGGCTGCTTCGGAGCTCACTGCTGCTGCCGCTTGGAGAGGAGGCGCAAGGAAGAAGGCGCCAGATGAAGACTGGAGGGAGACTAGAGGAAGTCGGCAGGGGAGATGCCTGGGGAAGATGCGCCAGCTCCTGGAACGAACAACCAGAGAAAGGGAGAGGAGAGCAGTCGGCTGGCTGGGGAAAAAATGCTGTCCACCAATTCAGCCACACAAGAAAAAGAAATGGGGTTAGGTGGAAGAGGTAGGTGGGGAGGGGAAATTCCAGAAAAACCCCTCCCACCCAAAACTCTACAAAAGATTTGCAGTATTACACCCTATGTTGAGCCTACTCAGATCAGAACAAAACTTTTTGATTCTCTTTCGCCTATCGGCCGGCTTTAAGCAACCTTCACATTTCCTGCTGAGATCCCAAGTCTCCAAGTGGGCCCTCTTGGCCACCCACGACCTTGGCTTTTTAGAGAATCCCGCTCCTGTGTCGTAGGACTTGTAGCTCGGCAGTCCACCGGGTAGGTTTGTTTATCCTTCCTTTTTCGAGTGTCTTCTTGGATAGTTATAGCGGCCCATAGGCGCAAGATGTACCTTGTGGAGGGCGGCGGTCCCCTGGACATAGCATAGTCCTTTCAGGCAGTGGCCGTTTAGTCCATGGTCCGTTGGATGGTCGGTGCAAGGCCAAGAAATTGGAACACATTGATTCCGCTCGTTCCTGTCCTTCGCTTCAGGGCCTGTCCCTCGGTGTGGTCAGTACTCCATACTGTCGGGCAGCAAAGCTTACACTTGTTCACTTATTATGACCGTTCACGGGACCTCTTTCCTCCTCCCTTTTCTACTCACTCGTAGAAGTCCAAGCCCCCACAAAGTGGGAGGGAGTCAACTGAACATCTCAACCATTGGTGGGAATTTCACCCACATCCAATCCTCAATTCTCGTTCACCTCGGATGATCGTGTTGGGTAAATTGTGACCTCGCACAATCGAATTGGGTGAGCAACAACCGCTTCATCACAGTACTGACTTATGGGCTAACAAGTCACACTTTGGCCAAGTATCCTATAAAGAGACTCTCGAGAGCCAAAAGTATTAAAGGAATGGCCATAGGAATGGGTGCATCATGACATCGTAATCTGTCTCGCCTGAATGAATTAGTTGGTACTAGAAATGTTAGAAATAGTAAACAAAAGGAGTAATAAGAAGTGAAAAGGACAAAGACACTTCCCAACCAGAAAGCAAAGTTCCCACTGGTGGTATACTTTGTGTAAGCAAGTTCTAAGATCACATCTTTAGAATAAAATCTAGTTAGAAAAGGAAATCCTGAAAGTGCATCTAGGCACTTATGTTATTTTGGTGATTAATGACAAAAATATATAATGACAATCTATGTAATTGAGTAAATGCTTAACTTAGTGCTTAACAAATGAAAAACCTCTAATATGATTATATTGCTATGAGACTAACATGTTATTGCCTAGTTAAGTATTAGTCTCATCTATTTAGAGAAAAATCAAGTGGGATGGGTAAGTAAGGATAAGGTATGCAATCTCGGTATCCCTTCTATATTTGTTATTGCATTCCTTTTGTGCAAATGCATAGTGAACTCCAAGTAGCATGTTGATTATATGTATGCAAATTGGTTCATGTCATATTTATTTGTGCATATATATTCATTTGAGTTCATTATGTGCTTTGTTTTTAGTATGCATGTATTAACTAGAGTTAAACTTCACATTGCTATAGATTGACTTGGTGCATGCATGTTTTAGTTGTGTATCTTCTCATGCACCTCTCCTAGTGAAGTTTAATCTAGAGTTGGATCACATATTTACTCTTATTCCAAATATTATCTGCACATGCACAATTCGTGTATATTCTATCATGTGCTTCATTTAAAGTAAAGACTGTGATCCATGCCATGATTTAATTGATTTATCATATTGGCGATTATCTCTCTAGTGCATATAGATCAAATTATATATTCACCATGATGCACTTAGTAGAGAACATTTCTTATGTCAAGTGTTTCCAGTTATATTATGCTTCTTTATATGAAACACTTGTGGTACTTAATTGCTCACAAATATCAATTTCTTCACATCTATTGAGCTTTTGGGACTAATGCTTTTCATGAGTGGTTTGGAAAGAATTAGGTCCCGTGTGTGTATGATGACCAAGGTATCGTGGAGGATGATCGTTAAGCCGAGGTCAACAAGACGGCGGCGTCACCAGGAGTTGAGGACTAAGTCAAGATCGACTTGGCATGGAGATCGTCGGAGAGGATGATCAAGTCAAGGTTGATAGGACGAGAGTCTCATGAGGTGAATCGAGTCAAGTTGGACAAGGTGAAGATGTCATCAATTATATGGTGAAGGTTTTCATGCACCGGCATTAAGAAAGAAGACGGCAAGTGATTATTTCTAGACTTGTATTATCTTTGATTTAATTTGAGTCTAAGGATTGCCATACTATTAAGAGGGATGCGGCGTCGAATAACTTTTAGATGTGTCAAGTGCTCAAGTGATCCATCTTTGTGAAACTTAGAGAGAGAGTGGTGTTGGTGGTGCCGGAAAGTGAGAATTGTAGGTCTCTCTTGGATTCTTTATGAAATCTGGATTTAACCTTTGAGAATTGGGTAGTGAGACCTTGTTATTTGTGTAGCCCTTGTTCTTAGCTTTCAATAGAGTCCAAAATCACTTAAATCGGAGTCCGGGATCAAAAGTTATGCTTATTTTCGTCGGGCTGCTCAGTCCAATCCGGAGTATCCGGGGTTAAGTCCGGAGTATCCGGGTTGGGTCTCTCGGTTAAGTCAATCCGGAGTATCCAGGTGAGTCCGGAGTATCCGGGGTGTCCAGAGTATCCGGGGATTAAGTCCGGAGTATCCGGACTTTGCGCAGTTCAAACGGCTAGTTTTTTGGAGACCTCTATTTAAAGCCCTCTCTTCCCCATTTGAAAAGTGGCAGTTATCCTGCAGCTTTGAGGGGTTCTCCTCTTGTTCTTGAGCCCCCTAAACACCCCTCCACCCTTAGATCTAAGTGATCCCCTTTGTGAGAAGGGTTGGGAAGAGTTTGAGGAGTGAGGTGCTAGGTTGAGTGAGATTTGAGTTGTTTGTGCACTTGATTTCATCTCCAAGCTTGTTCTTCATGAGCATTTGTTACTCTTGGAGGTTGAGGACTCCTAGACGGCTAGGAGGTCGCCTACGAGCCACCGGAGCTTTGTGTGGTTGGCCGTAGGAAGTTTGTGAAGGCTGGATTCCGCCTCCGCAAGGGAAGGAATCAAAGAAGTGAAAACCGGCGAGTGCATTTGTGCAACACCGGAGGAAGAGGGTTGAAAGAGACCCCGCTCAAGCGCCAAAGGAGTTGAAACCGCAAGTGCATTTGTGCAACACCGAGTAAGAGGGTTGAAAGAGACCCGACTAAGTGTGACCGAGCCGCCTCAACGGAGACGAGGATCCTCAGGATCCGAACTTCGGTGAAAAATCATTCTCTACTTGCTTATTTTTATTCTTGTTAGAGCATTTGATTTTGAATCTTGAAATTGCCCGATCTACTTTTCTACTGTGTTTGGCTCTAGATATATACTTGTTCCAGGTTCCTGGTAGTATTTAGAATCTTTGTGTTCAAGTAGTTTCATTAAAAGTTGAAGAGATTAAAAATTTCATCTCGAGGTGCCCAACCCGGAGTATCCGGACATTTAACCCGGAGACTCCGGATAGGTGAAGTTTAATCCATACCGAAGGGGTTAATCCAGAGACTCCGGACAAAAACCCCGGAGAGTCCGGAAATACCGGAGTGTCCGGATCAATGCTAGGATAGTCCGGGCTGACCCACTCGGGATTGTTTTATTCCGCTGTGATTTAGTTTTAAATTTATTATTCGCCTATTCACCCCCCCTCTAGGCGACATCCCCTGTCCTTTCAAATCCAATAAGAGATAAGCTGCCAAGGAGCATCATGGCATAAGTCAAAAGGAAAGGAGGAGGCAAGCCCCCATCTTCTGCATATCTTACTCATCCAACATGGCATGAATCACCAAACCTACACTCATGAAGAGTAATGCTTTGAAAAACATGTGATTCATTAAGTGAAAGATGCTAACTGAATAGTTAGAGATGTCGCAAGCAAATATCATATAGCCTAATTGACTACAAGTCGAATAAGCTATGACCCACTTTAGGTAGTCCTATAATATTCCAGTGGTTGCCACAAGGAATGACGTTATGGCTCCTACGAAAGTAATAACAATCAAAGCCATAGGTGAGTATTCAAATAAAGGGGAGAACCTTGCTGTCATGAAAACGCCAGCAGTGACCATAGTAGCTGCATGAATCAAAGCAGATACTAGAGTGGGACTCTCCATTGCATCGGGTAACCAAGTATGCAATCCTATCTATGCAGATTTCCCAACAGCACCAATAAAAAGTAAAATACAAATCAGAGTTATGGCATTCAATCTCATATTGCAAAAAATCCATTCATTCTAGGAGCACTAGCATAAGCAAAATTGGTTGAAAAGTCTATTGTTTGAAAGAAAGTAAAACAACCAAAAATCCCAAGAGCTAATCCAAAATCACCTACTCGGTTGACAAGCATAGCTTTTATAGCTATTTTATCCACACGAAGTCATCTAAACCATAAATAAATTAACAAATATGAAGCAAGACCTACTCCCTCCCATCCTGGGAATAATTAAAGAAAGTTATCTCCAATCACCAACATTAGCATAAAAAAGTAAAAATGGATAAATAACACAAAAATCAAGGACTATGTGGATCCTTAGACATATAGGAAATGGAATAAAAATGGACCAAGCTACTTATGAATGTAACCACAATTAACATCACTACAGTCAAGCTATCGAACACGCAGTCAAAAGTGAATTACGAGTCATACCAATCTGTGAATCTAGTGAGCTCCCCTTGCAATGATGTGATGATGAACCTCTCATTCATCTTCAGTGCTCTCCAAACTGTGCAGGAAGGTTTCCCATCACACGGCTCACCAACTTGATCTTCTGCGGGAACCTTATGTAAGAACATGCCTAACAAAAGAAGTACAGTCTCGCTTTCCTTTGCCACTCATGTGTACGACATCTGCCATGCTTAGGCCCCTTCTTCCCTTCCCAAATCCAAAAATGAGTCCACCGCCTGCTTGGCGCTGTGTGGGTATAGGTATGGTGTACAGGCCAGCCCCCCTTGGATTTTAGGTGATTAATTACCAAAGCGAAGAAAAGGCTGGATCAAGAAAATGGGGGTACTACGAGCCCTCTGCCCCACGCATCTAACCAGCTCATGTGGTTCATGGTTCCACGGACGTCACTCTTAGCTTAGATAGAGTTATTTAGTCGATACAAAGATGCGCTTAAAGTGGGGTTGTGTTGCTCTATTGGGCTAGGCCCTTCCCCATAAGGCCCCACCGTCGGGGCATAAGCGCCCTCTTGCTACCCATATGCAAGGCACCGTCTTACCCTTGCCTTCCCAGGATCACTCCCACACTTGTCACGTTCGTGATCGACCTCCTTAACTATGTATCAATAAAAAGGCAAGGTGGAAGAGCCCCCAACCGATGGGAGTTGTTACGTCCAGTATGTCCCCCCTCGATTCCCGACATGCTATGATACCCTAGGGTAGGTAGGAGCAGGTCGAATCCGTGTCACCGCAGAACAACTGCAGCATCCAGATCTTATCTATCTACTCGGCAATTCATCTAGTGACTTCATGGTCGCCAAAGAAGCCCCAAGAAGCATCAAACATTTTCGATGAGATCCACAGAGCTATTCTGAGATAGCAAGCACTGGGAGTTGGTGCTTTTTTCTTCTCCATGTTAATAAAAATCTTATGTGGTAAAATATATAGACAACTAACGCCACACCATTATACATATTCTAACACAATGAAAATATGATTTGGGAATGAAATCATAGGACATATCTTTTAGAGATATGAATACGCGGCTTTTTCTCCATTCTCGCGCCGCCCTTCAAACCAAGGCCACCTGTTTCGACAATCGTCGAGCTCGTTAGATTACTACTCTAGTGGAACAATTTATTCTTCAATTAATGTTGGAACCATCCGAATAAGATTTTCCTTTTTTAAGGGATATGGTTTTAACAACAAGGTTGATAGCTTGATAATGTGTAATAAACTCATAGATCAGAGATGAGGAAGCACGTAGCACCTACCGAATTGCTCGGTGGTTATAGTAAGTAACCATTCTCTCTGTTCCACCTATCTAGAAATATCTAATGAAAAAATAGAAAAATGACTTCAAATAAATGAATTCCACATTCTTAAAAGTTTTGTTTTTTTAAATATCATATTTCAACAAACAAATTAAATACGATATTGCTATGTAGATCACACCAAAGGTCAACTGGAGGCAGTACAAGCAAGCATAGTGGCAGAGATGTGAAACAAACAAGAATGGTCGAAGCTCGACTGAATGTGGAGTGGAGGTAGAGCCAAGGATGTGAATCAGACCAAGCCTGATGACATCAACCCGACGCGTTGGAACAATACTTACGATCACATCCCAATTATTAGGTTCCCGAGTGGCCGAACCTCGGGACGCATCAGGTCGCACTGAACGGCCTAGAGATCAGGTCGATCATCTAGGGACTGGAACTCGATGGGGTAGGTAGTGCTGGTAAATTTGAGATTTCCTCCAAATTTCAGGAAAAAAAGAAAAGAAAAAAAATTGGTAGGCCAACTGGGCCGACTCGGCCCATGAGGCCAAGCTAGCCTAGCCGGTGGAGGAAAACGGGGCAGCCCTGTGCTGCCCGTTGTTCATCGAGTGATTTCAAAATGGGATGAGGGCAAGAGAATCGAGAGGAGGCAGCGGCGACAACCGCTTCGCTTGGATCTGGATACGACGCCATCACCTGCATCGCATCGCTCACACCATTTGGACTCGGCGGTGGGCTGCTGCGTCGGTGGGATTCGTTGCTCCCCATCACCTCTCGGAAACCCTTAAATGCCGCCCGCTGGCTCTCGGTGAGATCAATCCAATCCTCATCTTTCATCCGAATACACATAATGTGGTCAGAGTTCTTGTCTCAGGCTCCTTGTAATCTCTGGCTCTCCCTGGCTTGATCTGTGCTTGATTCAACCTATGGACGACCGCATCCGCGTGTGACCCTAGTTGAATCTTGATTAAGATCTTGAAGCCTAGGTTTCTTCCTCGGTGATTCTGGAAGTTGCACAAGGCTAGAACCTCCGGTGGTGTAGGCTTGTTGCTGACCTCTTGATCCGATTGTTTGTGTTTTCGGATTGATTCGCTTGCTGTGGTGGCTGACCTGTGTGGTCCACTTCCGAAGCTCACCTTGTCCATCCCTTCGGTCGATGGCTTGATTCTGTAATCCTGAGTGGTTTTTGCTGCATCTCAAATCTTCCGGTGAATTGCCTCACCGTGAGGATTGTCTGGCTTTGTATCTCCGAAGGCAATCGCCTACGAGGACTGTGGCATTACAGGGGCATTGTTGTTTTCTGGGTCAACGTCTTTGACATGCCTAGCCATTTTCACTGTTAATCAATCAGTGTTCTGTAAGTATTTTCATACTTCTGTGCTTGTGCTTGGTTCCTTCTAAGTGAATGCAAAGGGGCCAGTCAACTTGTTTGGCTTGGGGACCTTGCATGTGGGCTTAGTGTTCGGTGATGATTTTGGGACTAAAATAGACTATTTGTGACAACAAATCTTGACAGTCTATTAAATATTGGTGTATACTTGATTAGCTCAATTGGTATCCTGTGTTATATGCTTAGATAATGAACTATATGCTTACTGTTCTGTCTTCATGCCTTGCGATTGTTCCAGTATCTTGATTTGTCCAGTATAGCCTGTCATTGATTAGTTGTTTTCTGGTAGAATCGCCAATGCATTCATGTTAAAGATATTCTACTCAGTAAGCCTGTTAGCTTGATTCTCTATTTTGTGCATATCAGATAATCAGTTGAGTAGAATTTTTTTTAATCTGTCAAGTATAAATTTTGATAATTGAGGTTAGGTTGTCACAAATTTGTCTATTACTTGTCTCTTGTGGCGAGGAGGGCCTTTTAGGCAACTCGACATCTGAGAACACTCAAAATAAACAACTTGAGCTTTATGCTAGTTGCTTTGTTCATGTTCATGCTATTGTTGATATCTCTGATTCTGGGTTCATTCAATATGATGCACTCTGTTATTATAAGTCAGTATGATATCTTGTGCTATTTTGATCATTCTGCTCCATGGTTAATATTGGTTCTTGGAATCATTGGATTGATAAAATTGCTAATACCGCATTTTTTACAACAATCCAAAAAACAACAATTAATGGCTTCTAGTTTCGATGTCGTTAAGCCTGAGATATTTGACGGTGCGAGCTTTAAACGCTGGCAGGCTAAGACTAGGCTGTGGTTAATGGACCTTAAACTCTTTTGGGTCATCGCAAATCCCCCTGAGCTTCCTATGGAAGCCGAGGCTAGAAAGCATTGGGAGGATGCGAACCATTCATCGTTAGCTAGACTGTTGGCCGTCATATCAAACAGGCTATTCGACATATACTCAAACTTCACCTCTGCCAAGGCGCTCTAGGATGAGCTCGAACTGAAATTTTCTGAAGGAGGCAATGGGAACGAGTTGTTCACTGTAGAAAGCTATCTTAATTATAAGATGGTAGACGGTAGATCTGTATTAGATCAAGTCTATGAACTTCAGCTTTATATCAGGGAATTGATGACTCAATGCAACTGCAATCTAGCAGAAAGCTTCCAAGTGAATGTGATACTAGCAAAATTGCCACCTTTGTGGCATGACTTTGTGACTGCTCAGAGACACATTAAGGAGCGACTGTCTCTCTCTGAGTTGATAGCTGCCATTAATGTGGAGGAGTGGACACGTGCTAGTAACAAGGCTCCCATGCCTCAGGTTCAGGCTCATCATGTGGAGACAAAGAATGCTGGCAAAGGGGCCAAAAAGAAGACCAAAATTCCTTCCTAGACCAAGCCAAAGCAAATGAAAAAGAAGGAGAATTTTGCCTGCTTTGTTTGCGGAGTCACGGGCCACACTACTCGCACGTGCCGTGAATGGAAAGGCAAAGGACCTGCACCTCAGCAAGGGGGCCATAAGGCCGTGGCAAACGTCGCACTGGCTTCAGCCAGTTCTGATGGGTATGTACCTAGAGCCTTTATGGCTAATCCATCGAAAGACTGGTGGATTGATACAGGTGCTACACGCCATATTTGTGCTGATCGTAGTCTGTTCTCCTCCTTTCGGCTCCGTATTGATGGGTAATGGTGCATCTGTAGCCATTCGAGGAATTGGACAGGTCTGACTTCAAGGCAAAACATTGGTTCTTCAAGACGTGCTGTATATGCCAGCAATGAATCGAAACCTCCTTAGTAGATCTTTGCTTTGTAGATGGGTCTAAAGTTAGTTTTCGAATCTAATGAGGTCGTGTTGAGCAAGTTCAGAACTTTTGTTGAGAAAGGTTATGAAAGTGGCGGAATGTTCTGCCTTTCTATTTTGGATCTTAATAACATCTCTCTTTACAATGTTTCTTGTAATAAAGTGGATGATATTTGGCATTCTCGTTTGTGTCATGTGAACTTTGAGGCCATTGTGCGGTTAAGCAAAATGAACTTAATTCCAAGTTATAACCATGAGAAAGGATCCAAATGTGAAGTGTGTGTGCAAGCAAAGCAATCTCGAAAGCCGTTTCACTCGGTTGAGAGTAGAGACACCTCACCTCTGGAACTTGTCCATCCTGATCTTTGTGAGATGAATGGAATCTTAACTAAAACTGGCAAAAGATATTTCTTGACCCTCATAGATGATTCAACTAAGTTTAGTTATATTTACTTACTTAGATCAAAAGATAAAGCACTAGAACATTTTAAAATCTATAAAGCCGAAGTGGAAAACCAACTAGAAAGAACAATTAAAAGACTAAGGTCGGACCGAGGAGGAGAGTTTGTCTCCAAGGAATTCTCCCAATTATGTGAAGAAAGTGGAATAATTCATGAAATTACTCCACCATATTCACCTCAATCAAATGGAGTTACCGAACGTAAGAACCGAACAATTTGTGACTTGGTGAACGACATGTTACAAAGTTCAGGTATGTCAGACTCATGGTGGGGTGAAGCAGTTCTCACAGTTAACTATAATCTAAATAGGGTTCCACCTCGCAATCGCGAAGAGACACCTTATGAAGGATGGAAGGCGAGAAAACTGAATGTGTCCTTTCTTCGTACATAGGGATGCCTTGCTAAGATTAATGTTCCATTACCGAAGAAAAGGAAACTTGGTCCGAAGACTGTTGATTGTGTCTTTCTAGGTTATGCTCAAAACAGCACGGCTTATAGGTTTCTAGTGGTCAAATCCGAGGTTAGTGACATTTCTACAAATGTCTTAATGGAATCTCGTGATGCGACATTCTTTGAAAATGTATTTTCTCTGAGAACAAATGAAGTCATTGTTCCCTTGAGTTCAATTGAACACTCTATTCCATCTAGTATGGATGACATCGCTCCTGATATGGAGTTGAGGAGGAGTAAGAGGCAAATGATTGAAAAATCCTTAGGCGATGACTTTGTCACCTATCTCGTGGATGATGAACCACGAAACCTTTCAGAGGCATACGCATCTCCTGATGCAGAGTACTAGAAGGAGGCAGTCCGTAGTGAGATGGATTGCATCATTACTAACGGAACATGGGAGAGCACTGATCTTCTAGTTGGTTGCAAGCCAGTGGGTTGCAAATAGATTTTCAAGAGGAAGAGGAGACTTGATGGTACTATTGAAAAGTACAAGGCCCGTTTAGTGGCTAAGGGTTTCACTCAAAAGGAGGGAGAATATTATTTTGATACCTACTCTCCTGTGGCACGCTTACCCACAATTCGTGTGCTTTTGGCAATAGCTGCTACATGTAAACTCCATGTCCATCAAATGGATGTAAGGACCGCTTTCCTAAATGAAGAGTTGGATAAGGAGATCTACATGTCTCAGCCAAAAGGATTTGTGGTTAGCGGTCATAAAAATAAAGTGTGTCGATTGATTAAATCTTTGTATGGTCTCAAACAAGCCCCCAAGCAATGGCATGAGAAATTTGATAACACATTGACATCTGTCAGATTCTGTGTTAACGAAGCTGACAAATGTGTGTATTATCGGTTTAGAGGGGGCAGAGGTGTCATTCTATGTTTATATGTGGATGACATATTAATGTTTGAGACTGACTTGGATGTAATCAATGAGGCAAAGAAATTCCTCTCTAAAAATTTTGATACGAAGGACTTGGGTGAAGTTGATGTGATTCTAAAAATCAAACTTCTAAAGGATGAGAATGGGATTACATTATTGCAATCCACTGTTTTAGTTTAAAGGATTGTAAGCCTATGGCCACACCCGATGACCCAAATGTCAAATTGCATAAAAACACTGGACTTGGAAAAGACCAGCTAAGATATTCTCAAATAATTGGGTCCCTAATGTATTTGACAAGTGCTAGAAGACCTGGCATCTCATATGATGTAAGCAGATTGAGCCAGTATACAGCCAATCCAGGAGATAATCATTGGATAACACTTGAAAGAATACTCAGGGATCTAAAGGGAACCATGAATTTTGGGATTCACTATTGTGGCCATCTGACTGTCTTAGAAGGATTTAGTGACGCTAACTGGATCAATGACTCGGATGAGATGAAAGCCACAAGTGGATATGTATTCACTCTGACTGGAGGGGTTGTATCATGGAAGTCTTCCAAACAGACTATCAACACACGTTATACCATGGAGGCTGAATTAGTAGCGCTTGATTCAGCAGTTGTAGAGGCAAAATGGCTCAAAGAGTTAATTTCTGACCTTCCTGTGCTAGATAAGCCGATACCAGCAGTCCTAGTCTGCTGCGATAACCAGACTGTAATAATTAAGGTTAAGAGTAGAAAAGACAATATGAAGTCCTCGAGGCATACAAAGAGAAGACTTAAGTCAACTCGGCATGCGAGAGAGACAGGTGTTGTTTCTGTAGAATACATCCAGTCTGAAAGGAACTTTGCAAACCCTTTTACTAAGGGAATGTCTAAAATACCTATTCAAGCAGCATCAAGGGGAATGGGACTCATACCCTGTTAGAGGTTTCCAATAGTGGTAACCCATCCTGTAAGATCGGCGATGCCGTGAAACAAGCTCTGGGACAACTAAGCTATGTGGGAATTAGAAGCACATTCTTATATAGTCCCATCAGCTGCTGTGCTTATTCTGTATGGAAGGTTGAGTTAAAGCTCTTAATGAATTCAGTGCCTTATGGCTAGGAATTGTCCTACAGAATTTCCCGAAGAATTCACCTATGTGAGCTGGTCGTGAGGTCACAGTCCGGGAGAGTTTAGGGGTATACTCTCTAGTGAGCTCATGAAAAGATACAAGGACATGACCGTAAAGTCCTGCCCCGAAAGAGGTGCAACTTTGCTGCCTAATACTGTGTGTTACTAGAATGAAAGCTCTCATATCAAGACCTTGGATCAAGGCCTAGTCCTCCTTTGTCTGTGTAGAGTCATAGTTCTTCTAATTAAGCATTGGTTCAAACCGTTTTGGTACCTTGCTGAATAATAGTATATAAAGCAGGACATTTCAGAATCTTTGGATTTGCCGAAATTTGAGGCAATAGTGGGGATTGTTGGTAAATTTGAGATTTCCTCCAAATTTCAAAAAAAAAGGAAAAAATAGGTAGTCTAACTGGGTCGACTCGGCCCATGAGGCCAAGCCAGCCCAGACAGCCCAACCAATAGAGGAAAATGGGGCAGCCCTGTGCTGCCCATTGTTGACCGAGTGATTTCAGAATGGGATGAGGGCAGGAGAATCGGGAGGACGCGGCGGCGACGACCGCTTCACTCGGATCTGAAGACTACGCCATCGCCTGCATCTCCCACGTCGCCCGGCTGGACTTCGGCGGTGGCTATGCGCGGCCAGTGGGATTTGTTGCTCCCCACCGCCTCCTAGAGACCCTTTAAATGCCGCCCGCTGGCTCTCAGTGAGATCAATCCAATCCTCATCTTTCATTCGAATACACATAATCTGGTTGGAGTTCTTGTCTTGGGCTCCTTGTAATCTCTGGCTCTCCCTGGCTTGATCTGTACTTGATTCAACCTGTGGACGACCGCATCCGCGTGTAACCCTAGTTGAATCTTGATTAAGATCTTGAAGCCTAGGTTTCTTCCTCGGTGATTCTGGAAGTTGCACGAGGCTAGAACCTCCGGTGGTGCAGCTTGTTGTTGACCTCTTGATCCGATTGTTTGTGTTTTCGGATTGATTCACTTGCTGTGGTGGCTGACCTGTGTGGTCCACTTCCGAAGCTCACCTTGTTCATCCCTTCGGCCGAGGGCTTGATCCTATAATCCTGAGTGGTTTTTGCTACATCTCAAATCTTCTGGTGAATTGCCTCACCGTGAGGATTGTTTGGTTTTGTATCTTCGAAGACATTCGCCTGTGAGGACTGTGGCATTACAGGAGCGTTGTTGTTTTCTGGGTCAATGTCCTTGACGTGCCTAGCCATTTTCACTATTAATCAATCAATGTTCTATAAGTATTTTCATACTTCTGTGCTTATGCTTGGTTCCTTCTCGGTGAATGCAAAGGGGCCAGTCAACTTGTTTGGCTTGGGGACCTTGCATCTGGGCTTAGTGTTCGGTGATGATTTTAGGACTGAAATAGACTATTTGTGACAACAAATCTTGACAGTCTATTAAATATTGGTGTATACTTGATTAGCTCAATTGATATCCTGTGTTATATGTTTAGATAGTGAACTATATGCTTACTGTTCTGTCTTCATGCCTTGCGATTGTTCCAGTATCTTGATTTGTCCAGTATAGCTTGTCATTGATTAGTTGTTTTCTGGTAGAATCGCCAATGCATTCATGTTAAAGATATTCTGTTCAATAAGCCTGTTAGCTTGATTCTCTATTTTGTGCATATCAGATAATCAGTTGAGTAGAATTATTTTTAATCTGTCAAGTATAGATTTTGATAATTGAGGTTAGGTTGTCACAAATTAGTCTATTACTCGTCTTTTGTGGCGAGGGGGGCCTTTTAGGCGACCCGACATCTGAGAACACTTAAAATAAATAACTTGGGTTTTATGCTAGTTGCTTTGTTCTTGTTCATGCCATTGTTGATATCTCTGATTCTGGGTTCATTCAATATAATGTGCTCTGTTATTATGAGTCAGTATGATATCTTGTGCTATTTTGATCATCCTGCTCTATGATTGATATTGGTGCTTAGAATCATTGGATTGATAAAATTACCAATACCGTATTTTTTACAACAGGTAGGACGAGATTTTGGGAGGCCGCTTCAACCAGTGGGCGTGTTACCCGGTTTTGACGAAACCACGGAGCGGCAGCCTGGGCCAAATCAGCTGCTGTGTCACAACGGGAGCGGCGGTACCTTTCCAGTACCCACCCCGTCACTCTTTCCTGTGGACGCTTTGTCCTCTGGCAATACCGCGCGCTTCCTAGGGGCATCTCCGGTAGACTGGAACACACGGGGACAAAGGAGAAATCCAGCGGCGGCCGCGCCAAAACCTAGGATTCCCCACCGACCGATAGAGGGGCGCACGTACACGGTACACCACAGCTGCTTACCCCGGACGCGACGGCCACGGCCTGTCCTGATCTTCTATAAAGCGACCATTCATCCTACCGTCCATGGATTCACTCGCTGAAAGCCTTTGCATCCATCGTACGTAGTTCGCGGCCGCGGTTAAATCCAGGAACCCGTCGTCTCCTGCGGTGCTGCCTGCCTACATGGCATCCGCCCCTGCCTCCGATGCTGCCGGGCGCCGCATCGTGGTGGCCGTGGACGAGGGCGAGGAGAGCGTGCACGCCCTCTCCTGGTGCCTCGCCAACATCGTCTCCTCCTCCTCCTCCGGCGCCCAGGACACGCTCGTGCTCCTCCACGCCCGCCGCCCGCGCCCTGTCTACGCCGCCATGGACAGCTCAGGTACGTACGTACGGTACGATACGAGTTGATACCGGACGCGTGTGGCTGGCTGAACGGATAAATCGCTGGCTGCAGGGTACATGCTGACTTCGGATGTGATGGCGAGCGTGGAGAGGCACGCTAGCGCCGTCTCGGCGGCGGCGGTCGACAGGGCCAAGCGCATCTGCGCCGCCTACCCTCATGTCCGTATTCGCAGTACTCCCTCCCTCCGCTGATAAATATAAACTCTATAGTTTGAACGTGTCTTTTCTACGATATCATTGTTTATTCTTTTTTAATTATATGTGTTTATTTACCGCTCATATAAAACATTATCTCTTATCTTTAAGACAATTAAAAAGGATTTATAAATTATTTTCTCTCGTGTCTTTTTCAATTTTACGGAGCCTTAATTCTTATATAAAGTCAAAATACACCCTATATTTACATTTGTTCATCTTACTCCAAGACGTACGTGTGTACGTGCCAGTTGATCTGATCGGTGTGCGCTGCGCACGCAGGTGAAGGTGGAGACGGTGGTGGAGGGTGGGGACCCGCGCGATGTAATCTGCGACGCCACTGACAAGATGGGCGCCGACCTGCTTGTCATGGGCAGCCATGGATATGGCCTCATCCAGAGGTGCCACTCACCAACTAATCGCTTTAATTACGCAGATCCATCTGAATGATATAATACTGGATAAGGATCATACGCATCTATGACAATGACCGATAACGCTACTCAAGACTTGCACTTCAAATGCGTCCTAGTTAGCATCCGCCCCTGAACTCTGTTTACACCACCATAACTTTGAAACTCAAGACTCCCTGAACAGAGCCTTAAGATAGCTTTCCAGTTGTTTTGCCTCGATGGGGACACAATTCTCTGCTTCATCGCTACTGGTTTGCGGGCCTTTTCCCGAATGACCTGTGCATAAATATATAACATATTTAATATTCGAAAATTAGCGTGATATTCCTTTATATCCCTAATAAATATCCAGATTTACTGCTTAGAGATAATAAATAGGGTTAGTTTAGATATTTTCAATATCTTACTGATCTATGTGCCATGAGAACATATGGGGAACATATGCCCTATAAATTTGAAGGGAGGGAGTATTCTTTTTTAAGTTAGCTTTCAGTATGATTACTTGAACTAGCCTGATATTGATTTTACCTGTAAGGCTGTTACATCCTGTGTGTAGTTCAGTAGTAGTTGTACTTCCCTTCAATTTTCCTGGCTACATTGGTATATATACTTACGTGGGTGCAAAAATTGCAGGGCATTCCTGGGCAGCGTGAGCAATCACTGTGCACAGAACTGCAAATGCCCGGTGTTGATTGTCAAGATGCCCAAAGAGTAAAATAAATCCTAGCAAACACTAGAAGCTCAACCAGCGCCGAACACATGTTGACTCATATGTAAATATATAATCGTGGCTTGATTGTTTCTTGTCCAAGAACAAAGATCGAAGCTATGATGTGTTCACTGTTCAGACAGTTTATTTCTAGCCGATCTCTTGTAATACAAACTGTGGGACATCCAGCTATCTTAATCTGTCGGCAAATTTGTTATTTCCATCCATTGGATGCTGCCTCAATTCGTGTCGAAAGTGTGCATATATGATATGCTGGTGTTATATATACACGACCTGACAAAGCGTGCGTGTCCAGTCCAACGATCGAGGGCGTATAAGCAGAAGAAACCAGCCAAACGCTGATCGTTTCGTGTTTAGCTGACCTCGGTCGTAAACCTGAAGAGTCTGAAATTGATATCCTTGTGTTAAACCGTTCCTGCCGTTTGCAACGCTGCTTAACGGAGGACTGGTATGGGCTCGATGTTCTGTCGAAGGTGAGTGGGGAACTGGGGATTGAAGAAGAGAATGAGTTTCAGCTCAAAACAATTAGGTCAAGACGTGATGCAAGGAGCCATTGAAATTGATTCTTTAGCTCTCTAACTTGGCAACATTATACTCTCTCTGTCCAGGGTGTATCTTGTCATATAGATCAAAACGATATTGAAAATAATTATACTACCTCTAATTATTATCCTTAAGTACTATATTCAATGCGCGAATATAAGGTAAAACTGAATATTTGTTAGGGGTATAAAGAAAACATCACATTAATTTTATATTAAATATAAAATACATCGTATATTTACAAAAATATTTTAAAAAAAACATCGACAGAGCCCACACAAGCTAAGCTAAGCTAGCCCACTTCAACGGATTTTTTTAAAAAAACACAGGCTTCTTTGATCCAAGCCGTTGTTTCTTAATCCAAAGGTTGGGACAATGGCACACTACTTTAGCAGTACAGCCCTTGCAGTGGCAGAGGGAACCATATGCTTTGGCGCGGCATGGTAATGGCAGAGAGCAGCTAGGTTGAAAATTATTGAGTTAAAATTTTTTAAGTTGAAACTTTCTGTTTAAAATTGTTTAATTTAAATTTTTTTTATTAAAGAGGAAGGAAGTGAGATAGGGGAAGTGAGCAAGGATGAGGGGCGGGTGAAGATGCATAGAGAATATGTCATATGGTATGGTATTCTTAATTTTTTTTAGTTTGAAGGTAGTGGTACCCATTTACAAATTGTTTAACATAGGTGCAACTTGATGCACACGGGGGTCGGCCCGATCTTCTGATGAGAACGATACGTCGGTTTGATAGCGTACGAAGTAGATGGATCGGCTACTAACCACGAGATCAGCAACCAAGCAATCGCAACGTCACCACACGAGGCGATCAACCGAATCAAAGACTCGACGATCCTTGTACCCGCTGCAACCGAGAACAAGCAAGAACAAGGTGAGAGCAATTCCAATCTAATAATCTCAAAGATACAAAGGTGAGGTTCTTTTTCGTCACGGGTAGTCTAGTCGACACACGCCGAACACGAGGAGGGACGCACAAGGGGTCTACCAAAACACAACAAAACCTAAGCGTAAAAGAACGGTGGCGGCCACATATATAGCGGCGGCCAGGAGGAGTAGGGCAGCCAAAACAGCGGTGGCCACCAAAACCCTAAGATACATGGGCCATAGGCCCAAAAGTGAGGTGATGTAGCACCCTGAATTTCTGGCCCGTGACATTGTTCCGCATTTTTCCGTCGTTCTGGAGTGAATTTGGAAGTGGGGCTGGATCCATTGGAAAGCTTATCTCCTAAGCTTTCAAACGGGTGGTCGCACGCTGAAAATGGAGTCCCGGAGCCCAAGTTATGCCCGTTTGAACTTGGCATGCTGCTGGATGGCCGAACCGGGCTTTTTGGCATCTTGGGCTTCCATATGGGCCTTCCTTGACGCGTGGGCTGTTCTCGGTGTGATGGCAATGGGGACCTGTTCCCGTGTGCTTGAGGCCCTTGTCTGTTGATGTGGGCTTGAATAGCAGAGCTTTCTGGATTAAGGCCTCTTCGGCGACGGTTGCCGTTCTTCTCTTGTGTGAAATTTTTCGAGGATGGGTCCTCGATCATTTGTGACGAAGATGGAGCAATCGACGGGATTTGGGAGAGTCATTGGAGAAGCCTGAGAGGAAGGAGGGCGATCAACGAAGATGGAGCGGCGTCGGTCACGCTGGTCGTATCCATGTTGGTGATGTCCTCATCAGGTGCAAGTCTGTGCTATTGTGAGAATGGTACTCCCTGTGTTTCTTTATATTTATCCACAATATGTCATGCACACAACCAAGGAATCACTAAATATAGGAAAACATTAAAAAGAAATGGTCATGTATCGACAACTTAGTCTCTTCTATAGCATTTAAGTAGAGATAGAGAGTGAAAATACCTACCTCTTGATTCTCTCAATGGACAAATATTTTAGAACACAAACTCCCGAGACAATGGACAAATATACTGAAACAGAGGGGAGTAGTTAATTGCTTGTTCCGCTAATCTGTTTTTTTTTTCACCGCTAGGCAGTAAGTACATGCATGAACACAAGCAGCTACTCCTTCCGTCTAACTTTATAAGACGTATTTTCTCTTGATGCATAGACCAAGGAGAGGTTGATAATAACTAGATTATCCTAATTTTTATCCTTAAGTACTATATTTAATGTATGTGTGTAGAGAATATAAAGTAAAGTTAGATATTTATTAAGAGTTGTTTGCACCAGAATTTGGCAATTATGGGGAAAATCAGCAAAATGCACAAGTTTGGATAATGCACGGAATATCTTTGGAAGATTTGGATAACACACGACAAGCTTTTGGAAACAAGAGTCTAGTTAGGAAACTATAGCCGACTCGGGGTATGCTACCGTAACCGAGCAGGACTCGGATCGGCTAAACAGGTATATAAGGCGCACCAAGGCTGCTTGAAGCATAGACAAGAATCAAATATACATCTGCTAGTTTTCTTTCATAGTTTTTTAGCTCTGTAATCTTCCCTTTGTAAGTCAATATTGATCAAATAAAGTTGCGAATCGCCGATTGTTTGGTCATCATCGATCTCTTTAGGTTTGATTCATTCTGTCTTGTTGCGCATCGCCTTTTCAGAATCAATCTGCCTTTTACCTTCGGATTAGTCTTAATCGACTAGTCTAGTTACCCTTCTAATCGGCTTTACAGCTAATTCTTATTTTTAGCCGATTCGCCTCTAGGATCAGCTCGATTGAATTTCACAAACCTCCTTATCGATTGCAGTGTCAAATCGATTGGCACGCCTCGCATTTGAACCCGGCGTTCGTCTGGTGTGTTGTGGGCAAGAAACACTCTTCACGTTTTTGGCGTCAACACATTTTTGGCACGCCCGGTGGGACAAGATCGGAAAGATGACTGCAAGCAAATCCACCGCACCAGCCGACGTGAACACTGACGCCATAATCGTCCCTACCTTGGACGATTTAACCCCCGAGCAGCGCAAGGAAATCGAAGACCGGAAAGCTGCCTTGGAGGAATTAATGTTGGGTTGCTATCAGAAAACCCGACGAGGAGTCACGCAGAAGATGGCGCTTCCAACATTGAATCCACTCGAGAGGTGGCGCCACGCCAACTCGTAAGCCGATATATGCCACTCAGCCGAAGTTATCGCTATGATTGAGCAATCTGCATCATGCATTAATTAATCAATCATCGCTTTGGTCACGACTTTAAAACCGATGATAGAAAATAGCGTAAAGTCGATTGCACAAGAGTTGGCAACGTCCGGAGGATTGCTGGACCCATTACAGCCACTCCCTACGTATCCCGCGTATTCTATGGCACAAAACGCCAACACGATCAATGCGTCGACACCCGCACCCTCACTGATGCCGACCCAGCCCACAGTGTTGGCACCAACAAACCCTCGTCCAAGCCCGCCACTCATTACCATGCATATATCGACAAGGGTTAGATCCATCGGCGTCGGTGTTTCGCTTTCCGTCGGCTCCTCCGATCAATTAGATAGAAATTGTAAACCCCAAGGGCCATTTCAAGTTAGAAATCCGGCTCCATATAAAGTAGTTACATACACAGAGCCGTTTGTTCCATTGCCTGATGTTACGGCTGCCAGAGCCGATGGGTACGAATCATGGCAACAACAGTACCCGTCTGCTAGGGCAAGCCGACCAGCCGAGTTTACACTCGGGGGGCAGGATACTGCCCATTATAATTGGCCAAACCCTAGTGTTCCATCAGCTAACACCATCAATTGGGCTGATCAGATTTCCATGGTCTTGAGGGATCAATTTGGCTTACAACCCAAAGGGAAAACAATCGGCTATAGAAAACCATACCCAGATTATATTGACTGCATGCCATATCCCCATAACTTTAGGATTCCCGATTTTGCAAAGTTTTCAGGGGATGATTCAGTCACCACTTTAGAACATATTGGAAGATTTATCGCCCAGTGTGGTGAAGCGGCTCAGTCCGATGGGCTGAAGATTAGGCTGTTTCCCTTATCTTTATCAGGGACTGCTTTTACTTGGTTTACCAATCTTCCTCCGAATTCAGTCCATTGCTGGAATGATTTAGAAAGTCGATTTCATGAATACTTTTTCTCTGGTAGCTTAGAGTTAAGAATTACAGACCTGAGCGCTGTCCGGCAGAAGTTTAGCGAATCGGCTTCCGATTATATTAGAAGATTTAGAGAAGTGCGAAATCGCTGCTTCAGTGTAGTATTACCCGATAACCAACTAGCGATTTAGCATTTCAAGGGTTAATTCCCCCACTTAAAGAAAAACTTGCAGGACAGGAGTTTACTGATTTAAGTCACCTGCTTCATCGTGTATCGGCACAGGAAAGCCGATATTTAAGTAAAGAATTCAAAGATAAAATTAGACTAAACGGCAATGGAAAGGATAAAGCTAAAGTAAACATGGTTGAGTGTAGTTCAAGTGAAACTTCCGAAGATGAAGCAGACGTGAATATAGCCGAATGGATAAAGGGTTCTAAAAAACCACTTGTCTGTTCGTGGCTCAAGCCGACTAGGAGTAGGTCGGAGGTTAAATACGCTTTTGACGTGTCCAAGTGTGACCGCATATTCGATATGTTGTTACAAGAAAAACAAATACGATTACCTGAAGGGCATACCATACCATCAGCCGACGAGATCAAGAAACGATGATACTGTAAGTGGCATCATTCCTTTTTACATAACACTAACGATTGCAATATCTTTCGGCAGCAGATACAGACGGCTATTGAAGATGATCGGCTTAAGTTTGCAGAGGAGCCGGCCATGGAAGTCGATGTTAATCCCTTCCCGATTAACATGGTTCAGTGCTTCGGCAAAGGAAAACAGATTGTCGACGAAAGCCCCATAGCAACGCGGCAAGTCGACATAGAATCAAGCTCAAAAGGAGAAACACTAAAGATAACGATCGGCTCACTTCAAATTGAAGCCGATCAAGATGGGAAGAATTCAAGGACTGTGAAGCCAAAAGGGGAATTGCAAGTCAGACGATGGTACAAAGCCGAAAGATCTCCGCCTCGAAAGCCAACATTCAAACCTAAACCAACTTTTTCACAATTGCTTGAGAAATATGAAAGGATAAGCCATCGGCAGGAGCGGCAGGCTCGCCGACCAGAGCAGCCGCCAAACAATGTGTGTCGGCCAAACAATTTGTATCGGCTAGACACCGCAGAAAGAGCTCATCAGAGATGTCCTTTCTGGCAATTCTGTTGGGAAAAGGGTATGGCATTACCATCTTCAAGGTCATGTCCCATGGAACATTACCCGCAAAGAAATTGGCCAAAACAAACGGTGAAAGAGCGGCTATTTGACACAGTGCTGGATCGGACAGAGTCATGGAATAGAATGCCGATAAAGGAAAGGCTGGGTACACAGAATGAAGATGAAAAGGTCGAAATTACAGAAAATCTGGCTGGTAAGATTCACAAGCCGATTGAGCCTAAACCTAGGTGGTGCCCAACAGGATTTAGCCGATCTCAACGAAGACGGCTTCAACGCCTAAGGACGCAAGAGATGAGGGAAGCGGAAGAAGAAAAACAAAGGGATAAAACATTCAACGAATTACGGCCAATAAAAATTGTCAAAAAAGAATGGAAGAGAAAAGAGCAAGCTGATAATGATTCGGACTCCGATGATTTGCTGTCACCAATAGTTCGAGATGACACCCCTCCCATGGATATCAACATGGTTTTTACTTTACCAGCCGAATTCAGGATCAAATCCGAATCGGCTAAAGATACGTTCGCCCAACTGTGTCTGGGTGCACAGGACGCAGTGTTCGAGAAACCGCAGGATCCTCATCGGCACTTGAAGCCGTTGTACTTAAAAGGCTTTATTAACGGAAAGCCGATATCCAGAATGTTCGTAGATGGAGGGGCTACTATGAACTTGATGCCGCTCACTACTTGAAAGAAATTGGGTAAAACCGATGAAGACCTGATCAAGACGAACATGGTGCTAAATGACTTCACAGGTGATCCTACCGGCAAAAGGAGTGATGGTTACGAGCTAACCATCGGCAAAGAAAACTTTGCCGACTGCATTCTTTGTGATTGAAGCCAAAGGGAACTACAGCGTGCTCCTCGGACGAGATTGGATACATGCTAACTGTTGCATACCCTCAACCATGCACCAACTTCTTGTACAATGGAACGGAGAGAAGTTGAAGTCGTATCAGCCGACACATCGGCTCATATCGCGATGGCTAGTTCAGATGCGAATTGGCCACACAAAGAGGCAGAATGCATATCGGGCAAAGCGTTAGACGATTGCGATTTCATATGCATTGCGAAGTCAGGATTTACGCCGATCAGTGTTAAGCCAGGCACGTTTGATCGGGCGGATGAAGTCTTAAGGAGATGGAGTCAGAAATGATCCGAATCCTTCAGGACAAAGCGAGGAGCTATCGGCATATGATGAATTCGTGTGAAGCCATTGAAGACTTCCAGAGCGAAAAATTGGGTCAAGGTTTCACTTCTGCCGATATGCTCGAAGAAGTCAATATAGGAGAAGGCGATAGAAAGAGACCAACTTTTGTAAGTGCAAACTTAGGGCTAGAATACAAAAATAGGTTGGTCGAAATACTTAGGAAATACAGGGATTGTTTTGCCTGGGAATATTATGAGATGCCTGGATTAAGCCGACAGTTAGTAGAGCATCGGCTACCTATAAAGCCGGGATATCGGCCATATAAACAACCTCCTCGGCGTTTTAATCCAGAATTGTACGATGTGATAAAAGAAGAAATCGAAAGGTTGTTGGAGGCCAAATTCATAAGGCCTTGCCGATATGCTGAGTGGGTATCCAACATTGTTCCTGTCATGAAAAAGAACGGGAAGCTTCGGGTATGTATAGATTTCAGGGACTTAAATAAAGCTACACCAAAAGATGAATACCCAATGCCTATAGCCGATATGCTCATCGATGCTGCATCAGGTAATAAGATTATTAGTTTTCTCGATGGGAATGCTGGATATAACCAGATATTCATGGCGTAAACCGATGTCTCTAAGATCGCCCAGATGCCTCGGCGCCTAGGGTTGTATGAATGGACTGTGATGACATTCGGCTTGAAAAACGCAGGTGCCACTTATCAGCGAGCGATGAATCTAATTTTTCATGACCTAATCGGCCACATTGTTGAGATATATATTGACGATGTGGTGGTGAAATCTAAGGAGGAGGGCAACATTTGGCCGATGAAAGAGTGTTTCAAAATACAAGGGCTCATGGATTAAAATGAACCCTTTGAAATGCGCGTTTACGGTTTACCGGACAATTCCTTAGATTTATGGTTCACCAGAGGGGCATTGAAGTCAACCAGACAAGGATCAAGGCCATAATGGACACAAAGCCGCCAACGTGCAAGAACGAGTTACAAAAGCTGGTCGGCAAAATTAATTACTTAAGACGATTCATTTCGAATCTGTCTGGTAGAATTCAAGCTTTTATGCCATTACTAAAGTTAAAAGATGATCAGAATTTTATATGGGGAGCCGATCAGCAAAAAGCCTTCGACGATGTGAAACGGTATTTGGCGTCACCACCAGTCTTGGCCGCACCACAGAAGGGGATTCCATTCAAGTTATATGTATCGGCTGAAAACAAGACCATCGGGGCTGTATTGGCGCAAGAAGTCGATGGCAAAGAGTGAGTAATATTTTACTTAAGCCGACGACTCCTGGAAGCTAAAACCAGGTACCCACCGATAGAGAAGTTATGCTTATCCTTATATTTTGCTTGTACGAAATTGAGGCACTATATATTAGTATCGACTTGCATAATAGTATGCAGAACCGATATCATCAAATATATGCTATCTGCACCAATCTTAAGTGGACGACTTGGAAAGTGGGCTTATGCCCTAACCGAGTTCGATCTACAGTATGAATCGGCCAAAGCCATTAAAGGCCAAGCAGTGGCCGATTTCATAACTGGATATGATACCATGGTAGGAATAGTCGATGTAGCCCCATGGCAACTGTATTTTGATGGGTCAGTTTGTCAAGAGGGGAGTGGAATAGGTATTGTATTGATTTCGCCAAAAGGACATGACATCGAGTTTGCATATCGGCTTAAAAGCCGATGCTCTAATAATCAGGCCGAGTATGAAGCATTGCTCAAAGGGCTGCAGTTGGTAGATAGTATTGGGGCAAGTAATGTAGAAGCATATGGTGACTCATTGCTGGTAGTACAACAAATTAAAGGAGAATTTAAATGCAACGATGAGGTGCTATCAAAGTATCTAGAGCATTGTCTTGAGGTTATCAACACTTTCACGTCATTTTGTATCGGCCATGTACCCAGGGAGATGAACAACAAGGCCAACATCTTGGCTCAAGCAGCTTCAGGCTATAAGGAATACAGCCGATACGAGGCATTTGAATTGATCGACAAAACAGTGCTGTGTGTTGATAATGCCGACTGGAGGACAGAAATAAAAGCTTACCTAATGAATCCATCCAAACCTACTGCACGAAGAGTTTGTCAAAAAGCGCTGAAGTATGTTGTGCTAGAAGGAGAATTATACTATCGAACATTGGAAGGATTGCTTCTGCGGTGTTTAGGCCACGAGGAAGCAAAGGTAGCTATGGGTGAAGTTCACGAAGGAATTTGCGGAGCACATCAATCGGCCCACAAAATGAAGTGGATCTTAAGACGAACCGGGTACTTTTGGCCGACAATGTTAGAAGATTGCTTCAAGTAGTACAAAGGGTGCCAAAGTTGTCAAAAGTTTGAGAATGTGCAACTTGCACCAGCATCGGCTTTATACCCGATTATTAAACTATGGCCGTTCAGAGGATGGGGGATAGACGTAATCGGCCAAATATTCCCAGCATCAAGCAAAGGCCATAAGTTTATCCTTGCGGCCACGAACTATTTCTCAAAATGGGTGGAAACCGTTCCACTTAAAAAGGTCACCAGCGTGGAAGCTATCGGCTTTGTTAATGAACACATTATTCATCGATTCGGTATTCCTCAGACCATTACAACCGATCAAGGAATTGTGTTCATGTCTAACGATTTTAAAAACTTCGCAGAAAGCTTGGGCATCAAGTTGCTTAACTCGTCACCTTATTATGCTCAGGCCAACGGACAAGCCGAGTCGTCCAACAAATCTTTGATCAAGCTGATTAAAAGAAAAATTGACGAAAGCCCTCGAAATTGGCACTCTACACTGTCAGAGTCGCTATGGGCTTATCGGCTAGCGTTTCACGGATCGACCAAACTATCACCATATCAGTTGGTGTATGGACAAGAGGCCGTATTACCTGTAGAAATAAATATTGAATCCATGCGAGTAGCGAGGCAGAATAACCTATCGGCCGATGAGTATAAAGAATTGATGTTTTGCAATCTGGATGACTTGGCGGAACTAAGGCCGACACTTTAAATCGGCTTGAAAAGAATAAGGAGAAAGTTGCAAGGGCCTATAACAAAAAGTTGTGCCTAAATCCTTTCAGTAAAGCCGATCTAGTTTGAAAACAATATTACCGATCGGTTCTAAAGATAATCGGTTCGGTAAGTGGTCACCAACATGGGAAGGGCCGTATAAAATAAATCAACTTGTTGGCGGAAATGCATATATACTTGAGACATTAGAAGGGAGCATATTCCTTAAAGCAATCAATGGGAAATATTTGAAGAAATACTACCCTAGCGTTTGGATCGGTGCGTAACCAAAGTACGGCACAAAGAATTCAGAAACAAATCGGTTAAACAGCCGATTAAATTAGGTAAAAATAATCGGTTAAACAGCTGATTAAAGTGTATCACAAAAGTGCAGCAAAAGCAACATTGTTTTAAACATTACATCAACACATCACAAAATTACAAGCCAGACCCCGGGATCCTGGCACCTAGTCCCGACAGCGCTGCGGCAGCCTTAGCCAATGTCTCCGTAATGCCACAAACAAGATCTTCATCAGCTTTGGCGTTTCCAGGCACTAGAACAATCTTGGCCGATTGATCCTTGACTTTCGCAATAGCTTGGCCGACATTGTTTTTCTGGCCCTTCAAAGATTGGGCCATCGCATCAGTGGTAGCAAGGGTATCAGCCAACTGTTGATTCACCTTGGCCAACTCCTCTTCAAGCTGTTTTTTAGTCGATTCTAGCTTCTGAATGAAGTTTTGGCGGCCACAAATGACGCCGCGATTTAGCCATATACATTGCTTTCGACTTTTGCTTCAAAGAATCAACTTGTCCAAGATGCCGACCGCTTTTGGGCGGCTACCGAGCTATTCTAGCATTGGCGCGATCGATTGCTTTTTCTCATCTAAATGACATACATTTAGAAGTGCGCCATGGTTGCAAAGAGAAGGTCGGCTTCGACAACGGCCATTGTATCACGGATAGGTTGGCAGTTGGCTAAAATAGCTGCCTCCGGCTGTGTTATCTCCAGAAACACTCGATTCAGTTTTTCCTGCATGTTGGGTGCCGATTTAACTACCGAAGCCGACGCCTTCATAGACACATCTAGGATTTTTCGGATGTCTGCTGGGTAATTATCCGTTGCCATGACTTCCGGATCAACCAACTCGTCCAGAGTGAACCCAAGAAGATTGGTCAAGTCGTCTGGCGCTGCCTCAGATGTAGGAAAAGCCGACGAGGCAGGTGACGGAGAAGTTGGAGGCTTTGAAATCACAAGAGGTAGGGCCGAAGTCCCTCGAGGATCGGTCAGAATACCAGCCAGAGGTTGAGTCGAAGTCCCCTGGAGTTCAGTTAGAATACCAGCTATTTGGGCTGATGCTGTCGGCTGAAAAGGAGGTAACACAAGATCAGCAGCTTAAAGAAATTAATAATTCTTGGGTGCGTAAAAGTAGTACAGAACTTACTTCAGTAGAAGCCAACGGATGAGGAGAGCTTTCAGCGCTTTGTTCTTTGCGCTTCGAATGCTTCCTGGTAGGAACTTTGGTGGATTTAGGTTTTTCTGAAAACAAACCGCGGGATCAGCAACAATGGAAGCGGACAATATTTATCGGCTAAGGTGAAATACTTACTGGGCAGTCTTTCCTTCTCAATCTCCGATAACGACGGGCTTTGCACACGGAGATTGCCAGAAGTGTAGCCAGTCAAACCCGTCGACTGATGAGGACGTTTCACTTTAGATCCACCAGCCGATGGGTCAGTGATCGCCTTGTTTCCAGCTACAGCGTCCTGGGAAAAAGAAAAAGAGAGGTTAATAATTAAAAGCCGGAACTGAGGGGATTAACAGGTCTTTTTGGGGAAAACAAGCTGATTCCTCTATAGCTACGCATTTGTTAGTATAACCCGGCATCGGGAGAGCTCAAGAGCTATTCGCTGAATCGTCCGCCGAAAGAAACTACCGTTGGCTCATGATAATCTGGTAGGAATTTATCTATAACGGCCGACGGCGAACGATCCAGATAGAGGGCTTCTGCTATAGGTGACCACCAGGCCGAAAACTGACTGGCTCGGCGGGAGTTCAAAAAGAAGTGTGGCAGATGAGTAATTTGAAGTTCGTCGGCTAGCGTTGAGAGGACTTCAGTCTGGGTAGCGTTTTTCACTTTGGCCCTTGGCTGAAGACGATCAAGCAGAGGAAGACAAGGTATTACTTGGCCGAAACCCAGCTGACGGGCATACACAGAAGGATGGTAAAACTCGTACGACGGCTGAAAAGTCCTATTACGGAAATTCAAGCCGACGTGAAGGATGCAAGGAGAAATAAAAATCCGGTACATCTCTAAAGACGATGCTGGCATCAATGAGTTGTCAGCGTCTAAGTGAAGGAAGGAAGGCCATTGGAAATCGGCTACATTGCTGTATGAGAAAAAGTCCTGTTGGCCAAAAGTCACACCGTCCAAATTCAGGAAAAAGGACAAATATTTCTTCAAGCCGGCAGGAGTAATCTTGGTATCACCACTTGAGCACATGATGAGCCTTTCTCCGTACGATCGGCTGGCCCTATATTGAGGAGTGAAATTTTCTGGGTAGTCTTCGCGAGGGAAAGCTGAGTCCTCCAGAGGTTCCGAAATAAGAGATCGGCTAAATATATTGTATAACCAAAGCTGAATGAACCATAGTGGACCACCAACGTTGCTGACCACGAACTTTGCAAAACCAGAGAAAAGTCGGCTCCGTATTACGTGCATCATTTGATAGACGGCTACAAGAAATGTTTTGCCAAGGGCAAGCCGATGGCCTTCTACCAATTGTTCTGCTATCAGTTGGTACACTTGCGTTGGGCCCAGGGAAGCTCCACAAAACAAAAATCGATCTAGCCACAGATTCAAGAAAGCAGCGTGTTCTTCATCCGATACTAGCCCATTAACCTTGTTATTGTGCTGGATATATTTGGACCATCCTTCGCCTTTGGAACGGATCAGCTTGTATCTAGGCTTTCCGCTATAAGCCGATATTTGTTCGCCATCAGGCCTAAGGCAACACAGCTCAGCCACATCCAGAAGGGTTGGGCCGATCGGGCCTGAACGAAAGAGGAATGCATTGAAGGAGTCTGACCAGAAGTAGCATGCCGTGGCCACTAAGGGCTCATTGGCTTCTGGGTTGGCTAGGCTTAGAGGAATGCACTCGGCTATGCCCATTCTTTCCCATTCAGATCTCTTTTGGGCTGCTACTCGTATGTACCAAGTCCTCCACCCTTTGAGTGCTGTCGGCCAAGCCCTAAAACTCTTTCCCCACGCTTCTACATTGTAACCTTTTGCCGATAAGGGGAGTCTGGGAATGTCTTCGTCAATAACAATATTGGCAGTCAATTTTCCTACCGGCCCTAGGTAGTATTGATCTTCACTTTCAGGAATCGGGATCAGTACATGTGAAGGATCCATTTAGCCGATGAAGATGATGAAGAACTTGATCACAGAGTATTGGGAAGCCGATGGAAGAAGGAAAGCCGATTGCAGAAGGTGCGAGAGCTGGAAAGCATGAAAATGACCGTGGGGGTCCCGTATATATATAGCACGGTGAAAACTGAAAAGTGGCGGGAAACGAATTCGAGGCGACGCGTGCCATTAAACCGCACTGAGATTTTTTACGGCGCAATTAAAACAGCGGTTACTCAAGCGATTCCTTGTTGACGAAGAAGAAGCCGATGAATGAAAAAGCCGACGAAATTTTTGAAAGATAACAAGTTATCTTCCAAAAATGGGGGGCATATGTTTGCACCAGAATTTGGCAATTATGGGGAAAATCGGCAAAATGCACAAGTTTGGATAACGCACGGAATATCTTTGGAAGATTTGGATAACACACAACAAGCTTTTGGAAAGAAGAGTCCAGTTAGGAAACTATAGCCGACTCGGGGTATAAGCCAGAATCGAAAGGTGACTCGGATCGGCTAAACAGGTATATAAGGCGCACCAAGGCTGCTTGAAGCATAGACAAGAATCAAATATACATCTGCTAGTTTTCTTTCATAGTTTTTTAGCTCTGTAATCTTCCTTTTGTAAGTCGATATTGATCAAATAAAGTTGCGAATCGCCGATTGTTTGGTCATCATCGATCTCTTCAGGTTTGATTCATTCTGTCTTGTTGCGCACGCTTTTCGTAATCAATCGCTTTTACCTTCGGATTAGTCTTAATCGACTAGTCTAGTTACCCTTCTAATCGGCTTTACAGCTGATTCTTGTTTTTAGCCGATTCGCCTCTAGGATCGGCTCGATTGAATTTCACAAACCTCCTTATCAATTGCAGGGTCAAATCGATTGGCACGCCTCGGATTTGAACCCGGCGTTCGTCTGGTGTATTGTGGGCCAGAAATCTTCTTCACGTTTTTTACTTCAATAAGAGTACATCCCAAAATTTGAGTTTTGGAATGTTTAAAATTTAAAAAATGAACCATTTGCAATTTCTTGGAATTAACCGAAGCTTAAATTGAATTTTCTAATAATTATAAGATTTAATTTGATTAATCTATGCGTTAAATTAAAGGTTTCCAGTTTTTATTGGGTTCCTTGTGCTTCAAGGAATTTTTCTATATTTTTGGAGATTTTTCTGAATTTATTTGCTATTTATTTGAATTTGTTTGGTTTTATTTGAATTTTTTTGGGATTTAAACTAATTCGGAAAATGTTTTAATTTTTCAAAACTCTCCTCGGGCCGAATCCTCCCGCCCATCATCGCTCACCACCTGCCCAATTTGTCCGTCCACGCCAAGAACCCTAACCCCTAGCCCGCTTCGTCTCCGTGTTCTTCACGCCCCGAGGCTATTTAAGCCGACGCCGCCCCTTGCCCGAGGTTCGCCACTTTCTCCCGCACCCACCGCCCTGTTCCTCGTCACCCGAGACGCTGTTGCCGCTGCGGAACGAGCTTCGCCAAGCGCGCCGCCACCCAAGCTTTTTCTCCGCCGTCTCTGGCGCCCGGCCGCCCTCCGCTGTCACCGTTAGCACCGTTGGACTCGCTGCTGAGTTCTTCCGAACCGCTTTGTCTTCCGCCGATCCGCCGCCCATTCGCCGCTTTCCTCATCGTCTTCCTCACGACCGGTGAGTCTCGCCGCTCCCTCGCCGTCGGTCTCTTCGGCAAGCACGTACCGTCCGACGAGATCATGCGCCCAAGAGCCGCCCACGCTTCGCCCGATTCTCACCTTCCACCGTCCGATTCGAGCCGACGTTCAGATTTTGCCGCGGGTCGAACCCGCCCCATGCTGCGTCGGCGCCACGCCACCGCCACGCCATCGCCATGTCACTCTAGCGCCACGTGGCATGCCACGCCGCCGCGGCTCGCCACATCACCGAATGTCGCCTCGGCGCTTGGTTCATGTGGACCGAGTCTCGACTCGTGGGTCCCACATGTCAGCCGAAAATTTTATTTTCTTTTCTGATTTTCCGAAAAACCCGAAAATCCCAGCCAATCACAAGCTGCCACGTGTCACCCTTTCCGAAATTTTCTGAATTAAATCTTCCAGGAGCCCGTTCTCTTTCGTCCGAACTCCGATTGGAGTGATTCAAATTTCTAAATTTTTGTGAAATCGAGATCTACATTCCAAAGCTATTTATTTTCAATTTTGAGCTTGTTTTCTCCTCTGTTTTGTATTTATTTGGTTTCGTTGCTTTATTTTCCGGTAGACGCGAATCCCGAGGGAGTGAACGGAGACTTCGAAGACCAAGAATCAGCACTTGAACAACAAGGCAAGTCGTAGACCTTTGATCATATTGAACCCATGTTTGCAAAAGTACTTTGTTTTATACAATTGCATGCTATTTGTGTAACAATGCTAGTTTACGGGAGTAGCTATTTACCTGTTTGAGTATACCCCCTTCGATTATTGAAATGCCATGTATCCATTGTTAACCATAGGTTGGGACATTATTAGTTGGACATAATCATAGTACCAAAGATTGGGTTATCGTAGCTATGCTTAGCCATGCTTAGTTGTTCGATGGGATTCATATCACCGTGAGCTAATGTTAATCTTGACTTAATGAGATATTGAATTGTGGTCGTTGACCATGTGGTAAAACTTGTTGTACCATGGCGGGGATGCCATTGGTTTTGGGTTGAACAAAATGTTTCTGCAATTGATCGTGCAAGAAAGGGGTGCTGTTTAGCACATTGGGATGTGGTGTTTTGCTCGAGACAATTTAAGGATTTAATCTTGTGCGCCATTGAACTGGCCTAACCGTGCAACCACAAGTCCAGATGGGACGGACCTAGCCGATTAATTTGCAATGTCCAGACTTGAGTATTGCCACTGTTGGTGTGGGTTCCGAGATGGACGGGTAGACTCACATGGCTCAAGAGGGGGCCCCGAGGGCTAAACCTTAGAGGGCAAGATCGGGTTTAGACATGCAATCGTAAAGGCTTTGTAGTGATCTCTCCGCCGACACACCAAAGGAAGTGTGTTTTTAGCGCTTGGCATTAAGGGATGATCATGTCTTGTGGGTAAAGCCGTACAACCTCTCGCAGAGTGTAAACTATTGAATAGCAGCGTCATGCGTCATAGACAAGCCCGGGATTTCACACGGGTATAGAATATTTTCTTGAAATGTGGAATGGTTGGGATGTGAACGGGAGTTCATCGTTGTTTTGTTGTCTCAAGCTATACCGTTGAATTGTGTGGTTGATACTTGTTTCGAGTGATGTAGGGTGATGCCTCGTCATTCTGCTCATGTTGTCTACCATTGATTTTTCGATTATTTATTATTGTTTTATTCAAACCGCCTTCAATCTATTTAGTGTATTTAAATTCAAGTTATTGCTTTTCGCAAATGAACCTTCGACTATCCTTTGTCAAGCCGCATGAATATATTGCATCATTTTCTACGGCTTGTTGAGTACGCTTTTGTACTCACGGCTTTATGCCCCTCGTTGTTCGATTGCTAAGGAAGGACCGTAATGAGTATCAAGAGGAGGAGTACTATGAAGACTACGCCGACTAGGAAGGCGCTTTCCCAGACGATTGCTCGTGGCATGTCGAATGGCCCAAGTTATTTTATTTCACGCAATGCTTTATTTGTTTCTTTGCCAAGAGGCATTGGTGTATGAACCTTGACTATAAGGTCGTTTATTTTATTCAATAATAATTTGCTTCTTCTTAGTTATTTCGATGTATGGAATGATATGTCATCTATGTTTCACTTGTGTGCACTAGCGTGATCTCGACTAGTGTCAGATACACAGAGGGTTTCGATTTGCATATCCGGTCCCGACATGCCCCAACCACCGGCGCCTACCTCCAACCCTTCGCCGCTTCCCCGACCGCCTCCCGATTTCATCGATGCAACGCAGAAGCCTCAGAATCAGATTCGCCATTTAGAAATGTGGTTCTGATGTTTTCCAGTTCCTGAATGCGCAAATACAAAAACGAAAAATGTTTTGTGCATTTAGCCATTTACCTATGACTACGGTAACAGATGCAAGCAAATTTGTCTTTGGCGTAAAACTACTGGATCACAGTTGAGTATCTCATATCGTAAAATCACAGTTATCTCATATCGTGTTCTTGGATTCTGAGAAACTTCATCACGGTTGGGCTTGATGCAATCCTTTTTGTGTTTGATGAAACTTTCCTTGCTATTTTGTCTGTGATATTCCTTGAGCTTTCTTCATGTGTTAGGTGGATCGATCGATTGATAAGCTGACTGGTTTTCCTAGCTAGCTATTACTCGAAAACTATATGATACTCATTCTAATTTTTCTACCTTATAACTTGGCATGAAGTCTTTGTTGCATGCACCAAAGCACGCTTGTGATACCTATGCTTTGAACAAACTCAAGCAATCGTTATTTGTTTCATAACATCACCACGTATAGCCGACCCCAACGAGCCTAATGAGCTAACGAGCCGCCATGAAGCCACTTTGCTCGGCTCATTGCCTGATCGAGCTAAGTAGTGGGCTCGAACTCGGCTCACTGTTGCATCGAGCCAAGCCGAGCCGCACCGAGTCGAGCCAAGCTCGAGCTGAACTGCGAGTCTCGAGCTTAATTTCCAGCCCTATATGGATTTGTATCCGACGTTGCAAGAGCTCTCCCTCCTGGTGATCCTCTTCGTCGGTCTCTCCTGCCTTACGCGGCTCGTTCTGCCGCCCGAACGGGTGGGCCATGCATCGCTGCCGCCTTCCCGACCCTGCCTGCTACCCGGTCGTGTTGGCTGCCGCTTGCCGCCAAGACGCCAAGACTGGGCCACGTAATCGCGTAAGCATGCATAACTCGTTTCACTACCGGGCCGAACACGCCGAGTCTGCCGAGATGTTCGCGAACCTCTGTGGTGCGAGGCTGTACGTGTCAAAGATAAAAGGAGCTGAAATCTTATCCGATTATCCGTATACCTATAACCCGTATACCTATAGGTAAAAGCTCGATGAGTATGTTTTTCTTTTATTATCCGTAGGTATACTTATAGAGCCAAAATGTGCTCGACAGATAAACAGGTACGGACGACTACATGTCAACTTCTACTGACATGTGGACCACAACAGATGCCCAATCGCTTTTCTGATCCCCAATTTGTAGTACCTTATATTAACAATTTGTGATGGGTGATGTTGTAATGGATGATTTGTGATATGTGTGATGAATGATGAATTATTTTTATTTTAATTGTTGAACTTAATCATGTGTGATGATTTATGAATTATTTCTATTTTAATTATTGAACTTGAGTTTCGTGGTATCTTTTGTCTATACGTGTTATTTTAATTCTTATTTCATGTGTATTTAAAATTTTAAATCATTGATAATTATTCTTTAAAATACATAATGTAGATGATTCCTACAATTTCTTTCGAAGAATTGTATTAGTACAATAGCTCATTAGCTTCTAATGCCCCTTAGAAGGATTGTTGATGATAGCAGGTAAATAAGTATGCCCACAGGTATCAGGTACCTATGGACGATAGGGAATCTCACCCGCCACCATTCACACGTATATCCATAGAGGAGACTTTGATTGACGAGATGGACGAGCACTACGATAGGGTATCTCACCTACCACCCTTCACATGTATACCCATAGAGGAGACTTTGGTTGATGAGATGGACGAGCACTATTCCGTTGCACTCAATTGCCATCATTAGTCAGATCTATTACAAAAAATTATCTATTCTAAAACCTATAATTTTATAATTAGTTTTGTAAAATAAACTAAAACCTATAGTTTTCTGATAGTTTATACCACAGAAATTATAGTATAGTAAAATTTACTCTTCATTTGTATGGAACCTCACCAGATAAAAATCACAAAATGATTCACCTAAAAGCAAAATGCATTTCTTGCTGCATAGAAAAATCTGTCGAAAGCAGCCAGTATCTGCTCAATTGCAGATGGCTTCGCAACAGCACAGTGCAACAGATCTCAGCGACACTGAACCATATGCAGAACATGGAGCACAAAACAGGTACCTACTGACGGCAGCTGGGATACGCAGTTGCACAAACGCAACTCAAACCAGCCAGCCACCGCGGTATGAAAACCACAACGCAGGCATCCAAAGTATTCCTTAATCCTTAGGCTGTCGCCATCCACCAAAGTTCCAAATTCAGCATCAATGATACCAGATTACAAGTCCACAAGTTCACCTTGATCTCATCAACCAAACGCTTTGTCTACCGTCATAAAAGCAGAAAAGCTTCCATCAGCTTGTAAAAAGCTGAAACACTCGCCAGAAATATGTCCTGAAACCATATGGCCTCACGTAGGACCTAAAGCAGAGTTAATAAACTGAAATTCAAAACCGAGCCCGGTTTTTACGGTACAATTTTCACAAAAATCGCTTGAAAACCGTCAAAAACCGAAAAGTTAAAAAATCAAAAAATTTAAAAATCAAAAATTGTTCTGTTTTCAGCGAAAACCTCGGTTTTTCACGAAAAAACGCTCGGTTTTCAACGAAAACTAACCCGCCCACTTGAATGTTCTTCACAACGGTTTTTCAACACTTTTCGAACACATAAATTTTTTCAAAATTTTTAAATTTTTTTAATTAAACCGGTTTACCGAGCGATTTTGGATCTCGAACCGGAGCGATAAGGTCGAAAACCGCAGTTTTCGCCGGTTTTGTTAACCTGCCAGAAGCAAGCTATTCTGTCTGGAAACGGCAGAGACCAACCACAGTTCACAGGCCCATGCAAATAACCAGCACACTTCTATGGAAGAACTGATTGCAAGATCACAACTCTAAAAACATTTCTCAGATGGCTGATGTTAATATTTCTCAGGACATAATTCAGTAGTATGCAAATAAAACCTGTAGGATCAACTGAAAGGCATAATGATCATAATAATGCTCAGGTGGCAAAAGAGATCCTTGTGATCGTACAGAAAAGAATATAAGTTCCATCTTTAATGAAACTGATCCTAAAGGAAATAGTTAAAACAGGGAAAACACACTTGCTTCCCCATGAACACAAACTTCCATCTTACTCCTCAGCTTCAGCCTCACCGCTCTTCTTGTTGTGCTTCCTGGAATACCTCAGGTTCCTCAGAAACTTGGGGTCCATCTACAAACATCACCAAAGCAGCCGTCAATGAAAGACCTAAACAGAAGTGCTAGAGTAACTCGCATAAAAGGCAAGAGTCCCTGAACAGAGGCAAAACTAATCATCAAGCACTAAGAATTCAAATTAATGTAAACACACAAATTTCATGGATCACATCTGTTTGATAAATATCACAGGTAGAAAAGAAACTTCACACAAAGAATTGCTGGAACAATACTTCCAGAGAAAAAAGGACTCAATTTGAAATTAGCCCAACATGAATCTCCCTCTTTAGATTAGCTATCAAGAATTGTTATCCAAATTAATTGGACCACCACACAATTATTCAGAAATGTTACACTATTAGTCAAAAGGTCGAGCAATGCTAACTGCAAGATTATGGCTACACCGAAGGAGACAACCACTAATATGATTCCACAGCACCAAATCCAACAATTTAAAGAGTTACAAAAAACCAATGGAATCGAGCAAAGAAGCAACAGAAACTTAATTGAACGCTAGTGATTACAACTATCATATTACAAACCCAAACAGCTTCAGCATCGCATCCTTCTGCTACCAGATTTATCATGCTATTAGGTGCGCCAAATCACAGATTAGGATCACTACAATACTTCATCAAGACATGTCTTCAAATAACGCACCCTTCAGCCAAGAAATAAACTACTACCACATTTACACAAACCACTACCAAGACAAAGTTAGAACAATCCGTAGCTTAAAAAGATAAAACAAAATTTCCCTACTTCCCATCCAGGAACTAGCAGCTCACCCGTGGAGGGAAACAAACCTAGATAGCGCGCATCTGAAACATCCACCACCACTACACGCCTAAGCTAAGCTGGGCGCAACAACACGAATTACACGCATCTGCGCAGCTAGGTGATTCGAACAGAACGATAAACCGATAAGATCAAGCCAAGAAACAGATCGCACGATCCGAAGCCGAGGTGGGAGTAGGAGGAAGAGGTGCGTTGCTTACCCCCTTGGTGGAGGTCTGGCGGTGGCGCTTGGGCTTCTTGATGCCATTCTTGTGCGCCTTGTACGACTGGTTGTGCGCCGTGTGGTTCTTCGACTTGGCCATCTCCCAAATCCTTCAAGAAAACAGCGAATTAGAGAGGAAAGTCAGTCATCTAAAAGTAGATCGAACGAGGTGGAGTGAATGGAGGAGTCGCGAGAAGGATACCGAGGCGAGAGCTCACGAGCAGACGATGGAGCGGCGGCGGCGGCGTTGGGGGCTAGGGTTTTCGCTAGTGGTAAGGGGAGAATTATATAAGGAGATGGTGCGGCTTGTTAAATGACCTTGTTGACCCTGCAGGGCCCTTCTGCGGTTCGATCGCGCTGCCCAGGTTGCCCCGATCTTAAAGCAGGCCCTATCGCAAAAGTAACGTCTTTCATGGTTGCGGCCTGGGCCCAATAGCTTCCTTGGAAAGTTGTAAGAAATCCATACGACCCTGAAGTACGTTGGTGAGGATATATTTAACCCTTTACCTAAAAGAGCCTGTTATTTAACCTCGTCACGTTATAAAACTGTGGTAAATAACCCTCCATGGTGGTTTTGAAGACAGATTTACCTCCACGGACGTTGATGGGGGCAATGATGTGCAAGCTAGTCCGAAAATAAAGCATATAAAAATTTCTCTTATACTACGGCCATTTGTTGGTAAGTAGTACATTCTTCCTCCCCCTCTTCTCCTCCCTCTCTCTTTATCCTTCTCTTCCCGACCTCTCCTCTCTTGCAGCCATGACGGCTGATGCATTCGAGTAGCCACTACTAGGGGCAGAGGTGGGCCTCGGGCCACTGGGGCCTGGGCCTGAGGCCTAACTCAAATAATAGTTAATGTACTATTTATTTTCTATTTGGGTCCGAGGTCTACTCTAGCACTCGCCAGTTCAGCCCAGCTACTCAGGTCGAAGCTTGCCCGCGCGCCCTGGCCACTAGCCCACTAGGAAAGACTGAGAAGTGAGAAGCAAACTCTAGCCACTTAGGTAGTCCTCGCGCAGTCGCGCTCCCTACGCCCGAACGGCAGAGCTGAGGTCACGCCGCCGCGCACCACCAATCCCACCCGAGCAGAGGCCTGCCGCCGATCGCAGCTCCCGCCCGTGGTCCGCCCGACGATCGCTGCCTTCGTAGATCCTAAACAGCCGCCAGTGCCGCGCCCACGCCCTCGGGCCTCGCCACCTCGGCCTTTGAAGCAGCTCCTCACACGGGCCATGGTCGGCACTCTGATGCAATCGTGCCCGGCCACCATACACGGGAGGATGGTGATTGGCGTGTGGTTGTGATTTGAGCACCTGTTGCGCTCCTCCTCATCGACGCCCTCTTGCTTGGCGACTGCATCTAGAGGCTATCCCTCACTGCCGTGCTTCTGTCCAGCCACCGCATCTAGCCGGACGACGATTGACGCGTGGCTGCGATTTTGAGCACCTCCCACGCGGCATTTGCATCCACGACGGTTGGCAAACTTCGTGCGGATTCGACGCGAAGTATCTCCTCCCCGGTATGGGCACTACCCCTCATCGCGCTCCTGCCCATCCACCGCATCCTGGTGAACAGCGACCAGCATGGCGGTGCCACGAGCGAGCCCTTTCTCCCTGCAACCTCCCAACCTTATTCCAGCACCTACGCTACGCTTCTATTTTTTGCTGCAGATTTGCTCTCTAAAATTTGTGATTGAATCCTTTGAAACTTTGCTTGTTACTATGTGCGACTCTAAAATTGCGATTCAAAATTTTGAAACACTATCTAAATTTGAGATTGAAATACTATACGAGCCTCTAAAATTGTTCAAACTCCGCGGAAGTTTGCTTTGTTATGAAACATGACTGAAATTGACTGAAACTTAGTTCATTGAACTGTGTTCCTTGAGGGTAACTAATGAATTTTTTTTTGTGAAACTTCATGAACTTTGAGATGGTAGGGGGTAACCGGTGAAACAGTTAATTAAACTTTATGAAACTTAATGAAACTTGATAGAGACTGAGAGGGGTAACCAGTGAAGAAGTTATGAAATTCAGCGAAACCTAGTTAAAACTTGTGCGGGAATCCATGAAATTGTGTGGGGCCTGTGTAACATTGTGATTGAAATTTCTGAAATACTCAAAAGGGTATTTTTAAAAGGTATTTTTTTAAAAATTGAAACTTGACTCTTTGAAACCTACTAAAACATCATTTGTCTTGGTACTTACGCACATAATTTGTTGAAACTATGTGAAACTTAGTCGTAACTCCCTGAAATCATCTGCGAAACTCACTGGAGCCTACTGAAACTTGACTCACATGGGTGCTTTTTTTTTTTTAACTGAAACTTGACACACTAAAAACCTAGTGAAACATCATTTGTCTTGGTACTTGCCTACGCTATTATTGAATTGAACTAATCAACTAGCTACCATCAACTTATGTCGACAAGTTGTGCCTCGTGAACCCAACAAATGCAACACTAAAAAAGAGATCTATGTGGGTGAGAGTAACACACTAACATTTAAATATACTACAAAAAAAGCTTCCATGAACAAGCCAAAAACTCAACAAAGTACATCCTTTCGCCTTTGACAATGAGGAAAGCGTGGATAAAAAGAAGGCAAAGAAAATGATGAAGCAGCCAAGTCAAGACTCCTACAAGGAAAGTGCGACCTTTTGATTGTTAATACAACTTGCTTTGAGCTTATGAAACTTGTAATAATTATTTTGATTAATATTTATGCAAAAGTTGCAAAATTTTGGTTATCTGTAATGCTCCCTGCATGGATTCTAGCATCATTGATTGTAGTACCTTGTGGAACTTGTCTTAAACTTCTGAGTATTTTGTTCTATGATTGAACCTCACCTAAGACTTGTGAAAATTGGGAATTGAGATGTGATAAATATGCGATGATACTTGATTGAAACTCTGAACTTCATTAATAAAACTTCATGAAACTTGAAGTTTCAAAAACCTATGTGAAACCTCATGAAATTGGTGGTGAAACTAGATGAAATTGTTTAGATCTTAAAGATAACTAGAAAACAGTGGGTGAAACCTCGCCACACATGAAGTTCACTATTGGTAAAACTTCGCCAAAAAAATACGTTCAATAAAATTGAAGGTTGCTTTTGAAAGTTAACTGAAAACTTCGTTATGGAATCTAGTGAAATTTTAGTGAAACAATTTGAAACTTTTTGAAACTAAAGTGGGACTCTAATGAAACTGTTATGAAACTTGTGAATAATGTTGATGAAACTGCAGGAAACTAGCAAAAATCATCATAAAATACGTGAGGGCTTAAGGGGAACGAGTGAAAGAAGTGAAACATACAAAAAATTTACCGAATCTTGTGAATTCAACCATGTGAAACTATCTAAAACTTACTTAAATTTGTTATGAAACTTACTGAAATTTAGTGAAATTATGTGTTGAAACAATATGAAACTTGATAGGAATTTGAAACATAGTGAAAGTTGGGAGTTGGCACCATCTTAATTCATTTGAAACGTACTAAAACTTGTTGAAAGTTGCAAGACGAGACCATCCAAAACGTATTGAAACTTACTAAAGCTTAGCAAAACTTGTGAGTTAGATCCATCTGAAACTTGGCGATACTTCATACTTGAGAGGCATCTGAAACTTGCGAGTTGTCACCATCTAAAACAAAGCTTCAGCTTTTCTAGCCTCCTTGTCTCATTATTTGCAAATCTAGCACCTCGATGAACGCATTTGTAGATTTGGTCATCTTCTCACCGTGAAAGGCACTCCCGTGCCCGGGGAGCACAGTAGCCCAGGCTACTAGGCTCGGGGAGTGCAGGAGCTGGCTAGCCGTTGCAACAGGTGGGCGAGTGCGGGACTAGCCGCTTCCATGCCCGGGCAGCGCGGAAGGAGCATGGGGGTCATGGTTGGGGAGCATGAGAGGTGCCTTGTCCTGTCCCGGGAGTTCCTGCAACCTTCTGAGGTGAGGGAGCATGGATGGTGATACGTGTTACCTTTCGATATTTTTCATAGTCATAGATGGGGCTAAATCTGTAAATGAGTTCGAGGGAGGAGGGCTACGTTTGCAAAAACAAGCCGATGTGGAAGAGGCTAAAAAAAAGATGATTTCATTTAATACTTACTAAAACCTAGTAAAACCTACTGAAACTTATTATAAAACTTACTGAAACCATCCGACTCAATGTGACACAACACATTGACTTACGTAACAATCGATCTTGGGTAATAATCAAGAAAATTCAATGAACATAAAAAAAAAACATATCACATAAGCAATTTCTAAGGTTTAGAAGCATACTATCTTTCACATTCAATGTGACACACACGCACACATATCCTCCCAATATTTTGCGTATGAACAGACTTAGATATAGGATTGAAAAAGGTGCAGTTTCATCGCAAAAACTACAAATTGTACAAACACACATAAAAAACCTTAAATTCATTATATTGTGCAGTACTAAACTTATCTAAGGTCAGGTTGACACCTTCGTCCATGGGCGGAATGGCCTACACATACACCATATGGGCAAATTCTTAGCTCATACAACAAGTGAAAACACGGCAATGAAAAATCCAACGAAACACCTCAATTTCAAATAGAATAAGCTAGGCATTCCGTCAAACATGGTGCTTGCAAGGCATACATGGTGAAAAAACACGAAACCTGGAGATTACGAATAACGTTTCAAGCGTGCCTAGGGAGTTTCAAAACGGAGATTGACGCCGGCGACGTAGGATCCTGCCAGATGTTGAGGTTTATCATGTGAGGACATCGATGCTTGCACTCCACACGAGCGACAAAGGAGGATGGCATGAATGTGATGCGGGGTTCTGATAGAATGGCAGCGAGGATTGATGCGTACCCCGCTCACACGAAACCGAGGTGGATGACGTCTCCGCGCACGTGACGGAAGAGGACAGCGCAACGAAGGTTCCGACAGGACAGCGTCGGTGGCGAGCCCAGGATTCAAATTTCGTTCGAGCAAAACTACCGAGCAGCACCAAAATCTGAAATTTCGATAAAATCTTGATATTTTAGATAAATTTTAGGTAAAATTCAAATCCATTCTGTTTGCTATCGAAAAAAACCAAATTTCAAACGGTTTACTTGAAATTTCAGCTATTTTGCATAGGCTGAAAAGTGGGTTAAACGACAACGAAACATTTTGAAATTTTTTCTAAAGAATCCTGACGCATTGATAATATTGCCATAAAATTTTAGATGATTATCAAATCTGAGGAATTTTCTACTATCCTGATAGGACACTGATGGACAAATTTGAACCGAATGAAAATTAGAACAAATGAGGTTATGAAATTTTGAATTTTTTTTGGATGGCCATGACACATCTATAATATTCTCGTAAAATTTTTAGGTGATGGTCAAGATTCATGATTTTTAAAAATTTGAACAGTGCTATTGTTCTGTTAAAAGCAATACCGACAAACTTGAACGAAATAAAAAATTGTTTAAACCATGTTAGAAAATTTTTGTAGATGGTCTTGATGTAGCATTAATGGTTCTATAAAAGTTTTAGATGATGATCATGCTTAAATAAGTTTTAAAAATTCTAACAGTGCTACATCCTGATAAAAGACCGATGATCAATACATAGATTTGCTTTAGAAAACAAAAAAGGTTTAAATTTTTTTAGAATTTTACAGAAAGGTGATAAGGAAATGCTTAAGATCTCATAAAAATTTTGAATCATGATCACACTGCAATGAATTTATAAAATTCTTATAAGGCACAATACTATTCATATTCTTTTTTTTATTTTTGAAATATAATATAACAAATGAAGTCAATGCATACATACATTTGATTGACGAAACAAAAAAGTTGAAAATTTTTGAAAATTTTAAAGAATGGTACTGAAGCAATTATTAATCTCTCATAGAACTTTTAGATGATGATCACATACAAAAAAATTTATAAAATTCTGACAATGTTACTATCCCAATTATGTTTATTCTGTGTTTAATTTTTTAAAGATAACAAATGAAGTTCAATTATTTTGAAAATTTTTCTTATGATCCTACACTTTTAAAGATTGTACTATAAATTTTTTAGATTATTATCAAGTTTATAGAATTTTATAAAAATCTGACAGTGTTTCTACTAAAATTTTAAAATGCCTCAAAATTTTGGTTTTTTAATAAATTTTTAAATAAGATGATTTTCTTAAGGGTTATTGGACCAAATCTAGTCAAATTCGGCCCTAAAACTTTAAAAACTAGATAACGAAAAACCCAGAATTTCACCGAAAAAACCGAAATCACTGTAGCATTTTCAATTTTTTAAAAAACTTTGATCCGACCGGTAGTTTTAGATTTGGTGTGGTCTAAAATCTGGTTTTTTGGCAAAATTTCCCGGATTTCATCAAAATTTTAACCTTGGGCGAGCTCTCCCCACCTAGGATGGTAAACGCTGATAGAAGGAGCTCCGTGCATCGGATTCAGATTACTAAATTGGAATGGATGGTTACATGCTATACGGTTAGAAGTCGATCAGGACGGTACAGCTTAGTGTAGCCGTTCTCATACAAAATGAGAGGAAATGGTTTGGATATGTAATCTACTAGGTTGATCTGCGCACTACGTTGCGCCGGTTTAATTTTGATAGTATGTTTAGATTCTAAAACACATTTAGCGAAAACATTCCGGCATATACGAATAGATGGGAACAATAACGAAATAAATAAAAAAACGTGCATGCTATAATAGGAGATGTAAAATTACCGGTAGAAGGGTTTGGATGTATTTTTTTGTTTATACAAAACTACTCACCGGAGGACCCAACCGTGAATATACAGACTACGGAGCTTTTTTTCGCAAACGAAAAAATAAAAGCGGAGGACCCATACGCGAATATAAAAAACGATAGAGCTCTTTTTGCAAAATTACCGATAGAAGAGCCTGGATGTATTTTTTTGTTTTCGCAAAACCACCCACCGGGGGACCTGTTCGCGAATATACAGACTACGGATTTTTTTCGCAAAATAACCGGCCAGAGGGCCTAAACGTAATTACAAAATTTACAGAGGGTCTCTTCGCAAAAAAAAGCGACACGTGGATAGGCTGGTTGGTCCGCGCTACGCCGCTCCGTACGAAATCTGGTTCGCTGGTTCTTCTTGGGAAAATAAAGTTGGAGGACCCGTACGCGAATACACGAAGCTATAGGATTCTTTCTGTATAATTACCGGTAGAAGGGTCTGGATTTTTTTTTGTTTCTGCAAAACAACCCACCGTAGGACCCAATCGTGAATATACAAACCACGGTGCTTTTTTTCGAAAACAAAAAAATAAAGGCGGAGGGCCCGTACGCGAATATACAAAACGATAGGGCTCTTTTTGCAAAACCACCAATCGAAGGGCCTGGATGTAATTTTTTATTTTCGCAAAACCACCCACTAGAGGACCTGTTCGCGAATATACAGGACTACGGATTTTTTTTGTGAAATAACCGGCCGAAAGGACCTAAACGCGATTTTCGGATTTCCGGAGGGCCTCGCCAGCGCCGACACGTGGATGGCCTGGTTGAGCTCGAAATCTTCCGGTTTTAATAGATAGTGTACACATATTTCTCACTCCGGAAAATAGCAGAAACCGAGTTACGGGAGAAAAATAGAGAGATAGAGTTGTAGAAATATCTCTTTCGACGAATTATTTGAAAAATATTGGAGACCGAGCTGGAAAATCGAGGTGGGAAAATAGTCTTGAGGAAAAAGGGCGAAAAATTATTAGAGATGTCAACCTTCTTTTGTCGAGCCTAACACTCTACGCGTTCACCGAGTAATAATACATGTTTTAAAAAATATCAAAGATCGAGATGGAAAATCGAGCTGGGAAAAAGTCTAGAGATAAAGCTGCACATATATTTCTAGTGATGAAAACATTTTTTTCGGGAAAAATGGAGAAAGGACCTAGACATAAGGAGCAAGAGCCTGTTTGTTACATTTTTGGACATGTCCGCTATCCTGAAAAATTAGAAAAGGGCTTGTTCGCGATTTGAATTTAACGGGAGGTTTTTTCTGTAAAATAGCGCACGAGGGATCCAAACGCGATTAAGAAAAAAATATCTTCCCCTCACAAAAAACCGCGAATGACCTATTTGTAATCTATAGGGACCTATCCGTAATTGAAGAAATGGAGGGGTTTTTTCGCGAATGTGCGTAGGGTGACAAGTGGATAGGCTGGGTGGGCTCCAATTCTTCCGCTTATAATAGGGTTACTAGATAGGAACCCGCGCTACGCCAAGGCCACGCCGCCCGCATTTAAATTTGGTTCGCTGATCCTCTTCGAAAAAATAAAGCTGGAGGACACGCACGCGAATATACAAAACCATAGGGTTATTTTTGTAAAATTACCGGTACGACGCTCCGTACAAAATTTGGTTCGCTGGTTCTTCTCGGAAAAATAAAGTTGGAGGACCCATACGTAAATATACGAAACTATAGGATTGTTTTTGTAAAATTACCGGTAGAAGGGGCTGGATGTATTTTTTTGTTTCGGCAAAACTACCCACCGGAGGACCCAACCGTGAATACAACGGCGCACGACGTGCGCTTGAGCGGAAAACAATTTCCCTTTTTTGAGAAAAAACAGACCGAGATGTATTTTCTATGCTTTTGGAGGGTCTTTCGGTGTTTTCTTGGGAAAAATCGAGCTAGAAAACCGAGGTGGAAAAATAGCCTAGATGAAAAAGGGCGAAAAATTATTAGAGACGACAACCTTTTTTTGTCGAGCCTAACACTCTACGCGTCCACCGAGTAATAATACATGCTTTAAAAAATATCAGAGATCGAGATGGAAAATTAAGCTGGGAAAAAGTCTAGAGATAGAGCTGCACACATATTTCTGGTGACGAAAACATTTTTTCCGGGGAAAAAAGGAGAAAGGACTTAGACGTAAGGAGTAAGAGCCTATTTGTTATGTTTTTGGACCTGTCTGCTATCCTGAAAAATTAGAAAAAAGTTTGTTTGCGATTTGAATTTAACGGGAGGTTTTTTTCCGTAAAATAGCGCACGAGAGACCTAAACGTGATTCGGGAAAAAATATCTTCCACTCACAAAAAATCACGAAGGATCTATTTGTAATCTGTAGGGACCTATCCGTAATTTGAAGAAATGGATGAGCTTTTTCACGAATGTGCGTGAGGTGACACGTGGATAGGCTCTCTACTCTCCGATTCTTCCGCTTATAATAGGGTTTATTTATTTATATTATGGAAACCCACCTCGCGGAGCCCGTGACCTAAACCCATTTTGGACCTGTTCTTTAGCCACGCAACGCAAACATCAACGCATATCAAGTCTTTCGTTGCAAAAGAAAAAAGACATACTTAGCCGAACATGATTTGGAATATATAGAAAAAAACTTACAGCTTTGTAGTTAGTCCAAGCATGATTACTTTATCTTTCAGAACAAAGAAACAAAGGCGAAAACCAGGTCCCAAGGGGACCCGGAGGGAACGAGAGTGCTCATCTCTGTCGCTTAGGTTCGATCCTGAGATCGAACACAGAGTTTATTACTTAATAATTAAAAACGGGTACAAGTATACGCGTTAAATTAGATAGCACGTTTTAGTGCTCTGTCGACAGTGGAGCCTTTGATTACTCTTTTAAATTAGAGTTTTCTTTTTTAGTGATAGTGATTGTATGTATATGCTAATTTTATATATAAATTAGCAGACTATGTGATCTAAGTTCGTTCAAATCTTTGAATTTGAGTTTTTTTTTTCTAAAGTGTGTGTTTCATTTGAATTATTATAAATGGATATATCCCTTAGAGCTGAAAGTTTTAAAAAATATACCTAAATTTGATTTGAATTCGCATATTAAAATCATAGTGCCTAGGCTCTATAGTATCCTACGTCGACATTCTCTGTGTGTGTATATATGGTTACACCCTTTATACGTGAAGAGAATGGCGAGAGGTCAGATGGCCACGCGCCCCCCAAGCCTCGCTTTGCAAAAAGACTCGCTTTTCAAATTACGATAGGTCCTTTCAATTACAAATAGATCCTTTGCAATTTTTGTGAGACAAAAAATATTTTCTTTCTTCGCTTTGGGTCCTCGGCGCCAGATTTTACTAAAAACCTTACATTAATTTCAAATCGCTAACAAGCCCTTTTCTAATTTTTCAGATAGCAAACAGTCCAAAATAATAACAAACAGATCCTCGGTTCTACGTTCAGTCCTTTCTCCGCTTTTTCCCGAGAAAATATTTTCATCACAAAAAATCCGAAAAAAGTTTTACAAAAAAACTCAAAAAATGTTTTACCGCCAAAAAACATGATTTATCAAGGTTTATAGCAACTTATGGATTTGCCAATGATCATAACCACGGTTTTTTAAAAAATATGGATTCGTCCGGCCCGTAGATTCGCATGGTCCTAACGACTTTTTTAAACAAACGCAACTAAAAAAACCTAAAAATATTTTCGCCACCCAAAAACCCTAAAAAATGTTTTGCCACCAAAAAAACATGATTCATCGAAGGTTTATAGCAACTTATGGATTTGCCAACGGTCATAATCATGAAGTTTTTTAAAAATGTAGACCCGTCAAGATTTATAGCGACCCATAGATTCGCTTTAAGACGCCCTAACGACCTTTTTTTTACAAACGCAACAAAAAACCCCGAAAAAAATGTTTTTGCGCACTCCAAAAACCGAAAAAGTTTTTGTCACAAAAAAAACACAGTTCATCAAGATTTTTACCCTTTTTTCTCTAGGCTATTTTTCACCGATGGGTGGTTTTGCTAACATGTATTATTACTCAATGAACGATAGAGTATTAGGCTTAATAAAAGAAGGTTGTCATCTCTCGATAATTTTTTCCTTTTTCTCTAGATTATTTTCGAGCAAAGGAGTGGTTTTACTAAAGTAAAAATTATTATTTTCCCGAGCGTATACTATCGAAATTCAACCGACGCAGCGTAGCGCGCTTATCTACCTAGTATATATACGTAGAGAGAGACGAGGCGCTCAACGCCCCAGCCCGGTCGAACCGATCAAGCTGACTCGTCAGCACTGTTGCAATGCAATCTCGATTTTTTTTTTTTTAGATCGAAGCAGTCGGATGCTTTAACCAACATACCGACTCCATAAATCACGGATTAAAAAATGCTGCCCCCGTGTTGAAGTGTTCGGTGATGGCAGTCAGGGCAAGGTCGAGTCAAAAGTCTGGTTCGGACCCGGACAGCCCCACTCCCAGTGCCGCCACATCCAATCGCACGCGCAGCAGCTGCCACGTGTCGTCACCCCGCAGCTCCAAGCTCGCTTCGCGCTGCCTTCCTCTCCTCTTACATAGAGGTGGGCACTGGGCCGGGCTTTTTGGACCCAAGACGAGGTACGCCTCACCGACATTTACCCACGGTTCGCAAGATCGTTTTAATGAGCTACTGCCCCAAGATTTGTGAACCGAATGGTCGGTTCGCTTAACGCACGATGGGCGGTTCAAGACAAGACGATAGTCCCGCCAGTGCTTAGTGCAAGACGGCCCAAACAGCACGCACTGTGTTGTATATGGGTGAGTAAATCAAGGAGTAAAGGAAGAAACTACTGGATGGACTGAGAAAAGGAAGGAATGCATCCATACGTCAGTATAAAAGTAAATGAGCAAATCAAGGAGTAAATGCATTACGCATGCATGTGACTGAACAATCAATCAAGAAAATCGAGAAGAATAAACACAATAGATTTTGTTTCAATTTAAAAAAGAAAGTACTAGATGATAAAGAAAGAAATCATTCCGCGATCATTTTTCTTATAAGAATAGTATAAATGGATCAAGCCCGCAAGACGCAAGACGGCGTAACGGCGGTAAATGGCTGCGGCTCGCTCGCTTAAAGACGAAGCCTGGCCAGCCCTGCCGCAAGACGGTGAGCACGATGGGTCATCACACGCCCGCACGGTTTAGGCCGAAGCACGATGGGGTTCGCGGGCCGCCCGACCCGGCACGATGCCCACCTCTACTCTTACATAAGGCAGAGCACCCGGGCTCTCGGAGCAGACCAACACACATCCCCATCCCCAGTCGCAGGCCGAGAATCCGAGTTCAGATCTAGGGAATCTCTAGCACACCACGCATGGGCAATCTCGTTTCGCAGTGCGTCGCGGGCGGCGTCGCAGGGCCTCTTGTCGTCGGGCCGGACGGCTGCCGGCTGCGGCTGGGGGAGCTCTCCGGCGTCGCCGAGTTGATGATCGAGGCGCCGGGGCACGTGGTTGCCCGGGCAACGGATGTGGCGAAAGAGCGGCGGGTGCGGGCCTTGGCGGCCGACGAGCTCTTGCTTGCCAGCGAGGTGTACATCCTCGTGCCCGCCGGGTCACGGCTGGGTGACCGGGAGGTGGAGGCTGTCGGCCGTCTGGTCTCCGGCAAGAAAGGGAGCAAGAGCAGCAGGTCCGGCAGGAGGATCTTCCCGGAAGCGGAAGGATGCAAGGAGGAAGACGGTGTGGAAGGGAAGGGGATTGGGTGTGCCGGTACACCGGCCCTGGCCCATGGGATTCGGCCCAGGCAGTGGAGGCCCGCCCTTGATACCATCGATGAGGCATCATAGATTTGTTAAAAAAAAAAGTTTTGTGAAGGATTTTTCAGCGATAGAATAGAAGGAAATCCGATTCTTTGATTCGTTCGTTTTTCTCCTCCTGTTCTTCCTTCGGTTGAGGATGGAAGGACTTAATGCACATACATCTTGTAAAGTTTTAACCTTCGCTGAAGTAATTGTTGAAGAAATGCCAATCTTCAATCAACGATTTTTTTAGGCGTTCAATCAATGGTTGATGAGAGAGGAAAGTTCTCGTGCTAGTTGATTACGTGACAAGGACTAAGAGCAACTCCAACCCAAACCCTTATATTTTCCCTAAATCACTCATTTAGGGTGGTATAAAATTAGGTACTTATATCAAATTTATCTCCAACCCATACTCTCTATTACTCACCCCTATTATTTATCTAAACATTATTATTATTTTGCACCCATGAATTATTATTTTAAAATGAATAAAAAATACCAAAGAAAATAATATAAGAAAGAGAAGCCCCTAGATGAAAGGGTGAGAGAAAGACCTCCCTAAAATAGTGATTTATAATAGGAGTTGGGTTGAATTTTATATTTTTCTAAGTTTCCTTATAATTTAAGATAGTGGAGGTTTAGGGGGTGGGTTGGGGTTTCTAAGAGCGTTGTTTATTGTTTTGTACTCAAAATGGTACATATATGAGATATTTAAAAAAATTATTATCTATATATTGAGTTGTTTGAATGGAACTATTTCATTTTGAACGGTATAATATAAATTTTAAAAATATTCTCTATAAATGTTAAATCATTCCATTCACCAAAATTAATAGATCCAAATGTTACAGAGCTATACTATTACATTCAATTTTATTCTACCAACCAAACATATCCTAACAAAATTAGCACGTATGAGTTCTTCTCCATTCCTCTCTCTCCCAATTTCCAAGGAAGATGGATAAATTCTTCTAGCCTATTTGGAACAAAAGTAAATCATAGGATTTTTAGAGGATTACAATTCTATGGGAAAAGTTCCTATAAAGGTTTTTGGAACAAAGGATTGAATCTCATGATTTCCTTTGAAATTCCTATGAAATGGGCTATTCCATTGGGATTTTGGAGGAAATTTTCTGAGGCCATACCTCATGTTTTCTTTCTTTTGCAATCTTTTGTTTTTCCTGTATTGCATCTAAACATCTCTTTCAAAGTTTTCCTGAGTTTTTGGCTCCTATGGGATTTGGAGGGTATGACATTTGAATCCTATATTTTTTTTTCCTATTTCTTTGTTTTGGGTTTCCAGTGTTCTAAAGAGGCCCTTATCTAACTATTCAGAGCTGAATGGAAATCATGGCATACGAGAGCGATATACCACCGCGTTTTCTTTCTGCTGTCCGATTTAGATCCAAGTATCACGTAAAATATTTCATCTCTTAGGATCATGTAGGAGGGCCAAGTCTTTTCAAGTCAACTTTAATTGCTTGACTTGTTCTTTTTTAGAGACACGTATTCAGTGAAATGCAAGAATAACGCAAATAGAAATGTCAGAGAAGAAACAGGAGAAGTCTTGCGCGACATTGGAGCGGAGCCTCCTGAGAGTCCTGAATCCTGATACATCATCATTCTAGACTAGATGGCAACACCAAGCTCTGAGGCTAACAGCTCAACAAAAGCATTGGATCGGACCCGATCACCCAAGCAATAATTTTTGCAAGGAAAACCCCTCTCTAACTTGTTTTAAAAAATAAATCCTCTTAGGTTCAGTTTTAAAAATATGTATGTAGGCATGGAGCTATCTATTGCATACATATAGTCTATTAATGCCACCATACGCAGTGTTGGATGAAGGGCGCAGTGTTGGATGAAGGGCTTATTGCTCTTTTGGAACTCAGAGGAAGGGTTTATTTCTAGTATTGAAATGGAAACTAGTTTGTTTGACAAAAAAGTTTTCATGTAACTGTAACTCACTGGCCACATAATGAAAAATTTTATTCTTATTATGTTAAACCATTTCGTTCAATAGTTCTGGATAATCGGAGAAAAATTCTCTAGAAGAGGGCACTAACTCAGTAACTCCCACCTTAGAAGGCCTCATCTAGATTCTGCCATGTAGCATCACCAATCTCAAAGTATAGCAAGCTCGTCTTTTCCCTCTCTACCAGATAAACAAAGATTTTTTTTAATAATGCATTTTTTATTCAAATTGCAAAAAAATACTTCAGGATTTTTTTTAAAAAAAAATATACCTCTGTCGCTATATGGTTGGGCGACATATTCTAAAATCCGTAAAAGTCGAGTCACCGCCACGCGGCCCTCTCAGGATAATGGTTTTCGTCACGAACCATCAGAGATGTAAATCGCCCGATGGTTGCGCGGCAGAGAGGCAGACCATTTAATTCCCAAAAATCATTAAATTTTTTTGTAGGAAACTTAATTTGTGAGGAACAATTTTCCACTGATTTCATTCAAAAATTCGATGTATCTTGTGAGCATTAATTATTGGAAGTCAGTGTTATTTCGATAGTAGCTAGAATTTTAGAGTTCAATAAAAGAAGATAAATTCATATTTTCCAGCGATAATTCATGTAGTATTTTACAAAATTATTATTCAGTGTCTTTTGGTTGACTAAAAATTCAAATTTTGTTGTTTCTCATTCACTTTCGGTGTGCGACAAACTTCAGGACAAATCATAGTAAAATATTGAATAAAACATTTATATTACAAGTGCAATAAATATAACAACTACAGTAGTATGGCATGTGAACAACACCAAAGATACAGAGGAATTCATAAAACTGGGATACAACATAGGTACATGTCACAGAATCATACATTCTATGGACATGGATCTTGGTGTTTGGAATTCGAATGATCAATTGGATGTCACAGAACCATTCATTTTATGGCCTAGGTGGCATAAAATCATCGTCATCGTCATTTATAAGGTTAGGAGGTACCCGTCCTTTAGTTCTGATAGTGCTTGAACATCGAGGTGGATGTGACACGAATCGTCATCATCATCGTCATCGCCATTGTTTATGGGATGGCCTGTTGTAGTATTGCTTGAACGGCCAGGTCTGATAGTGCTTAAATGTCGAGGTGAAGGTGACACAAAATCGTCATTATCATCGTCATCACCATAGTTCTTGGAACGACCTGTTGTAGTACTGCTTGAATGGCCATTTCTGATAGTGCTTGAACGCCCTTTTGAATTTTCTGCTTCCGTGGTGGTTGAATGTCCTCTTAAACTTCCTGCTGCAGCAATGATCGGTGGACCTCTACCCCTCCAGTTAGATCCTCTTTTGCGGCATCTGCGCGAACTAGGAATCACAACACAACTAAAGAGCACAAACATCGGTACGAATTCTGAGATATCTTTGTTGATCAATTCTGTATCCTCGGGGAATGACTAACACACAAGACGAGCATACGAAACAGCGAAGTTATGGATGATGCTAAAAAGATTAGTACAGGGAACGAATATGAAATAACTAACCTTAAGATGCTCTTCATATTGATTGGGTAGCATCAGTACCCTATGAGATATTGACAAGAAATCGTTACCAGAAGGATGGTTGGCTAGTTCGCACACCCTTAAATACTTTTGACGCTATAACATCCCAAAATTTCAGCTTTTTAAATTAATTAATATTATTTTATTGCCATTTATGATTTTTATGATTTTCTGAATTTATTTGGATTTTCTGAGATTTATTAGAATTCTTTTGAATTAAAATGCATTATCTTTTGTCAAGAAATAATTATAAAAAGATATTTGCAAAATAAAGTTTTTGTGAAAATATTTTATTTAAATTCTAGAATAGCTCAAAATATTTTTGAGAATTTTATGGGAATTTTTGGAGTATTTTTTTCGCTATAATTAAATCAAAACAAATTATGGAAATATTTTAAAAGGAAATTCAAGTATTTAAGGAATGAACAAGAATAAAGCCGCCCATCTATCGGCGGGTTGAATAGGAAACGGAGGATTATCCTCGACCGCTGGATTAGGATCCAACGCCTTCATCACCCAACCGAATTAGGAAACCCTAAAACAACTCGAGCCGTCTTGATGATCATCGACGGTCGCGCATCGCCGCCTCCGATTCGACCGCCGCCGCTTTCCAAAATCACCGCTTTCCAAACTCGCCACCATGAACTTTCCATCTCACGCCACCACGCATAAATAGTGACCCCGAGCCTCTCCGACACTCACCTCGAGCCACCGCCTTTTCCTCTTGAGCCATCACGAGAGTTAGTGTAGCCACCGAAAAGCTCGCCGGAGTAGCAAGGTCGTGACCGGTTTGCGCGCTGTTTCCGCCACCGCCAGTATCTCTTCCGCCGACTTGGAGGAAGACTCGGATTCGCTATTGCGAGCCGTGACGGATCGGCTAATTCTTCATCGCCGAGACCAAATGGAGGCCACGCGGAGGTCGCCTTCTCGCTCCCAGAGTCAAGGCCACCGCCGCCTTCATCGCCGGAGCTTGGGGTCAGTCCGATTTCAACGGCCGAGGTTGATCCACGCCACGGCTGAGGCGGGTGATAAAACGCCGACACGTGGCGCCACGCCGACGAGTCACCCAGATGGCGCCGAGGTGGCGCCACGGTGCTCGTGTGTCACCGAGCTGAAAAATCGGATTTTCTATTCAAAATAATTTGCTAAATTCGAATTTCCAATTTCAGGTATTTTCAGATTTTTCAAATTTCAAAACCTCATAACTTTCGATACGAACTCCGCTTGAGGTGATTTAAATTCCTAAAAATTTATAAAATTGAGATCTTTCTAATGGTGGCTTTTATTTGAATTTTGAATTTGTTTGCTCCTTGGTTTTGGTTTTATTTGCTTTTCTCTCGATTCGCTGTGAGACGTTGAACTGCAGGCGAGGCTTCAAGGATTTCTCACTCAAGAATTATTTGCAGATCAAGACCAGGAACCTAACCAAGGCAAGTTGTGCTTTGATCATGTTGCACCCATAAACTAGATTGCATGCTATTTTGATTTACTTTATCGCTTATTATTTCATGAGTATAAATGTTTTCAACTTAAGTTTGGGATTAGCTATCGCATCTTTTGGAATTATACCCTACCTTGATATTTGTATGTCATAATCCTCTTGTTACCGTAGGATGGTTCATTATAGTTGGTTAATACCAAATCAACGTGATGGTTAGAACGAATAGAAATTGCTTAGCCATGCTACGCCATCACATGTTCATTAATTATTGTTTATTAATCTTGACTAATGGAATATGGAACTATGATGATAACTTCAGGGCCATGTGGTCGCACAAAGAGATTGAGTTGTTGTGACAATGAGTCACGAACGATGTTGATTTGTGAAGAACACGTGGTGTTTGGTAATCAATCGATGGACAATTCATTTAGACTGGGCAAGTGGCAAGATTGTTTCGTGGGCCAAGAGTGGCAATTGGACAACAGATTTGGTTTTTATTTGGTTTTGGATATTGAGATCACTTTTGGTTAGTCTTGCCTCTGGCCAAAACTAAGGACTTAACCTCATGCAGCCTTTGACCCGAGTCTAATTTGCAACCACATGTCTCGAATGGGACAATTTTAGTCGACTAATTTGCAAATGCTTAACTTAAGTGCTATCTTGGTGGTGTGGGTCCGAGTTCACGGGAAACTCACATGGCGCAAGAGGGGGGCCCTCTGTCGTGGCAACAGAGTTCTTCAGTTGTTGAAACCTTAGCGTAGCATCGGGTTAAGAGGATGCATTGTAAAGGCTTTGTCATGACTCTCTACCGACACACCAAAGGAAGTGCGCTTGGCATCAAAGAGATTATCATGTCGTAGGGTAAAGTGCATAACCTCTCGCAGAGTGTACAAACTATTCAATAGCCGTGTTTCACGGTATTGAGCAATGCTCGGAATTACAAATAAGGGTAGTTAATTAAAACTTGTCAATCGGATGGGATGGCGGATGCCATGTGGATATTGGAATTTGAGTTAGGATGAGACTTGGGGTTGATTTGAAAACAATGGAATCTACTTACTTGTTATTATTTGTTTTATCGTTTTTCAATCTACATTATGTATGTTTCTTAAATGTCGCTACGGCTTAAGAACCACTTAGCCATTCCTTTGGAATAAGCCTTGCATATAGTTATGATAGAATTGCATTCTCAGGCACAACTTGTTGAGTATGTTGTATACTCACCCTTGCCTACAAACATCATCAAGGCCGGAGAAGGAGTACCATGAAGAGACGAATGTTTAGGGTGCGAGCCTTGTCACTGCCTCGTGGTATACCGAGGGTTATCTACGCTCTTCATTCCGCCGCAGCTCAAATTGTTGTTCAAATTTTATGAGGCATTGTTAAGTAAGTTGACCATAAGGTCATTCAACCTGTAATATTTAATATATTATGTCTTTATCTTATTTACGTTGTGTATGATTATGATATTCACTAATGTTGAGCCTCAGGCACTAGCGTGATCCTCGACTAGTGCAAGATACACAGAGGGTCCAGATTTGCATATTCGGTCCCGGCAAAGGTGGTATCGAGCCATACCGACTGTGAGGTCTTGACCCTAGATAGTTGGTCGCCTCTATAGGTCCTTCAAAAATTATTTTCTAAAAGGAAAAAACCCAACCTAGAAGGATAATGTGTTCTTGACTTATCTCATTCTTCTATCTCTCGCCTTACCAAAAATTCTTCCTTGTCCCTTGCTGAAATTTCTTTCCCTTACCTCTATCGAATTGAGTTAAATTTTACCGAATTATCTTAAATAGAAAACGATATACCACATCTCAGAGAAGGCATCGAATGCCTCATATACCATAATGATCATGACGGAAGGAATCATCAAGCTCATGGAAGAGTGGATCAATGAAGTGTATCAAGAGTTAGAAGACTCAAGATTTCAAGTAGCCGCTTGAGACTCATGTGTGGGAGTCGCTCCTTAAGATAGAGTGTCGCCATGTAGACTAGTAGTTTTGTGTGTTTAGGTTGAATTGGTTCTTCTTGATCACGAGTGTGCAAGATGTGTTGCAAAGCTTTTAGGCTTATATAAGTACCATACCAAGTTATTAATATTGGTTGTTCAAGTTATTGGGTTAAAACCTATCTCCCCTAAATTAGGATTCTTACTTCTTACCTATGCTATTTACTCTCTCACCTAACCCCCTTGAGGTAATCAAGTAGATGGTTCAAATTAGTGATAGCAATAAAGTCAGTGAAAGTGAAAACCAACTCAATAGAAACTCCAAGGATAGATTAGTTTTTTTTTCAACCGTCACCACCGATAGATACGTAGAGCTTCAAAGAGTTTTTGGCCGATCAGACTCAAGCTAATGCAGCAATGATGAAGCAAATACGTATTATGATCAATCAAGCTAATGTCAAGAAAAGCGCCTCGAATCGTATTAGTGATCCTCGTACTAACTCAAGGTTATTAGAATTCATAAAAACTCGTCCACCAACGTTTTAAGTAAATATTTCGCCTTTAGAAGCCGAGTATTGGCTCGAGACTATGGAGAGAAACGTTACCCCTGCACCTTGTTCGAAATCTAGACATTGTTCTAGGGAGGGCTGTCAAACAATTTAGAAGATCGTGCATGCATTCGGCCAGGAGAAATAAAGACACACCTCCGAACTCTGCAACCTTAGCCAAGAAAACAAGAAGTGGTCATCATCCACATGAGGTCTTTTGTATGGTAAAGAAGATCGCTGTGTTAGGGGATGCGCTATAATCGAAGTAATAAATCGCAAGGAGAGCGCATTGAGTGCTACAACTATCGCCAAAAAGCCATCATGATAGCCGATGTCCACAGAGAAAACAAATAATTCCTATAGCCATGGATATACCGAAGTTACCATAGTTCGATACATAACACCAAGATTGATCGGTGAATTTATAGAAAAATTTGCCGAGAGGACCAATTAGAGAAAATGGCGCCTAGGTAAAGATACTTTTCCAATCATCAAATGCTTAAGAAAGAAGGTTCACCCTAGACTCGCTATATTTACCACAAACCGAGTACTTTGCCAATAAGTGCCCTTAAAAGAAAGCAATCATGTCGGCCGAGTCAATTTCAACTCCGTCCCTATCAAAACCTTGGCGTTAATGCTAAATCAAGAAAGTTAGAGCCATGAGTTTACTTAGTAAAATACCGTAACCCTATTTGCAAAAAGTAAGGAGATTAGTGATGAATTCCATGTAAAGGGTTCCTTGTCGAAGAAAATAATGCCGAGATGGTTGATACATTGGTATACGGAATATTGAATAAAAGCAATAATGTAGAATGATGAGTTAGATGTTCCTCTAAGAGTATTCTTATGCTTATGGATCACCGTAAAATGATACATGTGCAATGGTGGTTAGATTAATGGTACCCAAAGATGAGCTTGTCGATCGAGGATTTATCATCGCCAATAAGCGCGCAATGGGCGCAGAAGATGTTGTTATTCGAGCTGATCCGGAGGGTGGCGTTGCTTTAGCTGCGTTCTTCGACTTTTGCCCCGATCTTCGAACTGCGTAAGAATCTTGGCGGTTGCAGAGGCGCGCGACATTGGCGTGGAGGAGCGGACGCTGCGGTCGCGGCGCGAGGCGGTGGCTTGGCCGGCGCGACAGAGGCGGTCGACCACCGACCGAATTGATCGCCGAGCGGTGACCTTGGGGAAGGTCGGCCGGTTGTTCGCAACCGAGTGCTCGACCATACGGGCACGAAGCTTGCTTGGCGCATCGAAGCCGCTCGTCGTGCCGGAGCACGCCGAGAAGTCGGTGAAGACGAGTGCCGCCTCGAGCCATTTTCATACCGTTAACACCATGTCCTTCTACAATGGTATTAACCTTTTAAAGATGTAGAAAACTTTAACATGTAATGAATCGGGTTCGCTTTTGTATTTGTTTCATAGTTTGAGCTGTTCTTCCTTCGCTCGAAACCGTGAGTCTCTAAAACCGCCGGGTTTTTTCGGGCGAGGCGGTTCGATTTTTCGAGGAGACACGGCGAAGTGCTAACGAACCCGAGGTCGAAAAGGCGCCTATTCGCGGTTTTATGCGGGCCGAGTGGTCCGATCGACCTGCGGTTTCATACAGACGGTAGCCCCTTCATCGCGGGTTACATTTCAAACCAGAGCCATCGAGGCGAGGTCGCAGCCGCTTGGCCTGGACGGGTTACCCGCTAAGGAAGCCGAGTGGTCGGTCGGATCTTCGACCCGTATGAAAACGAATGATGTTGGGAAACAAAAGCATCCATTCACGCTCTAGACAGGAGAGGAACGTCCCCGACTGACTTGTGGCTCACACCGCACGGCAAATTTCATCGCATAAGCGCTTACTAAACCGTGATTGGGCGAGGTCGCAGCTTGGGTCGGATAGATTACCCGGGGAAGCCGAGTGGTCACCGGATCGCCGAATTCGTATGAATGTGAATGACATAGCCCTTGAAACTCGAGCCCCGAGCAATGCGCGTGACCGCCGTGGTCGCCACAGACATAGTCGCTCGAGGTAATCGTGAAGGAGACCGAGAGTCAAGTGACTTATCTCTTTGGTCGGAGTCGAAGCGGTCACCGGGCGCCCGCGCAGACTCTAAGGTTGTCCGTATGATCGGTTCTCGCAAGATCGGCGGGTTGCGCCGGTCCAGCTTGAAGCGGCGACTGCTACCAGAGCCGCTTCGCCGCATTAAATGCGGAGTGGAATTTTAATGCGCGTCGCGTCGCTGCGTCGGGCCGAGAGTACGCCAGGTGACATCGCGGAGCACGCGAGGCAACGGTGGTTTTGGCTGGGTGAAGTCGCCCTTATAAATACGGGTGCCGGGAGAAGCGGTAATTCACACCCGGCCCTAATGTCTGTGTTGCACTGCCTTCTTCATCTTCCAAGTCTATTCCCAGAGGAACTTCTCGCGGGTGCTATGGCGAGCGGCGGTGATGACAGAAGGTCGGGCAAGCGGGTTGCTGAGGGGAGCATGGGTTCGCCGAAGAAACCCTGACGGAGGGGCTCTTCCCGTGGCGAGGGGTGGGCTTGACTCGCCACGGATTCTATATCCGGAGCCTCGCCGGGTAGGTTCTTCCGTTGCTTTGGACGTGGTAGGGTTGCTGTTGACGCCTGCTGTTTCGCTTCGCAGTCCGACCGCCTAGCGTGGCGCTGACGAGCGCCGCGGGCGGCCGAGCACCCCTGTGCAGGGGGAGGGCTCGCCAGGACCGGCGGCGAGCATGGTGGACGCGCTGCGCGGTCGCGATGTCGACTGGTGTCCAGTGGGGCCTCCGCCGCCTCGAGACGCAGTGACGGCGCTGGGCGCGGCGCTGCCTGAAGCCGCGAAGACGAGGCGGCGGCCAACGGGCGCAGGCCGGCCGCCGAGGCGAGATAGCTCGCGCGAACGAGGATTTCGACTCGACGCGGGGTTCTCCTTTCCATGCTCTGCCCCGCTTATGAAAGCATGGGGAGGAGCCTAAGGCCACTGGGGGCGGAGCTCGACGAGCCAGTTGAGCCCACCGTGGTGCAAGACGCTGGCTCACCCGGCGCCGAGGTATTGGAGGGCTCGCCCAGCCCGGAACGCCCGCCGAGGTGGAGGGTCGCCGCTCGGGCGGCGAGTACGCGGCGGGCGTTGCCGCGCCAACGTGCGTTTTGACGCAACGGCCACCGCCTCCCACATCCGAGGCGACGCGCCCAAGCGCGGCCAGAGCGCGGAGGCGACGGCACGGTGGCGGGCGGTGCACCGAGGTTCTTGACGACGAGACCGATGCGAAGCGAGAGGTTCGGGAAGGCGACGGACGACGCTTTTGGCCTCGACTTTAGGGGGCCGCCGCGCCGCTTCAACCGCGCGCAGCGCGAGGCATCTAGGGCATCGGAGCGCTCCTTCCGCTCGTGGTCCGCCCGCTGCTTTTGCGATTTTTGCACTTTTTCGCTTTAGGATCGGCTATAAGTCGATGCCGCTTTATGTTCCTTTCTTGTAATGGACACTTTCATGCTTTTGGGGAATCAGATCCTATCCTTCGCTTCTTCGCTTAATGTTTCTTCTTGTATTTCTTCGCGGTCAACGCTCGTCATTACTAACCGCTTATGAACTCCTTTGCCGATCGTCTGCTGGTCGCCACGTGAGGGTCACCGCTCGCTGGCCGCCATTTTAGTAGTCGAGTCAAGAAAAACTACCGAGTTTTCACAAGACTTAGACCGAGTGGTCGGGCGGCGGGTCCTTCGGGAGGACCTTGGGTCGACGGCGCCACGCAACGAGGTTACGAGGTAGAAGCCCCGAGCGTGTTCGCTACCGCCGGGTTGTCAGCCGATTGGGACGCTCACCAAGAAAATTAATTTCGTGGAAAAACCACCGAGTTTTTCGATGTTCCAGCGCTCAAACAACGCGCTTGCGGGCGCCCTTAGTCGATAGGTGCCGGTCGATCACCTCCACAACAAGGAAGGGGCCTCCCACGAGGAGAAAGTTTGTGCCCGCCAACGTTGGATCGAACTCTGGCGCAGACCGTCGCCACGCTGAAGGCTCGGTCGCGATCCGGCGACCGAGAAGCGCCGCAGTGCTTGTCGACACCGCCGACGGAGGACAGCAACGTCGCCGCTAGGCCGAGCCGGGTCGACGCGCCTTGTCAGGAGTCGAGCCCCGAGCCTCGGTCGGTTTGAGCCTCGAGCGCCAGACTGTGTCGCGGGCGTGACAGTTTCGCCGCCAACACCGTGAAGAATGGCGTGAACCCGCCGACCGGTCGGAGTGGTCCGCAGCTCCAAAGGATGGAGGGTAGCTCGCCACCACCGCCCCGCCGACTTCTTCAATCGGTTGAAAATTCACGCTTGAGCCCCGCAGATCATGCCGCTTCGCCTTTCGCCCGCCGCTGGTCTCCGGGTGGGCCACGGACGCCAATGACGCGATGTTGAAGTCGCCGCAGAACTCGAGAAATTGCTTCCCGTGAACCGCGCGGCCGCTTGTCGGTGATGATGGAGTTCGGGACCCCAAATCGTAGACGATGTCGCGAAGAAGTTACGCCAGCGGACGTAATAGTGGCGATCGCTTTGCCTCTATCCATTTGGTGAACTTGTCCACCGCGACAAAGAGGTGTGAAGCCCCGGCGCTTTCTTGAATGGTCCGAAAGCAATCGAGTCCCTGCATCGCGAACGCCATGTGATGGGGATCGCCCGAGGGCTTGGGCCAGAGGTGTCTGTTCGCAAAGAATTGGCACCTCAGTGCGAACAATTTGTCAAGCGTCACCACGGCGGTCGGCCAATAGAAACCTTGGCAGAAGGCCTTACCCACGAGGGATCGTGGTGCCGCGGATGGCCGCAGACACCCCGCCGGATGTCGAGCAAAGAACTCCTTGCCTTGGCCACCGATGCACTCGAGGACCCCGGCGACTCTTTTGTATGTGTCCCTCCGATCAGATTTAAAGATTTTGTTTCGCCGAGCGAGGCGCCGCCTTGGCCGGATCTGGGGAGGGTTCCGTCCGCTGCGATCGACGAGGGCTTCCTCCACCGATCCGATCATGAGCACGCCCCGACTTAAGTCGGATAGCGCACGCCCGCTGATTGGCGGTTGGCTCGGCCGAAGTTGTGGCCCGGCCGCTGTTCGCCGGTGGGTCCAATGATGGATGGTCGGTGAAGGTCGGGCAAAGATCCTGGCCGAACCGGTCCTTGTCCGGCGAGGTTGGCGAGTAGTCGGCCTCGCCGCTGTTACGCCGATAGTCGTGGTGGAGCTCAACCACTTGAACTTCTTCTTCGCCAGACTTCGCGGGCAAAGATGCCGCCATGCATGGATCTCGGCCCGAGGCCTTCATGACCTAATCGACCACCAGCTTGGAGTCGCCAGATACGAGAGCCGCAGCACGCCGAGGTCGGGCGCGATCCGGAGACCGTTGATGAGGGCTTTCAGACGGGCGACGTTGTTCAGAAGGCCGAAGAGCAATGGACGGCATATTGACTTTGTTGTCGAGCGGGAAACGAGAACGATCCCAAATACGACCCCATTCTTTGTGTAGGATCCGTCAAGTACATCGCCCAAGACGGATCTTCTGGCACGGAGGGCCTAGGCTTCGGCCCACTCCGCAACGGTCTCGCAAGGGCTTGGGACTTGATCGCCGCCCCGGGACGAACGAAATGTCGTGGGCTGCTGAGCTCGAGTGCCCACTTGGCTATCCTCCTCGGCGTCATGGTTGCAGGATGATTCGCCACGCGCGAAGAGGTTACGACAGAGACGGGTGCCGCCAAGTAGTGGATCGCTTTTTCGCGACAGAACCGCAGAGAGTAGCCAGACCGCGGTAACGAGCTTTGGACTCCGAGAGTACTTCGCCGATGAAGTAGACCGCCGCAGCACCTTGAGGGCGCGGCCTTCTTCCGACCGCTGACGATTTAGTGCTGCGACTCACGACCTGGTCGGGCGGCAATGTAGAGGAGCAGAGGTTCACACGGCTACCGGGCGCAACAGATCGGGCGGCGTCGAAGGCCTTTAGTCGGCCAAGGGCTTCGGCTTCTCGCGCCCAACCGGTGGTCGGATCTTCTAAGCGCTTTATAGAGCTAAGATCCTCCGCCGCCGAGGCGAGACACTAAACGGCCAAAGCCGTGAGGCAACCCATCGCCTTTTTGACGCCTTTAGGTCGGCGATCGCCCATCTTCATGATCGCCGAGATCTTCACCGGTTGGCTTCGATGCCGCGCCGGATATCATGAAACCGAGAAGCTTCCCTTAGGGACCAAGACGACTTTCGGTTGAGTTTTGCGCGAACCGCCTGAGGTTCGCAAAGGTTTTTCGAGGTCAAGAACGAGGTTGCCGCCTTTTCCGGTTTTGACGACGATGTCGCCCACGAGACCTCGATGTTACGGCCGATCTAGTCATCAAACAGTGTACATGCACCGCCGATATGTAGCACCCGCGTTTTCAGACTAAAGGGCATCGCTTTCAGAATAAAACGAGCCGGCGGGAGTGATAAAAGAAGTCGCGAGCTGGTCGGACTCTTCATCGGGATCCGTGATAGCCGAGTAGGCATCCAGAAGGAGAGAGACTCACACCCAAGAAGGAATCAACGACTGGTCGATCCGGCAAAGGAAAGTGGTCCTTGGGACACGCCTTTATTCAAGCCCGTAATCAACACACATCCTCCATTGTCCGGATTTTTTGTACAAGAACAGGTTGGCAAGCCACCTGGTGGCGACTCTTTATGAACCCCGCCCCAAAAGTTTGGCTACTTCTCCCTATGAGCTCGCTTTCCTCTTTAAACGACGCGAAGCGCTGGGCGACCGCCTTGCGCCAGTCGAATATTGAGGGTGTGCTCGGCGACTCCCTTGGGATGCCCTAAGATGTCGGAGGTCTTCCACGCGAAGACATCCTTGTCGCCGGGAGGAAGTCGACGAGCCGCTTCCTATTTGGCGGGAGGGCGGACCTACCCGCACGGTCTTGGCTGGTCCTCTGGTCGATCAGGACCCTCTTCGTGTCCTCGGCGGACTCGAAGGATCCGGACCGACTTGTCGGAGCTGTGGATCGGACCCGAGGCCTCCCTTCAGAGAGTTGTCGAGCTCGGGCGGACGCGATGACCGCCGGTTAACTCGTGAATCGCTTCGCCATAGCTTGAAGGCAAGTCAAAAGACAAGGCCATGGTAATGATGCCCCGTGGCCCCGAATCTTCACCAGTAGGTGTAGTTGGGGATCGCCATGAACTCGCAGAACACGGCCTCCCCAGATTGCGTGGTAGATCCGCAAACCCCACAACCTCAAAGTGAGGTTTTCGTGCGGAAGTTCTCGCCCCTGAAGGTGACGGGCAGTCGACCGCCCAAGGGGTAGGCTTGTCGCTCGACGACACCGCGGAAAGGTGCCTTGCTCTGGCCGCAGGTCGAGCGCTGCACTTAAGGCGCCGAGCGCCTCAAAGATACATGATGTTGAGGCCGCCATCGCCGCCCATGAGCACCTTCGGAGGCGCCGACCCCACGATGGGATCGACGACGAAGCGGTACCTTCCCTAAAAGGATGTGGTCGGGTGGTTCGCTCGATCAAAGGTGATCGGAGATTCCACCACCGGAAGGTACTTCGACCGCAGGATCACCGTGATGCACCTCGCGTAGGCGAAGCTTCGCCGCCGCTTGTTTCGGCATAGCTCTCCGCCACCGAAGATCATGAGGCATCCGCCGGGTTCCGGAACCTCCATCTCGCTTTCTTCCCGACCTCCGCACGGGTCGCGCTTGCCTTTTACCCCGTGGTCGCGGGGTTTCAAAGAGAAAGCGCCAGACTTCGCAGCCCGATATTTGTGCTTGACGGGTACTCGTGGTGCGGACACGGCTTTCCATCAATTTTTCGGTGGTCGGTGCCCACCGTGCTCGCCGCTTGTCGTATGGCGGCCGGCGCGCAACCGTGGTGGTCCTCGAGGGCTCGCTTCCTTCCGCCTTCACTTGTCGAGCGACGGAGGGTGCGGAGGCTCGAGCCGACTCTTGCTTGGCCTTCCCTTTATCGAAGATGGCCCCACGGCCTCACGGAGGCGTGGTTGGTGGCGGCGTCGAGCAGCCTCCTTGGTGGTCCCGGGCTTGACGCAGCCTCACCAGGACTAAGGCTCAGACGCCGTGTCAGAGATGAATGCCCCCACGATGTCGGGCGTGGCCGATGTCGGGAGTTCATTGCAATCGCTGGGAGAAGCGCCAGATATAATCCCGAGCTGCCCCTTTCCGGCCGCTGCGCTTTTTAGGTCCCAAGAGTTCCCTGTATGCTTTGTAAGTGCCTCAAAGTTTCCGACGAAGACGTTTTTCAGCCGCCAGCCTCGATGGTCCCAGGGCAAGGCATCGAGCCAGCTCTGCCGAGTCCGCTAGGTAATGGGGAGGTATCAATGATAAAGAGATCATCAAGAGCTCCACCGCTCTCAAGAAAGTAGTCGGTAATCTTCGAGCCAAACACCGGTTCGCTGTTCCGTGATACTTGGCTATGTTGATAGCGCCGGAACGGGCGGAAAATCCGCCGACGGATCTCCCGAGAGAACGCCGTCCCGCCTCCGGCTCGGACTTCGGTCCGCGGCGCCGACCGCTGTCCGCGAACTCGCGAAGGGCCCCTGGCGGCCGGTTTTTCCGCCGCCGAGGGTGTCGCGTAGTTGTGGTGTTGCCCGAGGCGCGGCCACGGAGTGTAGGAGGCTCGGGCCGCCCAACAAGGGCGCTGTTACGGCTCATGATGAAATATGTTCGCGACCCGAGAGGGACCTCGAGCGCCGAGTGTCCGGGGCTAGTACGCTTTTGCACGGCGGGCGGTTTCTATCACTCCGAGGTGCCGAGTAGGTAGCCCTGCCTCAGCTCGCCCGGCCCGGACGCCATGAGCAAAGATTGCGGCCGCGGTGAAATTTTGGCTAGGAAGGGGGAAGCACGAGCAACGACTGGTCTTCCGCCGCCGCCAGCCAGCGCTGGCGCTACCGGTGCCCGTGGGGCACGAGGTGGTTTCGCCCGACGGGTCGACCATCGCTTTGCTAAGCTCGCCGTCAGAATTCCAGCCTCGCCGGAGAAGCTCGTCGTGACGGGCGGGGAGACTCAAATCGTCGCTGACGACGCCTACCGGGCGCTTTGAGCGCCGGCGTGCTTGGTTTCGGGAGGTAGCGCCGACCGTTGGCTACGCCGCCTTGTTGCACTCGCGGAGTATGGCCCTCCGATGCTTGCTCCGGTCGGAGCCGAGTCGGTGTCGGAGGAACTCTCCAAAGATCTCGTGGAAGGAGGTAGGCGCGAGAGTCGCCATCGCCACGTAAACGCGATCGTGGGGCGGGTGTCGCAAGACGGCACGCACAGCCGCCGCGAAGCGATGGTGCTGCGGCGCGATGGGCGCCGGCCGAAGACGACGCAGGTCCTCGAGTCGGTTTGTCGAGGGCGAGGGCGACGAGGTCCGGGTACCTGTGGGGGCTCGCCATGAAGAGCGGCGGAGCGAGCTTGAGCTCTCTGCCGCAGCGGGCGACGGTCGGCGAACCGAACGGATTCGCCCCGTGGGAGCGCTGCCGGTAGTGAAAGCCATCAAGGAGGCAAATGGGAATCCGAGATGATGATGACACGCGAGCCCCTACCGGGCGCGCTAACCGCTTGTTTCGAGAACCGCAAGTAAATTTGTAGGTTTAGAGGGCTACGCTTCCCGCTTCCTTGAATGGTTAGACCAAAAGAGAGGAGGTCCGTGGTTTATATCGGTTCGGCCGAACGCCTCTACTCCAAATTGTGGTGGTCGGATGTTATTCACTCCGGTATCCGCTGTTACAAGCGAGGGTTGAGCTCGGCTCGGTGCGCCTCGTGTACAGGGGTTACTCTTTAATGGCTACAAGGGTGACTTGGGGCGTGATGTTCAATCGCTTAGATCGCCCCGGCCTGTCCGGAGGGCCACGCCCCCTATATAGCTCGGGAGGGCGGTGGCGCGAGGTTACACGAGAGTGCGCAAAGGAAAAAAATGGATGGGGCCTCGCGCTTTGAGTCCGGCTTTTGCCTCGTGCTCGATCGCTAGATCGCCCTCGACGGTGGTTGCACGCCCCTGTTGGGTTGGTGAAGACGCAGAGGGACGGCTTGGTCCGTTTCTCCGAGAAACGGCGACTCGCTCTCTTACGGCGCTGTGCCGACGCCGAGGGTGTCACCTCGGGAGCGTTCGGGAAGCGCGCAGCTGCCCGCGCCTCGCCGACAGACGATTGTCGCTACCAATCTAGGCAACCAAGAGGCTTGCCTCGGCGATCTCGACATCCGCTTGTGGTGGAGACGAGCCGAGCTCGCCGGGGCCGCTGACGGTCCGACCCATTGGTTGGGCCAACCCCGGTCGCTATTGCCAGAGGTCGCGGGCGCCGGTCCCAGAGCGCCTGGTCGGACCGCTCTGGGTTGGCTTGGTCTGAGGTCGGGCCTCCATTCTGGCTTTTTTTGAGGCCCGAGAGCGGCATGCCCATATGCTTCTCCCGGGGCTGGGATACCTATGCCCCGGTATTCACAATAATATGCTTAAAGAAAATCATGAATCCTCCTTCTCAAAGAAATTTATAAGGCTAAGGTGGATATAGGAGTTTCATGTGATTTAATTGATGAAATGCCTTGTTTAAATGTCAATTCAAATATTTCATCAAAAATTGATATGTCCACCTCTTGCAATGATTTAATTGATATACCTTGTTGCTCTAATAAAATTGTTTCTAGTTCCTCTATGTCTTTAGATGTTAATCTTGTTGAGGAAAATAATGAGCTCAAGGCCCAAGTCATTAAATTGGAAAATGACTTGAAGAGGTGCAAGAAGGGTAAAGCCCTCTCGACGAGATCTTGAGCAAGTCAAGGGCGCCTCAAGATAAGCGAGGACTCCTGCCACAACTCCAAGAGGGAAAATAGCAAAACGAGGCACAACACAAGACACTTGAAGACCATCAAGTGCTTCAATTGCAACAAGAAGGGCCACCTCGCCTCCAGGTGCCCAAACCAAGTGGATAACAAGGCCACAACATCAACCATGAGGCAAACCGCGTTGAGCACAACAAGAAGGTCAAGAGAGGACCAAACGGAGTAACGCGGCTTCAATTGTGAAAAGGGACATTTCGGTAAGGATTGTCCCAAAGGTATAACTCCTAAGCCTATTATTGTAAATGAAAATTATTTGTTTAGGAAGGATAAGAATGGTAATGTGTTTGCCAAGCTTGTCAAGTCCCCTATGCCGGCTCAAAATGATATTCATTTGCATAGGAAGAGTAATTCTAGAAATGTGTTTGCTCAAAATGCTAGATTTCCTAAGACTATGAAAAATCATGAAAATCATGTGCTTAGGAATGATAACTGTAGCAAAACATTTGCTAGAAATGCTAGATCCTCTAAGCGTCCTTATTATAATGATCATTATGTGCTTAGAAAGGATCAAACTAGGAATGGATTTGTTAAGAATGCCAAAACTCCTAAGCCTCCTCAATTCAATGCAAATAAATCGCTTAGAGTAACAAAATTGCAAATCCATTGCTAGTCATGTTAGTCAATTTAAAAATGCTAAAACTAGGACCATTTGGGTTCCTAAATCAATTGTGACTAACATTATCGGACCCAACAAGGATTGGGTATCAAAAATCGCCTAAAAGAATTTTAGGCAATATAAGATGGATTGGACGCTTGCTCATTCAAGAGGAGAAGGATTATCTTTTATACAAATGGTGTCAAGCTTGAAGAACAACATGTCCATCATGAGCCAATGCCATCTCGGTAATAAGTATTTAAATTGATTCTTATAGCTTATAGCCTTGTGTAGGTTATATTGTAATATTCATGAAAATCAATTTAAATTGCTTGTTGAATGCTTGCTCATGCTTATTAGTTGTATTGATTGAAATCTTGAGCAAGTTTGGAGTAGTGGCACATTAAGGGGGAGTGTTAATTCATATCCATGTGTATCACATCCCTACGTGTGCCCATATTTATATAAGTGCATATATATATAATTTCAAAATCAAGCCCTTTAGCCAAAAGTGAAAAATCTTAGTAACTATTACTAATCTTATGAAAAAATAGTTGAAAAATGTATACAAATGCTTTCAAAAGGCTTTCCAATAGTTTTGGCTTTACAAAAACTAATTTCAAAAGAAAATAAGTTTTTAGCCCAAAAACAAGTTACCAGTATCTTGTTTTGGTTTTAAATTTATAATTTTCATAGAATTAATTGTAAAATGATTTTGAATATAGCTCCAAAATGAAAAGCATAGAATTGGTCATTCTTAACAATTCTCGTATTCAAAAGATTTCCAAAAGACCAATCTATCAAAAGTTATTTGATTTTAAAACTCACCTTAAAATTATACTTGACTTATATTGATCATATTGTAGCACTTTGTGAGTTTCACCTCTTGGACCGGATTCTTAGCCATATCTTGGTTTAAAATGGTATTTCAAACTCATACATACCAATTCCAATCAAATAACTTCTCATTTGCTTCATTTGATACTTTTTGGAATGATTTGAAAATCATATGCATTCATATTCTTCATACGAGCCTCTTTGGTCAAAAATCAAAATTGTTGTTTAAAAGGCTCATATTTGTGAAAATCTTTATAAAAGTTCTTAAATATGTATTTCAAATGTTTTGCAATACTTTCGGAGTAAAAATCCCTATTTTAGAAACAAAATAGCAAAATTGGTCTCAAATAGATCTTATAGGATCTTGATTTTGGATTAAATGAAATATTTTCATAAGTTAAAATCTTTTGATTTTTTGAAAAAGTGGTCAATGCAAAACTCGTAGGGTTGATCATTTCAAATATTTCATTAGTTCAAAGTTTTTCAAAACGACCAACCGTTCAAAAGTTATAGCTATTTGAATTTGGCCAAAATTCTTCATTTGACCCAAAAGGACCCATTCTTGCATATTGTGGGTTTTGCTATTTGAGTTGGATTTCTTTACATTTCTTGGCTTGAAATAGTATTTCTAACTCATTCAAAGCTATAAAAGTTCAAATCTCCATGAAATCCAAGTTATATTGCATTTTGAGCTTTCGATACAAATTCAACTTGTCTTTATACCTACAAAGCGCAATCTGCCATATCTTTTGAACGAAATGTGCTTTTAAGGTGATTATTTTTGAGAAACCTTCTAAATAGCTTAAAGTTCATTTCTGGAAATTTTCAAAATGTTTTGACTTTATTTGAAAAAGTTTTGACTTTTCTTCTTTTTGAGTAAAAATCATGCCTACAAAGTAAAATTTGGCACATCTTTTGATTGGAGACTCTTTTTTGGAAAATTCTTTTTGAAAAAGTTTCTTAGGAGTCCAAAGTATATTTCTGCACAATTTGAAATAATTTCAACTTAATTTGCAAAAGTTATGGCTTTTTCTCACTTTGATCAAATGCTGAAAATTCAGACTTTTGCATGATTTTGAGCTGATTTGTGATTTTTGTATCTCCAAAATAGTGCATAATTTGAGGGGATCACCTTTTTAATAATTGATCCTCAATAGTTAGTCTACTATGTCAAATTGTATCAAATTTTTTAGACATCATATGAGCAGTTTTTCAGCTATCTTTTGAAGCCTAAATGAAATGTCAAAAACTGAAAATCTGAAATTCTAGTACTTTGAAATCTTTGTGGTTTTCATGTCTTGAAATTGGTTTCATGTTGGTAGAACCTCTCAAAACAAAACTTGAGGATATTTAAATGTATTAGCTCTATGATTTACCTTATGATCCTTTTGGAGCTTGTTTAATCAAGTTTTGTGTGTTTGAAAGAGAGACTCTTTTCGGTTATGTTATAATATCAAATTGATCTTAAATTGACATATAGTGTTGGTTTTTGAGAAAATGAGCTTATTTTTAAATGAATATCAATATTGTTTTTCTCAAAATTGGTATCCTCATGCAAAATGATCTTTTTCAAGTGGTATCAGTTAATGAGTATTTCAATTAATCTAAAAGTGGTATTCACTTGATCTTTTGAAAAGACAAAGCTTGCGCAATTTAAATGCAAATAACTCTATGATTCATTTGTTGAATATCTTGGGGAGTTTATTTATTGCAAGTTTTGAGCACTTAATTGCTTCCAAGTGATATCATGTCTTTATTTTGCTCTGATACTCCTTCTTTGAGATTTCAAATAATCTTTGTGATTTTCTTGATCTATCTTAAGTTACTCTTTTTGATACCCGTGAGTATATATATTGCTCTGATACCCATCGATTTTATCGATTATTCCTTCAAGTGGTATCAATTCTTTGTGATTTGATCCTAAGTGGTATAAATTGAGCATTTATTCACTCCATATGCTTGCAAGTGGTATCATTGAGTTTCTCTTTTCTCCAAGTGGTATCATGGATCTTAATGGTTCTTTTCTTCTTGTGATATCCTTGTTTATTTGAATTTCTTTTAAGTGGTATCATGGAATTAGATTATTTCCTACAAGTGGTATTTCATTGCCTCCTTGTAGCATTGCTCCGATACCCAAATTCTTGATTAAGAATTTCTTCTCAAGTTAAAATTGTAAGTTCAATCGCTTAAGAATTCTTCAGGTGAGATTCTTTATGAATTGAAATACATAAAGAGGAAATCTCTCGTTGAGCATTGTCTTTCAAGAAATTTGAAAAGCTCATTTCTCTTGGATCTTCAAGTAAAGCCCTTGAGATAGATTTAAAGTAATATCTAATTTCTCAAGTGGTATTCTTTTTGGGTTCCTCGTTTAACCCTATTAGGCAAATTTGTTGGATTCTTCAAAAGAATCATGTTGAAAAGTTGCAAAGCCTAATAAAATGAGGAGTGAGTTATTTGAATTTGTTTCAAATAACCCGTGTGATACCCTTCCTTTGCTTTTCATGCTTATCTTTACAAGTGGTATCCATATTTTTCTTTACAAGTGGTACCCTTTTTTTTACAAGTGGTATTCTTACAAGTGGTATTCCAAAACCCAAATATGGTTTCTTTTCGAGTTTTCCTTATTTTAGACCATATTTCAAATAAATCAAATTCTTTTGGCATCAAGTTTTCAATTTCTTGCCAAGGTCATAAGTGTTTATTCTAATTCTTGTATGACCTTCATTAAAAGATATAGTTAAATGTCAAAAATGGGAGAATATTTAAAAAGGGAAAATGTTTGCCAAAAGGGGGAGAAATAATTAAAATGTTCTTTTAAGATGGTTTCTCCATTTTTTGGTGCTTAATGCCAAAAGGGGGAGAATTAGGAGCTTAATATCTCATTTGGTTTAAAAAGGGAGCTTAATATGATTAAGGGGGAGAATTGATTTCTCATATGCATTCTAAATTGTCAATGCTTATATTGATTAAAATATGCATATGCATTCAAATAGCTTAAATTCTCTCAATATGTTAGTTTTAATCCAAATGTGCTTATTAAGCTTGGATTTGTCATTAATCACCAAAAAGGGGGAGATTGTAAGTTCAACCTTCATTAGTTATGGTTTTGGTGTTAATGACAAATCTAATATTGTGATTATCCATTAATGTGCTTTTGTTATTAATGACAAATCTTATATCAAAACTAACTTGTTTATTTAGAATATCCTTGATTAGTCTCATCGCATTGAAAAATGGAAAACCCAAGGTATGTATGCGTATTCATCTTAGTATTAGTTGCATACTTTGGAGTCAAGTTAAAGTATGAATGTCCCCATTATATTAACCACAAAATGTGCATCATGTTTCCCAATCCATATATTACATGGATGCACACATTTAGGGGGAGCTTGTAGTTTAACTTGAAATTCTCTTTGTATTGATCTAATTCTTATTGACACATATAAGGATCAAGACAAAGAAACTAAATTCCTGAGTATATATTTGAATTGCCTAGTTATAGTATACTCATGGTAATATAGGATATACTCCAATGTGATCAAATTGAATATGTGCATATTATATCCAAGTCAATCATATTTATGCGCATATACATGTGGGGTTTATTCTATAGTTGATGACTTAGAGTAATGATCATTTCCATATAGCCTACACATAATGGATCATTACTTTTCATCAACATGAGTATACGAAAACTTGTGTAGTAAATATATACTCATATCAATTTAAATGAAAATTTAAATTGAGTTCATTTGTCTTGTTAATCATTGAAGAACATTTCATCATGTGTTGATGGTGTTCCTTGATTAATTAAGAACAAATGAATAGCTCTTAAGTATAACAAAGCATGCGTTGCATTATTGTACTTAAGACACATTTAAATCATTCAAATTGATTTAGGTTGCGCTTAATTGATCTAAAAGCATCCATTATGTGTTAATGGAGTGCAAGAGGTAATTGAGACAACCATGCATCTTGGACTAACTATTCTATGAGTTGTGATTGAGTTAGGTTAAGTCCAAGGATGATTGAGAACGGGATAAAGACGGCATTATGAGGTGATGGGCGTCAAGAGAAGATCCTCAAGATAAAGAAGAGTCGAGTGATGATCCCGGGAGCGAATGAAGTAAAGATCATAAAGACCCCAAAGGGGATTGCTTATGTCACGGCATGGAAGGTATAATTAGATAGGCTAAGGACTTTGTAGTCTTTGAGTCTAAGGTTTTTATCGCCGTACTATTAAGAGGAGTTGATTCCTAGTTTGAGCTTCATCATGTGTTGATGATCTCAATCCCATGTTCACTCGAGCTCAAATCTTATTTGGATTTGGTTTTTGCATAAGAGTTAACCATTTGGCATGTGTTGCGAATGTGTTAAGCTTGTGTTTGGTTGTTGTTGCATTATGCTCGGATTTGCATGTGTTGCAAAGAAGAAGAGCGTATGCATTTGGTTTTCGCATAAAGCTTTGATTTGCATGTGTTGCAAAAGGAGAAGGCTCAAGCAATTTGTGTTTATGGAGTATGCATAGAGCTAAGATTTGCATGTGTTGCAAATAAAGAGCTCATGTATTTGAGTTTATTTTGGTTTTGTTTGGAGCTAGGTTTTGTATGAATTGCAAAACGAGGATGCTCAAGCAAGTTGGATTTGGAGTTTATATGCGGTTCTTTGAAGCATGTGAATAGTATTTGCAAATGTGTTTTGCAAATTATTTTGATCATGAGTTGATCATCACATGATTCAAGTTTTAATCTTGTTGACCCCTTGCTAGCTTGTAGTCATGTTTTTGATCAAGTCTATGTGAAGTATTTCGAGAAAATCAAATTTTAGACTTGAATGACTACATTAGAGTTTAGTTTTGGTGATATTTAAAAATATCTATGGTTGCTTAAATCTTGAAAATAGGTGGAGATTGTAGCCCTCGTGATAAGCTTCAGATAGAATCAAAATCACCTAAATCGGAGTTCGAGTAAAAAGTTATGAGCGTTTTAGTAATCAGAAGTCAGTGATTACTGCAAAGCGGTACTACCGCCCGTAGGGGCTGGTAGTACAGCCCTTATGTAGCTTTTTGGCAGAGAAGGGTCTTTTGAACTTTAGGCCGGTACTACCGCCCGTAGGGGCTGTAGTACCGCAAGCATCAGTAGCAACGGCTAGTTTCAAAGACTTTTAATGCCCGCTTTACCCCCTAACGGCTAGTTTTCTTTGTGAGGCTATAAAAGGAGGTCATGGGGGGGCATGTGCTGGTTGATTGAGTATTTTGGATGAGGTGGTACATGTGTTGCATACTCACATTTGATTCTTGAGCTAAGAGTGAGACTAATTGCATGTGTTGCAATTAGGAGTGGGTTGAGAGCCTCTTGTGCATGTGTTGCACTTGAGGGAGGCCTTGGTACATGTGTTGCACTAGGTGATCACCGGGAGCACATTCATTGTGCTCGGTGAAGTTCAAACAAGGAGCGGCTTGTTACTCTTGGAGGTTGCCGACTCCTAGACGGCGTAGGCGTCGTGCGCGGGAGCTCTCAAGGTGTGAGAAGCCCCGGCGGAGTTTGTGAAGGTTCGGGTTGAGCCTACGCGAAAGCGTGAAAACCACGACTAGTGGAAACGAGGCGGTGCTCGAGCGGAGCCGGTCCAAGGGTTTGGTTTGCCTCAACGTGGACTAGGGAGACCGGCAAGTCTCCGAACACCACGGAAAAACATCGGTTGTCTCGTCTCATTTACATTCAAGCATTTACATTATTGTATATTTATCAATTGCTTGATCATATTAGAATTGCTTAGTATTAATTATTTGTTTATTTTAGCAATTCTAGTTTGGAGACATAATTTAGTTAGTGCACTAGTGAGCCTAGTTGATTTAGGCTTTAATTGTCAAAACCTAGTGTATCGCTTCCGCATTATCTTTGATTAGGATTTGATATAGGGGTTGATTAGAGCGATTGTTTTAGTGAGCGATCGAATTTTGCAAAAACGCCTATTCACCCCCCCTCTAGGCGCATCCTCGATCCTACACTACGCTGCTCATATCTGGTGTCCATGAGATTGCTCTGCTAGAGGATCCAGCTATGGTGAAGTGTGAGTGGGAGATATGTATGTGTGCTTGCTGTTTAGAGTGGAGGTTGGCGTAGGGAAGAAGGGCTGCTTGGGTGGGGAGTGGTTTTATATGCCACTCTGGTCTGAAAAAGCGGGCTGCAGCGTATTGTCATTTCAGTCTAAAAAAGCGGTAGGAGGTAGGGTGCTGTCATTTTGCTCTGAGGTCGCCAGTGTCTTGTCCGTCGGTTTGAGACGAGCAGTGTTTCATCGCTTGGTGGTGTGCAGAGTGTTGTCAAATCAGTCTGATAAAGCTGCTAGCAGCATGCTGTCACATCATATTGACAAAGCTGTTGTGTGTATTGTCCAATCGACATAAGAAAGATGATGGTAGTATCTAATCATCCTGAAAAAACTGTTGGGAGGGGGCAAAATGTGCAATTTCATCTTCACAGAGACTGCGCCGTATAGGATGTTTTAAGTATTTTTAAGGCATTAGTACAAGATATTTTAAATAATAGTATTTCATAACCAAATACAATAGTTTGTGCAATATATCTGGAACTCTAAGTACATGAGATAAAAAGTACCAACAATCCAAAATATAAGAAACTACTACCGGCCCCATTTCTGGGCTGCTCCTCGCCAGTGGGCAAGCCTCCTCCGAATCTGCCCCTGTGAGTACGTCAACTGCGTCAGCGCATGATGGGCCCTCTGTGGTCTAGCTAAAGGTGTAGCGTACTCCGGCTGAGAAGGTTGTGTCGGTGGTAGTGCTCCCTGCAACTGTGATGGTCTAGGATCATCTGTTTGAACGAAGTACCTGGACACATCGTTGACGTCGTAGTCTACGTGATCTGTGTTATCAGCTTGGCCCTCGTAGTCGTCAGGTGTAAGTGAAGCTGTCACAGTCTGTAACAAATGAAGAATTGTTAAAAGCATTCAAAAAATAATTGCAAAACATAAAAAGTGCGATTAAGTACTCACCTCCGGTGTGAGCAGCTAGACCAGCGTATCCAGTAGCCTGCCCTCTCGTAGCCGGTGGTGTGACGGTGGCACAGGAGGCTGTAGCACAAGAAGCGTACCTGCTGCACCCCTACCTCCGCTAAGCGGCACGCTGTGACCCACCACATTGGTAGGCTGGCGGCATCCCGCCATCTCGAGGATGCATCTCGAGGCATCCTAAAACCTGATGAGGAAAGTAGTCACCTCCTCTCTGGTCACGTCTAACTCACTGGTCAGATGAGACAGGAGGCTCGCTGATTCCTTGTAGACCTGGCCTAGCACATCAGTCTGAAAAATACATTACGAATTAGTTAGCACGGTTACCAACTAAGTGTACATGAGATCGTAGATTGGACACAACGTACCGCACTGTGTAAAGCCGAGTCCGTGTGGGCGGGGTACGTGTCTGTCACCTTGGGAACGTGTCTGGGAGGATCGGGGTTGACACGTACTAAATACAGATGAGTACGGGAAGTGTACCACTGTCGGTAGGCGCGACACGTCTGCGGGTCGTACGCCGCATCTTCAGCATGGATGTCGTCTAGGGCTCCTCCCCACTCCTCAACCCATGGCGCCATGCGTATATTCTAGGGGGTGGCCCTATGCACACCCTTCCTAGTCTGGTTGTGGATAAGAAATAAATATAGCGTTATTAGATGGCATTACACAATAATAATTATAGAACATCGATATAGGGAACGTACATGTGGGCGCCGTATGGGACTACACGGCTGACTTGGACTGGGAACTCCTATCATAGATTGAACTGCCTCATCACTCGATGGACAGCGTAGCCCTCGACCTAGACATTGAATAGGAAGAACTAACGCGCGTGCCAGTACGCCACGTCTCGTGTGCAAAGGGTGGACAGCCCACCCGTCACACGAAGCTCCACCTCTGCCTCTATGTACAGCGTCCAGTGTACATGGTCGTCGGTGAGGAGGTCGAATGCAGCGACGAATTGCGAGTAACCCAGCTGCACCGTCCTGTGTGACCACCTAGGCTACAGTGACGACAGAACGTTACCGTTAGTACTCAAAAATGTTAAAACGAAAGTACCAAAATCGTGATTGCAATATCTTACCCGTCGGTGGCACCAGATGGTGCCCATGGTCGGACCGTCGACGTTGTCATCACCTGCATGTACAAGACGTTGCAGGTCAATGTCGAGCCGTCCGATCTGGAACCTCTCATATGCCCACAGCTGTATCAGCAGTGGACACCTGGTGAAGGTCGAGCCATCGGCGATCCGTCCACAACCGTCACAGAGCGCACGGTATGTGGCGCACAACACAGTGGACCCCCACGAGAACTGCGGCACGGCGTCAAGGGGTGCATCCGCAATCGCCCTCGCGAATTGGACTAGGTGCCTATCCATGCTATCCCCATGGGAGCTCGTGAACATGCACTAGCCAAACAGCCACAACAAATACGCCTCCAGGTGGCGGCTCACCCTGTACTTGTCTGCAGGCTCGACGATCTGCGCTGCCTGTAAATTTAAGCTCACTTATTATTTTAAGCAATATATGCACAATTAAATTTTAAAGGCTAGTTGCATACCACGAACTGTCAAAGCCACCTCGGTGTCAGACCATGTGTACTGCTGAAGGGTCGGTACACAGCAAGTGGTAGCACACCTTGGAACCGCTCAAGTAGCTCCTGGCGCCACGTCAGGTCGATGTCCTGGGGCACCATAGGGTCACTGGCAATCGGGAGGCCGAGGAGGTACGAGACGTCCTCCAAAGCGATCGCCATCTCCCCGATAGGTGTGCATCTCTAGCCTCCACCAATCCACCAGAGCGGTGATCAGGGACCTGTCGAATGGGAACCGTCGACCCACGTCCTCCACCATCCGGGCGAGTGGCAGCAACCCTGAAGCTCGAAGCCTACAAAACAAAAACATGTAATTAACATTAGTACAACACTAATCATGATACTACAACAAACATATTTAGAAATTTAAATACTAATATGTTACCTAGGGATTCAACGAGGATTGAGCGCCAGGAGTACTACGGTGTCCTCGGTCGAAGTACATCAAGCTGCACAGGATCCTCTCCCTTCTCTGGAAAAGCAATGGCGAAGTGGGCACGGTGATGATGATCAACGACCAGATCCAGCAACTCAAAGGGCCAATTATCATCTCCATCCTGGTGAGCCATGCCTGCAAATTACATAAATAAAAGTTATAATTAAAATGCATATAGAAACAAAAACGTATGAAAAACTATACTGCCAACACAACAATATATTGAAACAAGTGCGTACATAAAAATGTACAAGCATCATAACAATATATTGAAACAATTCCAATAATTTGTCAAGCCACAACACTCACAATTACATGTAACATGCTTACAACTAGGTAAAAAACAGAGTTCATACAACACACATTACATTAATAAAATATAAATTTGACATATAGCATATGATAATTCAAATAGCTTCTCGTCTGGTACAATGGCGTCGTGCACCACTCCTTGCAGACGATGATCCCTCCCCTGCCGTTGGATTACCATCTCCTCCTTTATCTTCTTCGTTTTGTGGTTGGCAATTCTTGAACGTATGTCCTATTTGGTGGCACAATGAATATTTCTTCACGCGTTTACCAGCTTCAGACTCATCCATATCATTTCTGATACACCTTGTTTTCCAACACCCTGCTTTCCATCTTCTTGCATCAAAATCAGGAACCCAAAACCTTTCATCAACACTAGGAGTAGTGGTGAAAGAATCGACAACACCATAACCATAAAGCTCCTCGATCCAAGTTGCCATCACCTTTTCCTTCGCAAAATATTCAGATAGATATGTATCGGGACGCATTCCAAACAATGCACATGCGGCTATCACATGAGAATATGGCCTATGCAAAAGGTGGGGTTTGTTACATGAGCATTTGCAGCCTGCCTCCAAGGTGCATTCTTGGGTGACAACCTTCTGGTTGGTTCCACACCATCCTTTATCCCTGCATATCACCTCGAAGCGTAGTGTTCATGCGCCTACTTTGATTGCTCTATGCTTGGCTGCTTTCGTACTCTTCTCATCCATGTATTTAGTGATCATGCTAGAGTACAATAACTTCTCATCTCTCATTACTACTTCAGCAGCTTGATGCCTACCCACAAAGTATTTGGTTGTGCTCTGCAGCACTCCCTCAACAATTCCTACCAACAGGAGACACCTCATCCCTCTTATTACCCAGTTGTAAACTTCTACAAAGTTAGTAGTCATCACACCATATTTGGCACCATGTATGTCATTTAACAGTGACCACTTCTCTTTCGACTCGTGCTTGATCCAGTCCGAGAAAGATTTGATTAGCCTTTGCCTTCGACGATGATTCGTCGCCTCATCTTTTATTGGCAGAGGGAATAGAGGCTGTGCCTGCTCCTGTGTTTCACTACCACTAGTCTTGTTCGTCTGCTCCTCCTTGTGTTTTCTTGTCAGCTCATCAAGATTTTTTCACAGAGTTCATAACTTGCTCTCTTGGTTCTGCTTATAAAGTCTTTTGAATATGTTCATCAGTTCCTTGTTCCTGAATTGCTATAGAAGTTCACACTCAAATGCCTCATGAACCATCGGCTCTACAAGTCAAGCCATGGAAATGGCTCCTCTTCCCCTGTTTGCAACTGGTTGATAGCACTAAGTAGACCAGCATACTTGTCATGTAGCATGAACACATCTTGACGAGTTTTTACCACTCTGATCTTCAAGTTCCGTATGAACCACAGCCAACTCTCGTAATTCTCTCTTTTCACAAAAGCGAAAGCAACAGGCAGAATCTAGTTGTTTCCATCAATGCCCATAGCTGTCAATTTGTGCCCTTTGTACTTCCCGGTCAAGAATGTGTCATCCACTCACAACAATGGACGACAGTGATAGAATGCTTTAATGCAAGCTCTGAATGCTAAGAAAACTCTCTTCAGATACCTCTTAGTTGGCCACTTGCTTGATGGACAGTCTTGATAATCATAATAAGTGCCAGAATTTCTTCCCTGAATGCAACTGAGCAGTGCAGGCAGATTGTGGTATGAGTCTTCAAACTTTTCAAACCTCATTTCTAAGGCCTTCTATTTCACCCTCCATGCCTTCCCGTAGTTAATTATGTACTGATATCTGTTCTCAATTGCTTGGATAATAGCACGGGGCTTAAAATTAAGGTTCTACACTATCTTTGGGTACATGGTATTCACGACATACCTGGATGACAGGTTCCTGTGAGCCATCAGGGTCTTCTCAGTCATATAGCTATGCTGCTCAACCTTCGAGCATAGCCAGTGAGGGCCCCATTTGGCCTTGTACGCATACACTCTCCAGGGGCACCCATGGATCTCTCACACCACATCGTAGCAGGTAGGGGTGGACTTCTTAACCCTGAAAGTCCTTCTTAATGATAAGGCCTAATCTTTCACAACATCCTACACTGCCTCTTTTGTCAGGTACATACTGTTAGTTCTCATCTTGTTGTCATTATACTGCTAAGGTGTATCATTACTTTCATTGACAACCAGCTTATCAAATTGATGCGTACTCCAATCGGCTGACACAAACAGCTCTGTACCTCCGTCTTCCTCATCTGAGTTATTGTCGTCTTCCACTTCTATTCTGGTGTACTTACAGTTTTCCTCTTCCATTCTTGTTGTTGTTTCCTCAATTTGCTGACCGTCATCTACTTGTCCCCATGCTTCTTGTCCAATGTTTTCATCATCATCCCTAGATTGAACTTGTTCACCACATTGGTAAATGATGTCCTCGTTGCATTACTAAATATGCTGCTCACGGCTAGATCCCCCGATTTTGGTGTCATCATAATTGAACTCATTTTGAGGCTCACAACACTTATTGGCGCCCAACTGCTGCTGTGGGGCAACAACCCTATCATATGCTTGCACTAAAAGCATTTGATATTATCCACGTTGCTCCGCCCCCCTCACATATGACCTCCACGATGCGGTTCCCTTCAGCTCAACTAACTCCCAATAAATAGGATCATTTTGCATACTAAAATAACTTCAGCTGGCACTTCTCTTGTTCCATCCGAAAAGTATAATACAACCAATTCAACACAGAAGCAAATGTGCACTCTTTGATCCTACTCAAACTTCTGTCCACATACTGAAAGTTACTTAGATCCGCACCTAGACCATACATGACAACCCCTTCTCCATAATAAATTCTAAATGGAACTCGTTCTGATATATCTGCCATCCAATTTATTAACCCACGAATTAATTACTTTTCATAAAAAATAGTGTGACACCTAACATTCCTATAAATATACATCTCTCTATTTCTATCCGTAAAAAACATCTACATTACAAAGATTTTTCCATGCGAGACGAATGATCCAAGTCAAGCCGGATCACGTTTGTACTAGGTGGATCATATGGGCTAGGCAGATGATCTAGGTGAGCCCGATAATCTACGTTGATTTGAATGATCTTGGTATGTGCAACATTCAAAGAAATAACCATAAGAACTCAGAGAAAATGAATTGAGCCGAATGATCTAGGTCCAAACGGATTATTTGGGTCTATTGTAACTTTTCAGAAAATGTACCAAATAGCTAGTGTTTTTAATGGAGAGTCTATTTGAGGAGGTTCCAAGCATTCATTCTAATACTCTTGCGACTCCAAAGCTACATCAAACATGTACAGGAATTCAAGGGAGCTTTGATTGAAGATTTGAGAGATCAGGAGAGAGTTTATAGGTCTAGTGTGTGCATCACTCTTAGTTGCTTGCCCTAACTAGGTTCAAGTGATTGTCTTGGGCTTATTATTGTTCGAGATTGGCATCTCCTGGACGGCTTGTAAGCGTTAGCTCTGTGACCTTCCTTAGAGGAGTTTGTAGGAGGCATTGGGAGCCTTCTAAATGATTGGAGTCCACCTACCCAGAGAGGAGAGGACTATCATAAGTGGATGGCTTGATTCCTTATATGGTATTAAGTTAGAGCGATACTCTTGCGAGAGTGCTGTAATAAGAAAATAAGGAAGGATTGCTGAATCGCTGAGACCTCAGTAAAAAATTGGTTGTGTTCTTTGTCTCTTTTACATTTCCGTATTTACTTGTTGTATTTTATTTTCTAGCTAACTAGATTTTATTGGGGTTGGAACTATGTTGCTAAACTTTACTTGAAACTCTAGGTACTTAGGTTGGGCAAGAAAAGATTAGTTTTTATTAGCCTAGGTGAAAAATAATCCGAATTCACTCCTCTCTCTCTCTTGGGCGTCTGATCCACTTCAAGGTGAAAAAACGGTTGAAATTCACTTTTATTAAGTAAAAAAGAGAAAGTAGGGAAGAGAGGAGAAGAGAGAAGAACATGTGAAGAGAGGACAGGAGAAGGGATGATAAGGGGAAGAGAGGGGGAAGGAGTGGACCTTTGCATAGTAGAGGTGGGTTTTTAGTTTCTTTGTACATTTAATTTTTAAAATCATGGTAGGTTAGCAAACAAAATGAATAGATTTGTAGTTGCATTGAGTAGTGGATAGTTGTGTAGGATGTTGTTTCCCTAGACTAGTTAATTTCTCATAGTACTTAGTTGTAGTATATCGATTAGTTTTAAAATCTTATATCTACTAGTTAGGTCTAGGTGTAGGCATTTTTAAACTAAAACCGAATTACCGAACAGAATTGAATTTAATCGATTATTTCGTTTTTTCGGTTTTCAGTTTTCGGTTTGGTTTTTGTTTTGGTATAATTCAGTTTTCGGTATTCGATTCGGTTTTTCTCTTACAAAAACAAAAAAAAACCGAATAGCCTGTGTACAATACTACTTTTATAATGTTCTTCCTAAAGCCACTAAACAATTCTCATGTTCTAATATATTTATGCATATGTTAGGTATATTCATATGTTCTATTATGCTTATATTGTAATGATCTATGAATATTGTGTGGGTTTATCCTTACTTTATGTTATGATATGAGAAGGACTATATCTAATCTACCTAGTATTTATTCATATTTCGGTTAACCGAAAAACCAAATTAACCGAACCGAAATATTTCGGTTAATTCAGTTCGGTTTTTTTATTTTGATCCGAGAAATTCAGTTTCCAAAAACCAAATTATTTTAAAACCGAAAAAATCGAACCGATCAAACCAAAAAAACCGAATGCCCACCCCTAGTTAGGTCTATTCGCATTAGTATTTTGATGGAGATTACAACTTTTTAATAGATCCATTCCTCTAGTACTAGTTATAGTAGTGTGTCTAGGATTCATTTTTTTTACGCTACGTAGATTAAACATGTATGGTAATTTTTATTTGTATAACGGGTAAAAATTTTTCCCTTTATTTAGGGTATTGCACATTAAGAAAATCCTTTCTTATGCAAGTTTATTTCTGAGTAGTAGATTTATTATTAGATCTTTTTTGTAATATTTAATCGAATAAGCACATAGTGTTAACATCATATTATCCGTTGAAATCATCAACAGGTATGACTGAACGAGTAGATTTCAAAATACACTATAGAGAAGCAGTTCCACAGATGGGTGCAGAAGGAGTTGATTTGCACGATTTTCCATCTGTTACAGCTAGTTTGTCAAGTCTAGAGCAGTGTTTATGGGGTATTGTTATGAGATGGATGTACCAATTGTTCTTGCTGAACCATGTATTTACATAATGTTGTACTTAGGCACGACAACGTATATACTAAAAGTTAGTGGAAGCGAAATGGCCAAATTAATGGAGCTCATACGTGAGATTGGTGAAGGAGCGTGGATGGCTGCTAGTCTTGCTAGCCTAAGTCTTTGAGAAAGTCCCTTTGGCACATGTGGTGTAGGAAGATGCCATTGGTGGTGATGCTGAAAAAGTTGGGCATTCAATCCATAATGAGTCATACTTCATAAGCTAAAAAGGGCGGAGGGGGTATGGTACAGGTTCAGTTGAAGCTGAGATTGCATATCTTCCTATGGCCAAGGTACATGAACCCATAGACATTGTAGATGAATGATCGTATATCGAAGTCTTGGTAGAACAGAATGTGTGCAAAAGATTGACAACAAACTGTATTAATTTTGACAAAATATATTGTTTTATGTATGTTTTTGATATATGTATATGGTACATGTGAATTTATAATTAATAATACTTTCATAATATTGTACTTTTATAAATTTTTGAATATATGATGAGATTCTAGTTATCAATGTAGCATCTTGTTGACTTTAAAAAGTTAATTTTTTTTTTGATGACGGGATGGGGATGCGTTCGATTAGTTTGGGCACTATAGGTAGCTAAGTTGGAGTACTAGAGAAGGGCCGACGGACAAGTTACTGTCATTTGAGTGAGTCTTAACTGCCTACACCAAATATATGCAGCCGCGTGTAACTATAGATAAGATAGATTGTTTTTAAATAAAAAATAGTTTTTCAGAAAAACTATAGCTCCGCTCGAACATACCCTACTTAGGCCCTGTTTGGCAGAGCTCCATATTCTAGCTTCACCTCAGATCTGGAGTTTGTAGACTAAAATAAAGTGAATTAAGTTTATATTTTTAGTCTAAAATGTAAACAAGATGACTCACTTAAATACTTTTAATGTACCTACAACTCTAGCTCTATAAATTTATAGAGTTAGAAATACCTTACTCCATCAACTCTATAGATTTTAATAGAGTTAAAGCTGTGCCAAACATATATTAAGTTCACAACTCTGAAGTTCCGAGAACACTCAAATACCATAGCGGGAAAAGATAGACATTGTTGCCACGCACCGGGCAAGTTTTCTTTTTGAAATTTGCGATCGATGACGCGGCAAGCTACAAGTCAAAACTAAAGTAGAGAAATATAAACTGCAACTGACACGCGGGCGGGGGCGCACACTTGCAAACAAATCCACTTGTCGGTCGCGACCGCTGCCGCCTCGCGGAGCCGGAGAGGCCGTCGCCCGTCGCACGTACTTACTACTAGTATCTTGGATGGACCAGGCCACCTACGGGCACCGTGCGACACCGCGTGACACACGACCGAACTCACACGCTTCACCTCCCTCTGAGAGGCGAGGGTGATTTTTCATCGGTCCAGACGGTCTCCAACTTTCAATTACCTCGTTTCCTAGAAGAAACCGATGGCACCCTTCCGTCTACCACCAGAGCGTCCTCCTTTGACGAGGCTTGCTTGCATGCACATATCTTTCTGCTGTCAGTGCGAGAGCCATCGCGATTCACACTACTGTTCGTTCTTCCTCCCTTCGAGAAGAATGGCCCACACGCAAAAGCCTCACATAATCACATATTTCCCTCTTTCCCTCCGCTCCCTCCGTCTCTCTCGTCCCTCTGTACCTTTGGTTCACGGTGCTTGCTGCCCTTCTGAACTTCCTCACCTACCTCCCTCCCTCCCTCCCTCCCTCCCTCCTATATCTTCTCCTCGGTTGGGATACCGACAAATACGAGTCCAATACAATCTCTTCTTCTTCTTCTTCTTCTTCTTCTTCTTCTTCTTCTTCTTCTCTGGTTCAATTGTGAAGGGGAGGCCGGTGGTTGGAGCCTTGGAGATGGCAAGCTTCAATGAAGAGAACAGGGCTGCTCCGCAGAGGGAAGAGGTATCATACGTCTCTCTCTATGCTTTCTCTTACTCGCTTTCCGTTTCCGATGGAGAGAGAACCATGTATCTTGAAAATGATCGGGTTATTAGCTACCCAGAAATATAAGCCTATCTATCATGTCAGGAAGAATTCTTGACTCCCGAGATTGCAAGAAATTAAGTTCGTCCGTTTTATTTTCTTACGCTGCTATCTGGTGAAAGACAAGGGGAGGTATTGGGTGAATTGTTAGTCAGGTACATAGGTTTACAATTGGGGAATGTTCAAACCGATAGCATTGGATATCTCCAATCATATGCCTCGGCGAAGAGATCCCGGAGGTCTTCTTCTTCACCTTCTTCGAACAGTTGTTGGACGGTCGAGATGGGCTGGATGCGAAGTTCAGATGTATAGTTGCCTTTGCGGCAAAATTTGAATCTCTTATCCTTGTCCATTCCGCGCGTTGATTTCCCCATCAGATGAACAGGAAAAGGGAGCTTAAAACGTCACCTGGCATTTGAAACACAGGTTAGAAATCAAACGAGACAAGAGGATGCCAATTTGGTCTTGCTAATTGGCATCTGAAAGACTATGCCAAACAGATTCATACCCTTGGACGCCGTCCATTCAGGAGGAATATTCCGTGAAGAATTATTTATGCCTCCAAGTGGTATTTCAGAGACTTCCGTGGGTCAGCCGTGGGTGCTGTATTTATTTTTCTGTAAATTTGGTCATCAGATTGCAGTTGAACTGCTTCCGACGAAGATCTTTGGTCGATACCGCAGAGTCCTGGGTGAAAGGGCAGGCGGCTTTTCGCGAAATAAATCGCTTTAGATTGTGAAATTTCCAGCATTGAATTCAAACCTATACGGTTCTTTATTTGAATTCAGAAATAAGGTCAAAGTGTGATGTCTCTTAGTAGTGCTGCTTTGCAACCTAGATAGACCATGAAAACTGGACTAATTAACCAGAACTAACCACTGTTCTTTCTTATCTATATTCTCATTTGCTGGACTAATTAACCAGAACTAACCACTGTTCTTTCTTATCTATATTCTCATTTGTCTGTCACTTGAAGGCATATAGTACATAATTATGAGGAGCTATGAGAAATAATTGAAAAACAATACTTATGTTTGTTTTGCTTCGAAAGCAAATCTTATGAGTATTGCCCTGAAAGGGCATTCATCACGTTTAACTGTGAAGCTGCTCTAACAAGAAACGTGCGCAAATTTTTATGATCCGCAAATGAAAAGGGTCAATTAAAAAAAAATCTGACATTTACCTGTTCTCGATCTAAATGATGCGACAGTGATTTTTACCTTAGTTTTCTTGGATTTTTAAAAAGAAAGTTCTACAAAACTAGTAAACTACAAATATCAGCCTTCCTACAATCATCAGCCAATCAGGATTGAACCTTTTAGGAGCCAAACGCAGTGATGACTGAGAGATGACTACAGATTGCTGGTAGCACATCCTTATCTTGAACAACACAGCGTCCTATCAAGCAAATAGATAACACAGAAGCATTTGATGCAACTTGCTTGGTCAGTGCGGCTAGAAATACTTGAGGACCACCATGATAAGAGAAAAAAAGCTGATCGGCGCCATCCTTTTCCTTTTGTTATCACGGTCAAGAGCCTTTCCGTATTACATATTTCTAACGTCTGAGCTAAATTATCGTCCAGTGAATGTCAAGGACGGAATGCCTTGTCACATGGTTTCATCATAATCCTATTATACCAGTTCTTGATGTGATGTTCAACTAACCACTAGTCTGCGGTTTGGCCGAAGTGTAAAACTGAATATTTCCGCTTGTGTAACTTCCTGAATTTTGGTGAGATGGTTCATTTGTATTTTGTTTGCAGCCACCTTTCCAGAACAAATATGGAGGAATTTCTCCCAAAAAGCCCCTCATCAGTAAGGTACGTCGAGATCATGCACAGCGTTTTGCTCTACTTTAGAAGAGCGGATCAGAATTCAAGTTACGATGTGAAGCAGGAAGCATTTTGACATCGAAGAAACTGATTGCAATGCTGCAACATTTTTCAGGACCACGAGCGCGCCTACTTCGATTCCGCTGACTGGGTCCTTGGCAAGGTAATGGCTGAAACCGGCGAACGTTTTTGTACCTCACGGAACTACGAGAAAATAATTCCATAGTAAATTCATGGTCAAGTTGTGGTTCCAAACTTGTACTAGTGATCATTCTCACCTGCCTTTTTTTTTCTGCAGCAAGCCGCAAGCAACAGCGCTGAAGGCCCCAGCGAGCCCCTGAAGCCTAAGATGCAGGTACGCAAAATCCTCCGATGAGATTGCTGATATGGGTGCTACACACTCCGGTCATAAATAGTTGTTGTTTTGAAAATTGACACGATCTCTAAAATACAACTTTGACCATTAATTTTATTATAACATATTTATAAAATCCAATAAAATTATAATATTATGATAGTACTTTTCGAGATAAATTTATACATATGATTTTCATGTATCTAATTTAAATATTTTAGAAAATATTGATAGTCAAAGTTTTAAAAGTTTTTCCGCACATATATCTAAAACGATAACTATTTGTAACTGGAGGGAGTACAAATTAGAGGGAAAAATTAGTCCAGTAACACTTAATTCATTGATTTTTAGTGATGTGTTTATGACATGTGGGTTCATCTAAGTGTATGACAGTGGGCCAAGGTGTCATAAAGTGAATCACGAATTTTAAAGAGTGTCGTTGACGCCAATCTCCCAATTAGAGTAGGGAATAATTCATGACCCAGAATACTAACTACTCTGGTCACTTCATTGTTTAAGCAACAGCATTGACCCACCTCAGAACAACATACATTTTAGAAAAGGCATTCCACTACTCCCCATCCGAATATTTTTCCCCCTTGATGACATCAGTTGCCTTTGTTCTTTCTGTTTTCAAGGTAGTACAGTGTGCATCAAACAAAAACCCAGGTGTAAAAATGATATCATCTTCCCATCAAGACAAGCTACTCTTACTACTTTTTAACTCTTTTGACTCCTGTTCATCTCTGAAGCGCACAGCATACCACCAGCTTCCACCGCGAAGGCCTGCGTGCACATCGGGCGGGACGGAATAGTGCGCTGCCATCTTTTCCAGCGTCAGTTGCCTGTACTCCCAGGATGGAGTAAACAGTGTTGAGTTGCTCGCAAGAACAAAGGTAGTAGTCATCACATGAGGCATGGAGGTTGAGCCGATTGGGATTGTAAATATGGATGTTATCAGTGTGGAGTTATATGAAATGAAATTAGGGCCCCTATCAATCGCTCTCTCCTCTTTCTCGCGCTTCAGTGGATTCGCGCTGATAGTACCTTTTATTTATTTATTTTTTGGAGAGGATCTCTAACATCATACTACCAGTCTCCCGCTAGCACATATATGTGTGGTAGGACGAGAAGGAACGCTTCTACTATTGCATGTCAACTTCCTGCTGATGCCGATCTGTGCCATCTTTAATTTGTCGACTTCAGTTTGCCAGTCTAATCAGGATGTTCAATGCATGGTCAACTGTTTGGGCTGGCGATTCTAAAAAAAATAAAGGAATTTTATGGGACAAATGCGTGGTTAACTGTTTTAGGCCGGTGGGACAAATGCACATGACCCAAATGTGCCGAATTTTATGGTTTACAATCTTTATCTCTTTTTTCCTTACTTGGTCCGTATTCTGGTACAAATGAACATCGGCTGAACTTGTTGTGAACCAATAGATTAGGCAGTTAATGGCAGTTTATCTACAAGTGATCTCATCTATAGATTAGGCGATTAATCCTCGTATTCAAAGGATGTGTCTTTTGGCGATAGATGCATAAGCATCCCTTCCTTGTATATATACAAACAATTGATCAATGCAAAAGTATTCTTCTTCCATTCAGTTTTCTATTTTCATTTTACTTTGCACACGTTATCATGCATGCTCTACTCTGAGCACTAAAAGAAAAAAAAACCGACAATCTCTGAAGGCCCTCCCCCATTCATACTCGGTGAGTAAAAATGGCAAGAATCGACTTACCTTCTTGCACTCTGCATGTTATCTTCCACGCCGTTCGCCGTGTTGGTGGAGCACGCCATCGCTCGATTAGTCACAGGACGCCGCGCTCCAGGCCTTGGGTGTCACGGCGTGGCCATTGCAGCCGCTCCGTATTCGAACGCCTGGGTCCTTGCGGCCACCAGTCACCGCCGCTCCATGCACAGCAGTCACCGTCGCCCTCCGTTGTGGCACCTGATGGTTCAAGCAATGCTGCACCCCAGAGAACAGTGGCCGGAGACGCGCTTCATCCTGTGACCCAGCCGGCGGACACGCCAAACTGGTGCCCCATCCATGGATGGACGGCAACACCGCATATCTTTAGGAACCGCGCCGGCCTCGCCCCAGATGCAATCTCGACGCCAGAGAACGACAGCACGGTTGAAGCGCCAGGCATCGGCATCCTCATCAACCCGGCCGGCACGCTCGCTGCTCGCCGTGGTGCGTCGTCCTATTATGTGAACGCCTCGGATGTAGGGCTTCCGACCCCAACACCGGCTTCACCGAAGCCGGCACCGCCTACGCCCCCTTTGCCAGGCTTCATCCTCCGCCGCACGGCCACCGTGGCGGCAAGCCGGCGACCCGGACTCCGCCCGGGCTCATGGAATCCGACGGCCCTCGGCCTCCGAGAGCCGAGACCTTCCACTTGGGCGGCGGCGGCGGCGGCGGATTCATCTCCCTCGACGCGGGAGTACTCCCAAGCGAGGAGAGCGGCAAGCGGGCGGTGAGGCGGCGGCTATGCCCGGCGATGCGGCGACGGCTATGCCAGGCGTGCGATGCGGCGTGGAGATGGCTGCGCCCGGCGTGAGACGCGGAAATGCTGCGCTCGACATGGCAAAGCCTCAGCGGCGGCGCAGCTCAAGGCGGCGACTTAGGGCAAAGGGAACCCTAATCCAACCGCCCCTTTGTCTGGCGTTTTTATTTGCTCTCACGCAACTGGGCCACCCACAGGCCGGCATGGTCCAACTGGCTTGCCAAAGCCCGACCGCCAAGAAGGCTCGAGGCCGAATGGGCCACTTTGGTGGTTTTTATTTGAGCTATTTTATCTCTTTTATTTATATTTCAGTCATAAATTCGCAATAAAACCACTAGGTTTTCATGTAATTTGGTAAGGAGGCAATGACCTAGGTCAAGAAATAACAACAATCCAGTATCATGAGGAGCGCCCCCCACCCCCTGTGCATCCCTAGCGACGGGCCGGAGCTCGACTCCAACAAAAGTTAGCCTTTTCTGTATTTGGATCATAATTCAACAAATATATTTATATACAAAATACTTTATGTGTTTTTCCTCACTTTGTATAACACAATGTTCGCAAAATTTTGGTATTGACCATACACAAGGTAGCACCATAGTTGCTACTGTGGGATCTACACTGTGTTTAATACATAGTGACTATCCTCAACATGCATACCCAATATCTAAATTTGAAACACTGGTCAGCGTGACTACCATAATTCATAATCCCTATTGGTCATACACAAGGTAGTACCATAGTTACTACTGCGGCATGTCAATCCTCAACGTGTGTATCCAATATGAAATATGAATTAAACAAGGTCTACACTTTTAAAGTGATTACCTATATGTGTTAATACAAAGTTGCATAACACAAGTGGCATCTAATGTATCAACAGATTATGCCTATAAGAGGTCTACACTATTTTGGTGACTACCTCCAAAATGTCAGCACATATTTGAGGTTTACACTCTTGATACAAGAATTTTCTTGTTTTCAACTTATTTTGCATTTTACAACATCACCATACCAATTTTAATTTACCCATAGTAAATTAAACAAAATCTATGGTTGCCTCATGTAGGAAATATGGCCGCTAAAGAGTTTGATGTACTCGCTCTTGACGGACACAACTATCCCACATGGGCTATGGACATAAAAGTTAGTCTTGCGACTCGTGGACTTTATTATGTACTTCTTGAACAAGTAGAAGGTGTAGAACCAATAGGTGATCAACATAGGTATGCGGCTTTATATATTATAAGGCAGCATATACATCCAGACCATAAGTCTGAATACATGTTGGAGGAAAATCCGCGTGCACTATGGCTTTCTCTTAAGCAACGCTATGAACATCAAAAGGCACTCATCCTGCCTGAGGCCAATTTTGAATGGACCCAACTTCGCCTTCAGGATTTCAAAACTGTCGGCGATTATAACCATGCTGTTCATAGGATTAGCACTAAGTTGCAGTTCTGTGAAAGGAACTTTCCAATGCGGATAAAATTAAAAAGACTTTGTCTACAATGCTTCCCGCTAAAAGAATCCTTCAACAACAATACCGTGAGAAAAATTTCACAGTTTATTCCGAGCTTATTCAATCATTACTTCAGGCTGAACGACACCATGAACTCATGGTGTGGAACAATCAGCGGCGCCCTCTTGGGTCTACTCCATTGCCTGAAGTTCATGCCAATGTTTAGAATAAACCTAAATTTAATGGTTCTCCTAAGAACTATCAAAGAAATTTCCATGGTAAAAACAAACGCAGAAACAACAAGAAGAATAAGTCACGTATCCCCAATAAGGGTAAAGGCATTTCCAAACAAAGAAATGACAAGCCTATTTGTCAGAAATGTGGTTGTTATAACCACATCACAAAGAAATGCCGTACCCCAAGTCACCTTGTTGATCTCTATCTAAAGTCTGTGGGACATGGACGTGCTGCCCAGGGACAGAAGTATGAAGCCCATTTCAACTTTCAATCTGACAACTCCAGGGAAGATGCTGGTTGTTCGCAACAAGTTTTCAAGGAACCAAGCAACAATGACGTACCGGAAGCCGAGAATCAAGTCAACACAGAGAATATGATCATGAAATTTGCTTCCAATGACATGTTTGGAGACCTCGACTAGGCTCCCAATCTCTTAGATCCTTAGTTTAGTACCTTATTTATTGTTATAATAAAGAACAATTATGTCCTAAGTGTTGTATTAAATAAAATTGTCATCACATTGACATATTGGATATCCCAATAAATGTAATAATTATGTTTGATATTCAATAAAGTTTGTATGTATTCTATATATCTTCACCAAGAATTTTAAATTCTTCATTTATATATAGATTTCTCACGGTGTCGATCGATGGAGGAGGAATTGTGCCTAGTAGATAGTTGTACTACTAACTCTATACTAAGGAAAACAAAATATTTCCAAACTCTTACTAAGAGGCAAGGAAATGTTTTGACAATCGCTGGACGCGATGCAATTATAGTTGGTTCTGGTCGTGCCACTATCATGCTTCCTATGGGTACTCAAATCACAATCGAGGATGAACTATTGTATCTTGATTTAACACGTACCCTATTAAGTTATAGAGATATCCGCAAAAATGGTTTCCATATTGAAACCCATGATGACAATAATGAGGAATTTCTCCTCATCACTAAAGATTACGGATATGGCAGACAAATGCTTGAAAAAATTTCCTCTTTACCGTCTGGATTGTATTTGACATACATTAAACCCGTACCACATGTTGCATACAAGGTAATTTTTCAGAATGTTGATACATTCCAAACTTGGTATGATCGCCTTGGTCACCCTGGTATAGGAATGATGAGAAAAAATATCAGCAATTCTAATGGTCATGATCTGCATGCTGCCAAATTCCCAAAATCATCATATTTTATATGCACTGCATGTGCAACTGGGAAATTGATTTTGAGACCTTCTCATCTTAAAATCCAACATGAGCCACTCAAATTCCTTGAACGTATTCAAGGTGACATATGTGGCCCCATTCAACCATTGTCTGGACCGTTCAGGTATTTCATAGTTCTTATAGATGCATCTACTAGATGGTCTCATGTGTGTCTTTTATCCACACGTAACCATGCCTTTACAAAAATAATTGCTCAAATTATTAAACTTAAAGCACATTATCCTGAACACCAGATTCAATCAATACGATTGGACAATGCTGCTGAATTTTCCTCACATGCATTCAATGATTATTGTATGGCTTTAGGAATTCAAGTACAACATTCTGTCCCATATGTCCATACTCAAAATGGTTTGGCAGAATCTCTTATAAAGAGAATCAAGTGGATTGCAAGATCCTTATTACAAAATTGCAACTTACCAACTTCATGTTGGGGTCATGCGGTCTTACACGCCGACTTAATTCAATTGCGACCAAGCGCATATCATCTGACTTCCCCACTACAATTAGTGCGTGGAAATATACCAAATATTTCCCATCTGCGAAAAATTCGGTTCGCGCTTATATACGCATCGATCTCACCTCCCAAGCGTACCTCTATGGGTCCATACAGGAAATTTGGGATCTATGTGGGGTATCAATCTCCGTCGATTGTTAAATACCTTGAGCCCCTAACTGGGGACCTATTCACGGCCCGGCACACTGATTGTATATTTAATGAGGATCATTTCCCGGCATTAGGGGAAGATTTCAAGTACCAAAAAGAATGCTCGAAAATCAATTGGGATGCTGCAGACATCTCCACCTTAGAACCACGTACTCAAGAAACTGAACTTCAAGTTCAGAAAGTTATAAATTTGCAACACATTGCAAATAACCTGCCAGATGCATTTACTGATACTAAAGGTGTTACTAAATCCTATTATCCTACCCGAAATGTGCCTGAAAGAGTGGAGGTACCAAATAAAACCATTCAACTCCCACTTCAAAATAAGAGGGGGAGAAGTAAGGCCACGGCTAAAGATGTAGCTTCTTGCAAGCGACAAAAGAAACCAAGGACAAAATCCTCCAAATCAGTAAATACAAGCCAACCTCAAGTTGATCCACAACCCAGATCAAAAGTGCACTCTATTGCTGATCCTGGGATATCGGAACGCCCTAGCTCCATAGTTTTGGGAAATAATGAGCCATCATCAAGGGTGCAAGAAACTTCCACTAATTATATCGATTCTGGAGAATCATATGACCGAAAGACTACAATTGTCGACACTTACTTCTCCGCAACAATTGCAAATAACCTCCTAAATGATCCAGATCCCAAGACTATGGCAGAGTGCAAAAAGCACTCGGACTGGATTCAATGGAAGGAAGCAATTCAAGCTGAGATAGCCTCGCTTACTAAAAGAAAGGTATTCACATCTGCAATACCTACACCTCCAAAAGTCTTCCCTGTGGGATTCAAATGGGTTTTTATCCGGAAACAAAATGAAAACAATGAGGTGGTGAGATATAAAGCGAGATTTGTAGCACAAGGGTTCACGCAGAGACCCGACATTGATTTCAATGAAACATATTCTCCAATTATGAGTGGAATAACATTCCGATACTTAATATAATTGGCAGTTCAAAATTATCTATCTCTGCAGTTGATGGATGTAGTGACAGCATATCTTTATGGATCACTTGATTCAGACATATACATGAAGGTTTCCGATGGAATCCCAATTCCGAATCCTAACGCAAATCACAATATGTACTGTGTAAAGCTAAACAAGTCTCTATATGGCTTGAAACAGTCGGGAAGAATGTGGTACAACCGACTAAGTGAATTTCTTCTAAAGAAGGGATACACAAACAATGATGATTGCCCATGTGTCTTCATAAAGAAATCTCCAACGGGATTCTGTATTATATCCGTATATGTTGATGATTTAAATATCATTGGCAACTCTAACGATATAAATGAAGCACGCAATCACCTAAAGACGGAATTTGAGATGAAGGATTTGGGTAAGACCAAATTTTGCTTAGGTTTACAACTGGAGCACCTTCCCTCAGGAATTTTAGTGCATCAATCAGCCTATATCCAGAAAATATTGGAAAAATTCAATATAGACAAATCATATCCATCTAAAACACCTATGGTTGTTCGATCTCTAGATATGGAGAAAGATCCATTCAAACCATGTGATGATGGAGAAGAGGTACTGGGACCCGAGGTTCCTTATCTCAGTGCCATTGGAGCGCTTATGTATCTTGCAAATTGCACCAAACCTGATATTGCATTTGCAGTGAACTTACTAGTTAGACATAGCGCTGCACCAACCAAACGTCATTGGATAGGTGTAAAGCATATCCTTAGATATCTCAATGGCACAAAGGATCTTGGATTATATTTCGAAAGAAATCAAGATCCCACTATGATTGGATACACGGATGCTGGCTATTTATCAGATCCCCATAATGCCATATCTCAAACAGGCTTTGTATTCTTACATGGTGGAACAGCTATTTCATGGAAGTCTTCTAAACAGACTCTGGTAGCTACTTCCACTAATCATTCTGAAATTATTGCACTATATGAAGCTTCACGTGAATGTGTATGGCTTCGCAGAATGATTAACCACATACAACAATCATGTGGCATTGGTTCTATTGAATCACCTACAATTATTTATGAAGATAATTCGCTTGTGTTACAGATGCAGCAGTTACATAAAGAGCAACATTACAAAGCATATTGCTCCAAAATTGTTTTATCCTCATGAGTTACAGCAAAGTGGGGAGATAAACATCTTGCAAACCAAATCATGCGATAACCTCGCTGATCTTTTCACTAAGTCATTACCATCTTCTACATTCTTGAAATGTGTTCATGGGATTGGTATGAGACGACTTCGAAATTTGCAATAATCAGGGGGAGATATCTCCTAACTATTAACTTGTTCTAACAGATATTACACTCTTTTCTTTTATGAGTTTTTCCTTACAAAGTTTCTCATAAAAGTTTTTAATGAGGTAATATTAACACAAGTATATGTCATGTTTTCTATTTTCCCCATTGGGGTTTTTAAGGAAACATCAAAGACATGCATTGTCCTCAAAACTCGTTTGTGGGTTTTTCCCTATAATAGGTTTTCTCATACGAGTTCACAATAGACAATTTCTTAAATATACTATATCAGGTTTCTCCTAAATTTTCCCATTGGGTTTTATAGGAGTTTTTAACAGTATATCAACATATCTTCTCCTCATATTTTCCTACAAGGTTTTTAGAGGAGTTTAATATATTATGTTGTATCTCCAATTTTTCCCCACAGGGGTTTTTAGAGGAGCTACCAAAGACATAGTGATTTATTAATCACACTTATATATGTCATATTTTTCTCCTTATTTTTCCCACCGGGTTTTAAGGAGTTTTTGACGGCATATCAATATAATCCTCATATTATTCCCATTGAGTTTTTAGAGGAATCAACGACGCATTGATCTCAAGGAAGATTCGATCAAGGGGGAGTGTTGTGAACCAATAGATTAGGTAGTTAATGACAGTTTATCTACAAGTGATCTCATCTATAGATTAGGCAGTTAATCCTGTATTCAAAGGATGTGTCTTTTGGCAGTAGATGCATAAGCATCCCTTCCTTTGTATATATACAAACAATTGATCAATGCAAAAGTATTCTTCTTCCATTCAGTTTCTCTGTTTTCATTTTACTTTGCACAGAACTGATGTGAAGTTCTGAATGGGCTGCCAAGTGACATACGATGGATATGATTACAATTGAATTTATCTCTATTTTCCAATTAAGCAGAAACGAGCGATGATCCTCAGGCAGAGCAATAAATGTTGTTTTGCTGTACCTCGAGGTTCTTCTACATATGCTTTATTTATTCCATCGACTAGAACAGGGCATATGTGAGAGTAATCCGGCAACCCCATTCATTACCTTCGCAAACATCTCCACAGGACGTCAATTGCCAAAGATTACAATCAACTCATCACATCCTCCTTCGAAGAAGAAGGAAAAAAAAGAGTGGAAAGAAACGTGCTGATGACCGTATTTGCGAACGAGAAGATGGAGCTAGCAGACGCCACGTTACTAAGCATTGATTCCTTCGATCCTATTCGCCATTGTTGTTGAACTAGTTCTGCTGCCTAGTGTCCTTATCTCCACTCGATTAGAAAACCCGATACGGATCGGAACCATGATATACAAATCGACAGCGTAGACCAACGATGGACGATGCGACGCCACGTCCAAGGATCCGCATCAAAACAAGGAACCGTGCATACGCAGTAATAAAACAATGAAGAAGGTCAGAGCTTGAGCCGAGCATCTACCAAACGGGAAGTGACAGACTTATCTAGTCTATTTATCTTTCTTTTTTTTCAAATTTCTCAAATGATTTGTAGATCTAACATACTTTATTGTGCTCCCACGCTTCTCTGTCATGAGAGCCAGCTTGTCGTGCTTTGGGAGTGTAAGAGTGGGCTAGCGTGGTATAGGGCTAGAGCCGGCGGGCCAACAAACGCTCCCGCCGATGGCGAGCACGGGAGCACACTGCTGCGACAGTGGGGTGTGGCACGCCAGCAAGTGAGAGGAAGCTGGCCTTTCGCGGTAGCTAGGCGTAGGAGGCTACCCGCTATGACTGGCGAGCACTAGAGATTGCAGTAGGAAAGTGCAGGATCATTATGAAGAGGATTAGATTTGTAATTTATCTTTGGAGGAAGTTAGATTTTAAAAAATATATAAAAGAAGCTAGATAAGTCATCAAACCACGAAACGGAACGCCGGAAACGAATGAATGCTCGCAAGATTTTCCCACGCCACAAGGACAAAGAAGGAGGTAGCGCACCGAGTGATACACAGAAGAGTCGCCTGGCTGACACGTACATTAGCAGGCTAGGTTCATCCTGATGATGTCCGCAAGAATCCCAGTAGTCATCAGTCACCCTGGCGACACCGAGGTTTGAAATATTTTTTCGGATTATATCTTGGCGATGGTTGAAATTCGAAATCTCGTTGAGATTTCAGAATTTCGAACAAATCTCAGATAAAATACAAAAACAAATATGCAAATCCGTTTTTTTCTCCGAGAAAACCGAAATTTCGACCGAAATTCCTGAAATCTTCGCCGAGATTTTGGTAAATCAGCACCAAGCAAAAAATATCTCAAACAACTTCAACAAATTTTTAAATTTTTTGTGGAGGGTTCTGACACATCAGTGATATTTGGATAAAAATTTTAGATGAAAACCAAGCCTAAGAAATTTTTAAAAATTCAAAAGTTGCTACTATCCTGATAAAACGCTAACTGACAAGTTGAACTGAATAAAAAAAATAGAATAAATCATATTAGAAAATTTTGAAATTTTTGTGCATGGTTATGATGCATCACTAATATTCATATAAAATTTTCAAATGATGATCAAGCTTCATAAGTTTTTGAAAATTCGGACAGCGCTACTGTGTCTTGATAAAAACCTTACCAGCAAATTTCAACCAAATGAATGGTTCAAACCATGTTAGAAAATTTTGAACATTTTTGTGGATGGTCCTAATGTACCATTAATATTTCTATAAAACTTTTAGATTATGATCAAGCTTTAAGAATTTTCAAAAATACGTAGATTTGATTTAGCAATAAAAAATTATTTAGAATTTTTGAAAATTTTATGGAAGGGTACTAAGGAAATTGTTAACATGTCATAAAAATTTTGAATCATGACCACACTCTGGTGAATTTATAAAATTCTTACAAGGGCACTATACCATTTATGTTCTTTCTGTTTTGATTTTTGAAATATAACAAATGAAGTTCAATGCTTATATAGATTTGATTGAGCAAAATTTTTTTTATTTTTTTAAAATTTTAAAGAATGGTATTGAGGTAATTCTTAAGATCTCATAAAAATTTTAGATCATGATCACACTCGTGAAAATTTATAAAATTTTGATAAGGTTACTATCCCAATTATGTTCATTTTGTTTTAGATTTTTTAAAGATAACAAATTAAGTTAAATTATTTTGAAATTTTTTTGTATGGTCCTAAACTACTAAATATTGTACCATAAAATTTTTCAATTATGATCAAACTTGTATGATTTTATAAAATCTAAAGGTGTTTCTGTCAAAATTTTAAAACATCTCAAAAATTCGGTTTTTCAACAATTTTTTATAGAATATAACTTTCTTAAAAATTATCGGACCAAATCCGGTCATAAAAAGTAATAAATCGATCAAAAAACTTGAGATTTCGATGAGCTTTGACAAAATCTGGTCAAAATTTGTGAGATTACCGTAGTTTGTTTTTATTTTTTTATCCGGTCGGGATTTTGGATCCTATCCCCGGCTGGAATCCGAAATCTCACCTAGATTTTCACGGTTTTTTTAACCATGGGTGGAATCTCACTTGGGAGATTATTACTTACCTAGCTCTCTGTATTTTTTTTACAAATTTACCTCTCCTGTGTATGTATTTGTAACTTTGACTCCTCCTTTATCGTAGAAGGCCTTTCAAGTGACACCTACTCCTATCGTGTTCGGGCAGCGTGAAAGATGGCTAGCGCTGCGGCAGAGTGAGTGAACAAGCACGGGTGGAGCTATGACACAGCTCCTCGCTGGCATGCCTTGGGAGTACAGAAGGCATCATGTCGCGGTGGGCCATACTGCTTTATGGTCGGCTAAGCTCTCAGGGTATTGGTCACCTTTCGCAGTTTTCTAGTACAACAAAGAATAAGTATCGCCTACGACATCTTCTACGATAAAAGGTGAAATTAAATTTATAAATACATATATATATATATATGTGTGTGTGTGAAAAAGACTAGATTTAAAGAAGAAATAGGTAGAACTTGATAAGCATGATTTGTTCACTTGGGCACTTAGGTGGTGACGTGGTGTGGGATTATTGGCGGTACGAAAAGCAATGTCAGACTGCAGAGGCATGCAACGAGAGGACGAAACATAGCTGTCCATTGTACTCCTAACTTGTAATAAGTACTGGTACTTAGAAATATTCTCCTCCTCTTTCTATTTTTCTTTTTTTTTGGTCGTACGTCCGATTTAATACTTATTAGCAGAAATTTGGATCCAACCACGATCCTGGATAGTTGCCCAGGCTCACTGACAACAAGCATATATAATGTTGTCATGCCCTGTCAAAACGCTAGATGCTATGGCATGGAAGCTTTCCCGGGCTGTTAAGTCCTCGCTTGGGCAATTAGGTTGTTGCTACGCCAATGTCGCATGAGCCGAAGGCCTCAACACAGTATGGCAGTACGGTAACAACCCACGGAGGTCCCTCCTCTACTTCTCAGGCGGTCTTTGTTGGTATTTAAATATGTAAATTTAGATCGTCTTTAGTATATACACTAGTCTAGAATCACACAGATTCAATATGGATGAATATCACAATTATAGACAGCGAAAATATTATAAAATATATCATAAATTAAATATTAATATGTTGACCGACCTTATAGTCAAACTTACATAAATATGCCTTATATGGCTAAACTGAGAATAACAAATTAAACTGCATAGAATGAAAATGTAGCTAAACCCATCAGTATACTATAGGCAACTGACAAAACTCGTGCCCTAAACTTTCGTCCCCTCCTGATACTCCTCTTCAAGAGCTGATATAGACACCTCAACTGGTGATGGTGTTATTGGCAAGCGTGAGTACATAAATCACTCAACAAGTTGTACACAAAATGCAAATATAACAAAACTATATATAAGGCTTATTCTAATGAAATGGCTAACATGGTTATTTTATAATAAAATAGCACTTATAAATGAATACATTAACCAAATTGAAAGGATAGTAAAATAAATAACAGTAAATAATAACTTTCAGCATTACCAAGTAAATATGGCATCCATCCAAGTAAAATAAATAACAGTAAATAATAACTTTTAGCATTTATAAATGAATCCATCCTAGTTTTCATTTCATAAAATCTAACATTTCACTGTAATTCCCGTGTATTGCTCAATACTGCGAGTACGACTATTCGAATAGATTTTATACATTGCAGAGGTTATGTGGTTTAACCACACGATACGATCATCTCCTTTTGCTTGGCCATTAGCACATTTCCTTTAGTGTGCCGGTAGAGAAATTATGACAAAGCCTTTACACTATTCTATCTTAACCCAGTACTACCCGCTGAGATTCAACACTAAAGAGACTGGTTACCACAATCAGGCCCCCATCTTGCACCATATGAGTTCATAAAAAAGTCGAACCTCACATCACCACTGGTGGTACCCAAGCTAAGATATTGCAAAATAATTAGCTAGGTATATCCTATTTTAAACATATGGTTGCATGTTTGACTTAGGTTAAAGACTTGAATGGTTAAGTCCTTAAGATGACTAGGCAAGACTTCCACGTACCCTCTGCTCTTCTGGCCTACCTTGACATACTGTTTCTTACCACTTGCCCTAATCTAAATGATTACCACCCCAGTTGATTACTAAGCACCACGTGCCATCAATAAGTCAATATCCTTGCGTGACTTTTTTGTCACTACAACTCAACATTATTGTGTGACAACACCTAACACACCAATTCCATAAACATATTCCATACTCCATTAGTCAAGATTAACTTTTGATATCTCAAAATACATGAGTTATACCTAGCATGGCTAAGCATTCTAATATGGTCTAACCAACCCATATTGATTACTAATTTTAACCAACTAGTAATAAAACAATTCAGGTGATAATTAATCATGGCATATAAATGGAAAGGTAGGATATAGTTTAATTGGGTAGATTAACTAAATCCTAAACTATTTTGAAACAGTTATACACATAAAATATAATTCATAATGTAAAACAACATAGCAATTTGAAAACTAAGTTCAACATGATCAAAACACAACTTGCCATAGAAAAACCCTTATTCTTGCTCTGGATCTTGGTCTTGAGATAATGATTCCTCTTCGAATGCTCCGAGAACTTCAACGTCTACACATATCGAGAGAGACTACCAAATAAATACTAAAATAGAGAGAAACATACTCTTAAAATCAAATAAAATTCACCATTAAATATATCTTAATTTTAGAAAGGGCATTCATCACGTTTAACTGTGAAGCTGCTCTAACAAGAAACGTGCGCAAATTTTTATGATCCGCAAATGAAAAGGGTCAATTAAAAAAATCTGACATTTACCTGTTCTCGATCTAAATGATGCGACAGTGATTTTTACCTTAGTTTTCTTGGATTTTAAAAAGAAAGTTCTACAAAACTAGTAAACTACAAATATCAGCCTTCCTACAATCATCAGCCAATCAGGATTGAACCTTTAGGAGCCAAACGCAGTGATGACTGAGAGATGACTACAGATTGCTGGTAGCACATCCTTATCTTGAACAACACAGCGTCCTATCAAGCAAATAGATAACACAGAAGCATTTGATGCAACTTGCTTGGTCAGTGCGGCTAGAAATACTTGAGGACCACCATGATAAGAGAAAAAAGCTGATCGGCGCCATCCTTTTCCTTTTGTTATCACGGTCAAGAGCCTTTCCGTATTACATATTTCTAACGTCTGAGCTAAATTATCGTCCAGTGAATGTCAAGGACGGAATGCCTTGTCACATGGTTTCATCATAATCCTATTATACCAGTTCTTGATGTGATGTTCAACTAACCACTAGTCTGCGGTTTGGCCGAAGTGTAAAACTGAATATTTCCGCTTGTGTAACTTCCTGAATTTTGGTGAGATGGTTCATTTGTATTTTGTTTGCAGCCACCTTTCCAGAACAAATATGGAGGAATTTCTCCCAAAAGCCCCTCATCAGTAAGGTACGTCGAGATCATGCACAGCGTTTTGCTCTACTTTAGAAGAGCGGATCAGAATTCAAGCGATGTGAAGCAGGAAGCATTTTGACATCGAAGAAACTGATTGCAATGCTGCAACATTTTTCAGGACCACGAGCGCGCCTACTTCGATTCCGCTGACTGGGTCCTTGGCAAGGTAATGGCTGAAACCGGCGAACGTTTTTGTACCTCACGGAACTACGAGAAAATAATTCCATAGTAAATTCATGGTCAAGTTGTGGTTCCAAACTTGTACTAGTGATCATTCTCACCTGCCTTTTTTTTCTGCAGCAAGCCGCAAGCAACAGCGCTGAAGGCCCCAGCGAGCCCCTGAAGCCTAAGATGCAGGTACGCAAAATCCTCCGATGAGATTGCTGATATGGGTGCTACACACTCCGGTCATAAATAGTTGTTGTTTTGAAAATTGACACGATCTCTAAAATACAACTTTGACCATTAATTTTATTATAACATATTTATAAAATCCAATAAAATTATAATATTATGATAGTACTTTTGAGATAAATTTATACATATGATTTTCATGTATCTAATTTAAATATTTTAGAAAATATTGATAGTCAAAGTTTTAAAAGTTTTCCGACATATATCTAAAACGATAACTATTTGTAATCGGAGGAGTACAAATTAGAGGAAAATTAGTCCAAGAACACTTAATTCATTGATTTTAGTGATGTGTTTATGACATGTGGGTTCATCTAGTGTATGACAGTGGGCCAAGGTGTCATAAAGTGAATCACTTAATTTTAAAGAGTGTCGTTGACGCCAATCTCCCAATTAGAGTAGGGAATAATTCATGACCCAGAATACTAACTACTCTGGTCACTTCATTGTTTAAGCAACAGCATTGACCCACCTCAGAACAACATACATTTTAGAAAAGGCATTCCACTACTCCCCATCCGAATATTTTTCCCCTTGATGACATCAGTTGCCTTTGTTCTTTCTGTTTTCAAGGTAGTACAGTGTGCATCAAACAAAACCCAGGTGTAAAAATGATATCATCTTCCCATCAAGACAAGCTACTCTTACTACTTTTTAACTCTTTTGACTCCTGTTCATCTCTGAAGCGCACAGCATACCACCAGCTTCCACCGCGAAGGCCTGCGTGCACATCGGGACGGAATAATAGTGCGCTGCCATCTTTTCCAGCGTCAGTTGCCTGTACTCCCAGGATGGAGTAAACAGTGTTGAGTTGCTCGCAAGAACAAAGGTAGTAGTCATCACATGAGGCATGGAGGTTGAGCCGATTGGGATTGTAAATATGGATGTTATCAGTGTGGAGTTATATGAAATGAAATTAGGGCCCTATCAATCGCTCTCTCCTCTTTCTCGCGCTTCAGTGGATTCGCGCTGATAGTACCTTTATTTATTTATTTTTGGAGAGGATCTCTAACATCATACTACCAGTCTCCTGCTAGCACATATATGTGTGGTAGGACGAGAAGAACGCTTCTACTATTGCATGTCAACTTCCTGCTGATGCCGATCTGTGCCATCTTTAATTTGTCGACTTCAGTTTGCCAGTCTAATCAGGATGTTCAATGCATGGTCAACTGTTTGGGCTGGCGATTCTAAAAAAAATAAAGGAATTTTATGGGACAAATGCGTGGTTAACTGTTTTAGGCCGGTGGGACAAATGCACATGACCCAAATGTGCCGAATTTTATGGTTTACAATCTTTATCTCTTTTTTTCCTTACTTGGTCCGTATTCTGGTACAAATGAACATCGGCTGAACTTGTTGTGAACCAATAGATTAGGCAGTTAATGGCAGTTTATCTACAAGTGATCTCATCTATAGATTAGGCAGTTAATCCTGTATTCAAAGGATGTGTCTTTTGGCAGTAGATGCATAAGCATCCCTTCCCTTGTATATATACAAACAATTGATCAATGCAAAAGTATTCTTCTTCCATTCAGTTTCTCTATTTTCATTTTACTTTGCACACGTTATCATGCATGCTCTACTCTGAGCACTAAAAGAAAAAAAACCGACAATCTCTCGGTCCTCCCCATTCATACTCGGTGAGTAAAAATGGCAAGAATCGACTTACCTTCTTGCACTCTCGCATGTTATCTTCCACGCCGCTCCGTGTTGGTGGAGCACGCCATCGCCGATTAGTCACAGACGCCGCGCCCAGGCCTTGGTGTACGGCATATTGCGCCCGCCCCATTCGAACGCCGGGTCTTATATACCACCGCCGCCCATGCACAAGATACCGCCGCCCCTCCGCTGTGGCACCGATGGTTCAAGCAATGCTGCACCCCGCAGAACATACGGAGACGCGCTTCATCCTGTGACTCACCATGGACACGCCAAATCGGTGCCCCATCCATGGATGGACGCAACAACGCGATATCTTTAGGAACCATACGCCCCGCATGCAATCCGACGCCAGAAAGACGGTTGAAGCGCCAGCATCGCATCCTCATCAACCCGCCGACGCCGCCGTGGTGCGTCCCATGAACGCTCGGATGTAGGGCTTCGATTTCAACACCGGCCACGGCCGACCGCCACGCCTTTGCTGCTTCATCCTCACGCGACGCCATCGCGGGCGGTAAGTCATGACCGGACTCGCCGCTCATGGAACCACGGCCTCGGCCCCCGAGAGCGAGACCTTCCACTTGGGCGGCGGCAAGGCGTGATTCATCCCTCGATGCGAGTACTCAAGCGAGGAGCGGCGTAAGGGCGCGAGGCGGCGGCTATGCCCGGCGATGGCGACGGCTATGCCAGCGTGGCGAAGCGGCGGAGATGGTGCGCCCCGTGAGACGCGAAATGTCTGGCCGACATGGCAAAGCCCTGTGCGGCGCGGCGGGCAGCTCAAGGAGGCGCGACTTAGGGCAAGGGAACCCTAATCCAACCGCCTTTGTCTGGCGTTTTATTTTTCGCGACGAATCGGGCACCCCAAAGCCTAAGATGGTCCAACCGGCTTGCCAAGCCCGAATGCCAAGAAGGCCGAGGCCGAATGGGCCACTTGGTGGTTTTTCGCCCATGTGCTATTTTATCTTTTATTTATATTTCAGTCATAAATTGCAATAAAACCACTAGGTTTTCATGTAATTTGGTAAGGAGGCAATGACCTAGGTCAAGAAATAACAACAATCCAGACATGAGGAGCTACCTCGCACCCCTGCATCCCTAGCGACAGCCGAGCTCACTCCAACAAAAGTTAGCCTTTTCTCAGATTTGGATCATAATTCAACAAATATATTTATATACAAAATACTTTATGTGTTTTTTCTCACTTTGTATAACACAATGTTCTAGAAAATTTTGGTATTGACCATACACAAGGTAGCACCATAGTTGCTATCAGGATCTACATCGGTTTAATACATAGTGACTATCCTCAACATGCATACCCAATATCTAAATTTGAAACACCGGTCATGGACTACCATAATTCATAATCCCTATTGGTCATACACAAGGTAGTACCATAGTTACTACTGCGCATGTCAATCCTCAACGGTGTATCCAATATGAAATATGAATTAAACAAGGTCTACACTTTAAAGTGATTACCTATATGTGTTAATACAAAGTTGCATAACACAAGTGGCATCTAATGTATCAACAGATTATGCCTATAAGAGGTCTACACTATTTTGGTGACTACCTCCAAAATGTCGCACATATTTGAGGTTTACACTCTTGATACAAGAATTTTCTTGTTTTCAACTTATTTTGCATTTTACAACATCACCATACCAATTTTAATTTACCCATAGTAAATTAAACAAAATCTATGGTTGCCTCATGTAGGAAATATGGCCGCTAAAGAGTTTGATGTACTCGCCTTGACGACACAACTATCCCACATGGGCTATGGATAAAAGTTAGTCTTATGCACTCGGGACTTTATTATGTACTTCTTGAACAAGTAGAAGGTGTAGAACCAATAGGTGATCAACATAGGTATGCGCTTATATATTATAAGGCAAGATATACATCCGCACTATAAGTCCGAATACATGTTGGAGGAAAATCGCGGCACTATGGCTTTCTCTTACAACGCTATGAACATCAAAAGGCACTCATCCTGCTCGAGGCCAATTTTGAATGGACCCAACTTCGCCCGTGATTTCAAACCTCCGATTATAACCATGCTGTTCATAGGATTAGCACTAAGTTGCGCCTGAAAGGAACTTTCCAATGCGGATAAAATTAAAAGACTTTGTCTACAATGCTTCCCGCTAAAAGAATCCTTCAACAACAATACCGCGGAGAAAAATTTCACGCTTATTCCGAGCTTATTCAATCATTACTCAGTTGAACGACACCATGAACTCATGGTGTGGAACAATCGCCACGCCTTCTTGGGTCTACTCCATTGCCCAAGTTCATGCCAATGTTTAGAATAAACCTAAATTTAATGGTTCTCCTAAGAACTATCAAAGAAATTTCCATAAAAACAAACGTAAACAACAAGAAGAATAAGTCACGATCCCCAATAAGGGTAAAGGCATTTCCAAACAAAGAAATGACAAGCCTATTTGTCAAAAAATGTGGTTGTTATAACCACATCACAAAGAAATGCCGCACCCCAAGTCACCTTGTTGATCTCTATCTAAAGTCTCAGGACATGGACGTTGCCTCAGTGACGTAAGTATGAAGCCCATTTCAACTTTCAATCGACAACCTGTGGAAGATGCCGGTTGTTCGCAACAAGTTTTCAAGGAACCAAGCAACAATGACGCATCAGCCGAGAATCAAGTCAACACAGAGAATATGATCATGAAATTTGCTTCCAATGACATGTTTGGAGACCTCGACTAGGCTCCCAATCTCTTAGATCCTTAGTTTAGTACCTTATTTATTGTTATAATAAAGAACAATTATGTCCTAAGTGTTGTATTAAATAAAATTGTCATCACATTGACATATTGATATCCCAATAAATGTAATAATTATGTTTGATATTCAATAAAGTTTGTATGTATTCTATATATCTTCACCAAGAATTTTAAATTCTTCATTTATATATAGATTTCTACGGGTGTCGATCTGATGGAGGAGGAATTGTGCCTAGTAGATAGTTGTACTACTAACTCTATACTAAGGAAAACAAAATATTTCCAAACTCTTACTAAGAGGCAAGGAAATGTTTTGACAATCGCTGGACGCGATGCAATTATAGTTGGTTCTGGTCGTGCCACTATCATGCTTCCTATGGGTACTCAAATCACAATCGAGGATGAACTATTGTATCTTGATTTAACACGCACTCTATTAAGTTATAGAGATATATCCAAAAATGGTTTCCATATTGAAACCCATGATGACAATAATGAGGAATTTCTCCTCATCACTAAAGATTACGGATATGGCATAAATGCTTGAAAAATTTCTCTACTGCCCTCGATTGTATTTGACATACATTAAACCCGTATCACATGTTGCATAAGGTAATTTTTCGAATGTTGATACATTCCAAACTTGGTATGATCGCTTTGGTCACCCCGGTATAGGAATGATGAGAAAAATATCAGCAATTTAATGGTCATGATCCAGATCGCCAAATTCCCAAAATCATCATATTTTATATGCATGCATGTGCAATCGAAATTGATTTTGAGACCTTCTCATCTTAAAATCCAACATGAGCCACTCAAATTCCTTGAACGTATTCAAGGTGACATATGTGGCCCCATTCAACCATTGTCCGGACCGCTCTGTATTTCATAGTTCTTATAGATGCATCTACTAGATGGTCTCATGTGTGTCTTTTATCCACACGTAACCATGCCTTTACAAAAATAATTGCTCAAATTATTAAACTTAAAGCACATTATCCTGAACACCAGATTCAATCAATACGATTGGACAATGCTGCTGAATTTTCCTCACATGCATTCAATGATTATTGTATGGCTTTAGGAATTCAAGTACAACATTCATCCCATATGTCCATACTCAAAATGGTTTGCGTAATCTCTTATAAAGAGAATCAAGTGGATTGCAAGATCCTTATTACAAAATTGCAACTTACCAACTTCATGTTGGGGTCATGCGTCTTACACGCCGACTTAATTCAATTGCGACCAATCGCATATCATACGCTTTCCCACTACAATTAGTACGTGGAAATATACCAAATATTTCCCATCTACAAAATTCTATTGCGCTTATATACGCATCGATCTCACCTCCCAAGCGCATTCTCTATGGGTCCATACAGAAATTTGGGATCTATGTGGGTATCAATCACGATTGTTAAATACCTTGAGCCCCTAATCGGGACCTATTCACGTCCAAGCACATCGATTGTATATTTAATGAGGATCATTTCCGGATTAGGGAAGATTTCAAGTACCAAAAAGAATGCTCGAAAATCAATTGGGATGCTGCACATCTCCACCTTAGAACCACGTGATTTCAAGAAACTCAACTTCAAGTTCAGAAGTTATAAATTTGCAACACATTGCAAATAACTCCGCCAGATGCATTTATCGATACTAAAGGTGTTACTAAATCCTATTATCCTACCGAAATGTGCCTCAAAGAGTGGAGGTACCAAATAAAACCATTCAACTCCCACTTCAAAATAAGAGGGGAGAAGTAAGGCCACGGCTAAAGATGTAGCTTCTGCGTTTACAAAAGAAACCAAGGACAAAATCCTCCAAATCAAGAATACAAGCCAACCTCAAGTTGATCCACAACCAGATCAAAAGTGCACTCTATTGTCGATCCCGATATCTAACGCCTAGCTCCATAGTTTTGGGAAATAATGAGCCATCATCAAGGTGCAAGAAACTTCCACTAATTATATCGATTCTCGAGAATCATATGACCGAAAGACTACAATTGTCGACACTTACTTCCGCAACAATTGCAAATAACCTCCTAAATGATCCGATCCCAAGATTATGGCAGAGTGCAAAAAGCACTCTGATGGATTCAATGGAAGGAAGCAATTCGCCGAGATAGCCTCGCTACAAAGAAAGGTATTCACATCCGCAATACCTACACCTCCAAAAGTCTTCCTGTGGGATTCAAATGGTTTTTATCCGAAACAAAATGAAAACAATGAGGTGGTGAGATATAAAGCGAGATTTGTAGCACAAGGGTTCACGCAGAGACCGACATTGATTTCAATGAAACATATTCTCCAATTATGAGTGGAATAACATTCCGATACTAATATAATTGGCGTTCAAAATTATCTATCTCTAGTTGATGGATGTAGTGACAAGATATCTTTATGGATCACTTGATTCAGACATATACATGAAGGTTTCGATGGAATCCCAATTTCAATCCTAACGCAAATCACAATATGTACTCGTAAAGCTAAACAAGTCTCTATATGGCTTGAAACAATGAAGAATGTGGTACAACCGACTAAGTGAATTTCTTCTAAAGAAGGGATACAAAACAATGATGATTGCCCATGTGTCTTCATAAAGAAATCTCCAACGGGATTCTCAGATTATATCCAGATATGTTGATGATTTAAATATCATTGGCAACTCTAACGATATAAATGAAGCACGAATCACCTAAAGACGAATTTGAGATGAAGGATTTGGGTAAGACCAAATTTTGCTTAGGTTTACAATCGAGCACCTTCCTCAGAATTTTAGTGCATCAATCACCTATATCCGTAAAAAATATTGGAAAAATTCAATATAGACAAATCATATCCATCTAAAACACCTATGGTTGTTCGATCTCTAGATATGGAGAAAGATCCATTCAAACCATGTGATGATGGAGAAGAGGCATCGACCCGAGGTTCCTTATCTCGCCATTGAGCGCTTATGTATCTTGCAAATTGCACCAAACCCGATATTGCATTTGCAGTGAACTTACTAGTTAGACATAGCGCCGCACCAACCAAACGTCATTGGATATAGGTGTAAAGCATATCCTAGATATCTCAATGGCACAAAGGATCTTGGATTATATTTCAAAGAAATCAAGATCCCACTATGATTGGATACACTGATGTCGGCTATTTATCGATCCCCATAATGCCATATCTCAAACAGCTTTGTATTCTTACATGGTGGAACAATTATTTCATGGAAGTCTTCTAAAATGCACTGTAGCTACTTCCACTAATCATTCTGAAATTATTGCACTATATGAAGCTTCACGTGAATGTGTATGGCTTAGAATGATTAACCACATACAACAATCATGTGGCATTGGTTCTATTGAATCACCTACAATTATTTATGAAGATAATTCGCTTGTGTTACACAGATGCGCATACATAAAGAGCAACATTACAAAGCATATTGCTCCAAAATTGTTTTATCCTCATGAGTTACAAAGTGGGGAGATAAACATCTTGCAAACCAAATCATGATAACCTCGCTGATCTTTTCACTAAGTCATTACCATCTTCTACATTCTTGAAATGTGTTCATGGGATTGGTATGAGACGACTTCGAAATTTGCAATAATCAGGGGGAGATATCTCCTAACTATTAACCTGTTCTAACAGATATTACACTCTTTTCTTTTATGAGTTTTTCCTTACAAAGTTTCTCATAAAAGTTTTTAATGAGGTAATATTAACACAAGTATATGTCATGTTTTCTATTTTCCCATTGGGGTTTTTAAGGAAACATCAAAGACATGCATTGTCCTCAAAACTCGTTTGTGGGTTTTTCCCTATAATAGGTTTTCATACGAGTTCACAATAGACAATTTCTTAAATATACTATATCGTTTCTCCTAAATTTTCCCATTGGGTTTTATAGGAGTTTTTAAAAAGATATCAACATATCTTCTCCTCATATTTTCCTACAAGGTTTTTAGAGGAGTTTAATATATTATGTTGTATCTCCAATTTTTCCCTACGGGGTTTTAGAGGAGCTACCAAAGACATAGTGATTTATTAATCACACTATATGTCATATTTTTCTCTTATTTTTCCCACCGGTTTTAAGGAGTTTTTGACGCATATCAATATAATCCTCATATTATTCCCATTGAGTTTTTAGAGGAATCAATCTACGCATTGATCTCAAGGAAGATTCGATCAAGGGAGTGTTGTGAACCAATAGATTAGGTAGTTAATGACATTTATCTACAAGTGATCTCATCTATAGATTAGGCAGTTAATCTCTGTATTCAAAGGATGTGTCTTTTGGCAGAGATGCATAAGCATCCCTTCCTTTGTATATATACAAACAATTGATCAATGCAAAAGTATTCTTCTTCCATTCAGTTTCTCTGTTTTCATTTTACTTTGCACAGAACTGATGTGAAGTTCTGAATGGGCTGCCAAGTGACATACGATGGATATGATTACAATTGAATTTATCTCTATTTTCCAATTAAGCAGAAACGAGCGATGATCCTCAGGCAGAGCAATAAATGTTGTTTTGCTGTACTCGAGGTTCTTCTACATATGCTTTATTTATTCCATCGACTAGAACAGGGCATATGTGAGAGTAATCCGGCAACCCCATTCATTACCTTCGCAAACATCTCCACAGGACGTCAATTGCCAAAGATTACAATCAACTCATCACATCCTCCTTCGAAGAAGAAGGAAAAAGAGTGGAAAGAAACGTGCTGATGACCGTATTTGCGAACGAGAAGATGGAGCTAGCAGACGCCACGTTACTAAGCATTGATTCCTTCGATCCTATTCGCCATTGTTGTTGAACTAGTTCTGCTGCCTAGTGTCCTTATCTCCACTCGATTAGAAAACCCGATACGGATCGGAACCATGATATACAAATCGACAGCGTAGACCAACGATGGACGATGCGACGCCACGTCCAAGGATCCGCATCAAAACAAGGAACCGTGCATACGCAGTAATAAAACAATGAAGAAGGTCAGAGCTTGAGCCGAGCATCTACCAAACGGGAAGTGACAGACTTATCTAGTCTATTTATCTTTCTTTTTTTTCAAATTTCTCAAATGATTTGTAGATCTAACATACTTTATTGTGCTCCCACGCTCTCATGAGAGCCAGCTTGTCGGCTTTGGGAGTGTAAGAGGGCTAGCGTGGTATAGGGCTAGAGCCGGCGGCTAACAAACGCTCCTCGCCGATGGCGGCACGGGAGCACACTGCTGCGATAGGTGTGGCACGCCAGCAAGTGAGAGGAAGCTGGCCTTCATGTAGCTAGGCGAGGAGGCTACCCGCTATGACTCAAGTAGCACTAGAGATTGCAGGAAAGTGCAGGATCATTATGAAGAGGATTAGATTTGTAATTTATCTTTGGAGGAAGTTAGATTTTAAAAATATATAAAAGAAGCTAGATAAGTCATCAAACCACGAAACGGAACGCGGAAACGAATGAATGCTCGCAAGATTTTCCCACGCCACAAGGACAAAGAAGGAGGTAGCGCACCGAGTGATACACAGAAGAGTCGCCTGGCTGACACGTACATTAGCAGGCTAGGTTCATCCTGATGATGTCCGCAAGAATCCCAGTAGTCATCAGTCACCCTGGCGACACCGAGGTTTGAAATATTTTTTCGGATTATATCTTGGCGATGGTTGAAATTCAAATCTCGTGAGATTTCAGAATTTCGAACAAATCTCAGATAAAATACAAAAACAAATATGCAACTGCTTTCTCCGAGAAAACCGAAATTTCATCGAAATTTGAAATCTTCGCCGAGATTTTGGTAAATCAGCACCAAGCAAAAAATATCTCAAACAACTTCAACAAATTTTAAATTTTTGTGGAGGGTTCTCGACACATCGCTGATATTTGGATAAAAATTTTAGATGAAAACCAAGCCTAAGAAATTTTTAAAAATTCAAAAGTTGCTACTATCCCGATAAAACGCTAACCGACAAGTTGAACTGAATAAAAAATAGAATAAATCATATTAGAAAATTTTGAAATTTTGTGCATGGTTATGATGCATCACTAATATTCATATAAAATTTTCAAATGATGATCAAGCTTCATAAGTTTTTGAAAATTTATTGGGCCATCGTCTTGATAAAAACCTTACCAAAGAAATTTCAACCAAATGAATGGTTCAAACCATGTTAGAAAATTTTGAACATTTTTGTGGATGGTCCTAATGTACCATTAATATTTCTATAAAACTTTTAGATTATGATCAAGCTTAAGAATTTTCAAAAATACGAGATTTGATTTAGCAAAAAAATTATTTAGAATTTTTGAAAATTTTATGGAAGGGTACTAAGGAAATTGTTAACATGTCATAAAAATTTTGAATCATGACCACACTCTGGTGAATTTATAAAATTCTTACAAGGGCACTATACCATTTATGTTCTTTCTGTTGATTTTTGAAATATAACAAATGAAGTTCAATGCTTATATAGATTTGATTGAGCAAAATTTTTTTATTTTTTAAAATTTTAAAGAATGGTATTGAGGTAATTTTAAGATCTCAAAAATTTTAGATCATGATCACACTCGTGAAAATTTATAAAATTTTGATAAGGTTACTATCCCAATTATGTTCATTTTGTTTTAGATTTTTAAAGATAACAAATTAAGTTAAATTATTTTGAAATTTTTTGTATGGTCCTAAACTACTAAATATTGTACCATAAAATTTTTCAATTATGATCAAACTTGTATGATTTTATAAAATCTAAAGGTGTTTCACAAAATTTTAAAACATCTCAAAAATTCGTTTTTCAACAATTTTTATAGAATATAACTTTTAAAAATTATCGGACCAAATCCGGTCATAAAAAGTAATAAATCGATCAAAAACTTGAGATTTCGATGAGCTTTGACAAAATCTGGTCAAAATTTGTGAGATTACCGTAGTTTGTTTTATTTTTTATCCACGGATTTTGGATCCTATCCTACCGAATCAAATCTCACCTAGATTTTCACGTTTTTTAACTATGGGTGGAATCTCACTTGGGAGATTATTACTTACCTAGCTCTCTGTTTTTTTTACAAATTTACCTCTCCTGTATGTATTTGTAACTTTGACTCCTCCTTTATCGAGAAGGCCTTTCAAGTGACACCTACTCCTATCGTGTTCTGGGCAGCGTGAAAGATGGCTAAGCTGCAGGCAGAGTGAGTGAACAAGCACGGGTGGAGCTATGACACAGCTCCTCGCGGCATGCCTTGGGAGCATGTAGGCATCATGTCATGTATACACGCTTATGGTCGCTAAGCTCTCGTGGTATTGGTCACCTTCGCAGTTTTCTAGTACAACAAAGAATAAGTACCACACATCTTCTACGATAAAAGGTGAAATTAAATTTATAAATACATATATATATATATATGTGTGAAAAAGACTAGATTTAAAGAAGAAATAGGTAGAACTTGATAAGCATGATTTGTTCACTTGGGCACTTAGGTGGTGACGTGGTGTGGGATTATTGGCGGTACGAAAGCAATGTCAGACTGCAGAGGCATGCAACGAGAGGACGAAACATAGCTGTCCATTGTACTCCTAACTTGTAATAAGTACTGGTACTTAGAAATATTCTCCTCCTCTTTCTATTTTTCTTTTTTTTTGGTCGTACGTCCGATTTAATACTTATTAGCAGAAATTTGGATCCAACCACGATCCTGGATAGTTGCCCAGGCTCACTGACAACAAGCATATATAATGTTGTCATGCCCTGTCAAAACGCTAGATGCTATGGCATGGAAGCTTTCCGGGCTGTTAAGTCCTCGCTTGGGCAATTAGGTTGTTGCTACGCCAATGTCGCATGAGCCGAAGGCCTCAACACAGTATGGCAGTACGGTAACAACCCACGGAGGTCCCTCCTCTACTTCTCAGGCGGTCTTTGTTGGTATTTAAATATGTAAATTTAGATCGTCTTTAGTATATACACTAGTCTAGAATCACACAGATTCAATATGGATGAATATCACAATTATAGACAGCTAAAATATTATAAAATATATCATAAATTAAATATTAATATGTTGACCGACCTTATAGTCAAACTTACATAAATATGCCTTATATGGCTAAACCGAGAATAACAAATTAAACGCATAGAATGAAAATGTAGCTAAACCCATCAAGATACTATAGGCAAATCGACAAAACTCGTGCCCTAAACTTTCGCCCCTCCGATACTCTTCAAGAGCGATATAGACACCTCAACCGTGATGGTGTTATTTGCAAGCGTGAGTACATAAATCACTCAACAAGTTGTACACAAAATGCAAATATAACAAAACTATATATAAGGCTTATTCTAATGAAATGGCTAACATGGTTATTTTATTCCTGTATCCGCGGTTATAAGCGAGGGCCGAGTTTTGCTCGAGCCCAGGCGCAGGGGTTTGGGGATGGGGTGTAGTTTGGGAGTGCTATGTTCGATCGCTTACCTCCTCCTCGCCTCCGAAGGGCCATGCCTTCCTTATATAGCCCGGGAGGCCGTTACGCTGGAGGTTACACGGAGTGTAAAGGGAAAATGGATGGGGCTCCTACGCCTAGAGTCCGGCTTTTGCCTCGTGTACGGTTGCTGGACTTGACTTTGACGGGTAGGTGCACGCCCCGTGTTGGTTGGTGGATGCAGGCGACGGCTCGGTCCGCTCCTCCGGAAACGGCGCATTTACTCTCAAGCAGGTCAGGCCGACGCCGAGGGTGTCACTTCGGAACCGCTCTTGGGAAGGTGCGAGCGCCCGCCCTACTCGATCGTGACGAACGCCGACGCCAGCTTTAGGTGACCACGGAGGCCGGTCTCGACGATTTGACGCTCGCTTCGGTGAAGATGATCCGAGCTTGTTCGGGTGCCGATCGGTCCGACCCATTGGTCGGGCAACCTCGGGTCGCCGTTGCCGTAGTTTCGCGGGGCGCCGTCCCGTGAGCACTTGGTCGGATCGCTCGGGTTGGCTTGGTCGGGAACCGACGCCCACGCATGGTTGGTCGGCCTTCCAGCCATGTGAGTCTCGCCGAGGGCGCCGACTTATTGCGCTTGGCCGGCCCCCTTCGAGGCCGATTGGTCGGAAGTCGGGCCTCCGAAAGGGGCTTTTGTTTGAGGCTCAGCGCGGTGCGGCCCATATGCTTCTCCTGGGCCGCTAGGGATACCCATGCCCTGGGTATTCGTCAAATAACTAGGCCGTGAACCATGGACACCAATCTAGGCTGTCAGATTTCATGAGGACCAGGCCTCCAACCTTCTCTGGAATTGTCAATCCTATTGAAACGGATGATTAGCTACGGACGATTGAGAGGAAGCTGCACATATCCCAGTGTGCAAGCAATGAGAGAGTCTTGTATGCCTCTCATCAATTAGAAGGAACTGCCGCGGAGTGGTGGGAAAATTATTGTGCTTCCCATGAGCATCCCCAGGAGATCACCTGGGAGGAGTTTACTGTTGCCTTCTGCCAATACCATGTACCAGAGGGTATGATGAAGCTCAAGAAGGAAGAATTCAGGTCCTTGAAGCAGGGAGGCCAGTCAGTGGCCGACTACCTGAATAAATTCACTCAGCTTGCACGCTATGCTCCAGAGGATGTAGCGACCGACAAATCTAGGCAATCCCGATTCATGAAGGGACTAAACACTGGACTGCAGGTGGGATTGATCACCCATACATTCCCTGATTTCCAGGAGCTAGTCAGCAAGGCCCTGATCTTTGAAGACAAACGCAAAGAGCTGGAGGACAACCGCAAGCACCACATGGCTTAACAAGGGAATCGTCAAGGGCAGCAGAGACTGAGGGTGGCATCTCGAGAACACTGTTTCAACAAGCGCGTGAACACCACTACCTGCACCGCGACCTACTAGTCAGAATCCTCAGACACCAGCGAGAACAATTACTCAAGCTGGAAGAAACTCACCGATGGTTGGAAGACGCTGCTACAACTACAACGAGATCGGGCACATCGCCAATGCATGCCCCAAGAAGGGAGGAATCACGCCTATCCATTTTAACTTGGGAAATACGCTAGCTAGAACTCCTGTTTAAGGAGGAAGCCGAGGACCTGTTCAAGTGGGAGCTGCACCCCAATCAGTTATGCGAGGAAGAGTCAACCACATCACGACAGATGAAGTCCAGAACGCTGCGGACGTTGTACTGGGTAAGTTCCTAGTTAACTCAGTACCAGCTACAATTTTGTTCGATTCTGGAGCTTCACATTCATTTATTTCTCGAGTTTTTGTTGTGCAAAATGATTTGGATGTGGTCAAACTTAAGAGTACGATTATAGTCCAGACCCCTGGATCAGAACTCCGAGCTAAAGTAGGATGTTCCGGGGTAAAATTATTAATAAATAGAATAGAGTTCCTAGCGAACCTAATCATATTGGATACCCAGACTCTAGATGTTATTTTGGGAATAGACTGGTTATCCAAGCACAAGGCAATGCTAGATTGTGGACGGAGAGTAGTAACAGTGGAGAGCCCAAATGGTAGGAAGGTGGAAATTCAAGCGATTGCTGTTCGGGATGGTCAATTGATGATCAATAGTGTAAAGGCTGTTAATATGGAAGATGTTCCAGTGGTTAATGAGTATCCGGATGTATTCCCTGAAGATTTACCTGGAATGCCACCAGATAGGGATATAGAGTTTGTAATTGAGTTAGTACCCGGAACAGCTCTAATAGCTAAGAGACCTTATAGAATGTCCACCGAGGAGTTGGTAGAAATGAAGAAGCAAATTGAGGAATTATTGGCGAAGGGATTTATAAGACCTAGTTCATCACCGTGGGGAGCACCGGTGTTATTTGTAAAGAAGAAAGATGGAAGTTCTAGAATGTGTATAGATTATCGTGCACTTAATGATGTGACAATAAAGAACAAGTATCCATTGCCCAGGATAGATGATCTTTTCGATCAGCTAAGAGGAGCAGGAGTCTTCTCTAAGATAGACCTTCGATCTAGATACCATCAATTAAAAATTCGGACCAAGGACATACCAAAGACAGCTTTCTCGTCGAGATATGGGCATTATGAATTTACGGTCATGTCTTTTGGATTGACAAATGCCCCAGCTTATTTCATGAATATGATGAACAAAGTATTCATGTAATATTTGGACAAGTTTGTCGTCGTTTTCATTGATGACGTCATAGTTTACTCTAAGACAGAAAAAGAGCACGCCGAACATCTAAGGATGGTATTGGAAAAGTTAAGAGAAAACCAATTGTATGCAAAATTTAGTAAATGTGACTTTTGGAAAAAGAATGTAGAGTTTCTGGGACATGTAATGACTACTGAAGGAGTTGCTGTTGATCCGAAGAAAGTGGAGGTAGTATTACATTGGGAACAACCAAAGTCCGCATTCTCGATTAGAAGTTTTTCGGGTATGGATGGATATTACCGCTTATTGAAGGTTTTTCATCAATTAGTAGACCTCTTACGAATTGTTGAAAAAGGAGAAAAGTTTGTGTGGACGCCCGAGTGTGAAAAGAGTTTCCAGGAATTAAAGAAACGTCTAACTTCGGCACCTGTTTTGGTATTGCCGAATGTTAAGGATAACTTTGATATATACTGTGATGCATCGCGTCAAGGACTTGGGTGTGTTCTGATGCAAAATGGCAAAGTAGTGGCTTATGCATCAAGGCAGCTAAGGTCACATGAGCAGAATTACCCAACTCACGACCTAGAATTAGCCGCTGTAGTGCATGCCCTTAAAATATGGCACCACTATCTCATCGGAAACCGATGTGAAATATATACTGACCACAAAAGTCTAAAGTATATATTCACCCAATCAGACTTAAATATGAGACAAAGGAGATGGTTGGAATTAATCAAGGATTATAATATCGGAATCCACTACCATCCTGGAAAAGCTAATGTGGTAGCCGATGCGTTGAGTCGGAAGAGTTACAGTCTGAATATGATAGTTGCAGAGAATCAACTTGATCTATGTAAGGATTTTGAAAGGTTGAAATTGGAAGTGGTACCAGAAGGATTTTTAGCTACTTTGGAAGTAAAGCCGACCCTAGAAGAGCAGATCAGGGAAGGTCAAAAGGATGATGATAAGATTAATAGGATCAAATCTAAGATGAACGAAGGCTTAGCCAAGGACTTTAGAATAGATGAGCAGGGTACCTTGTGGATGAAGAATAGAATCTGCGTACCTCATAAACCTGAATTGAAGCAGTTGATACTTGAGAAAGCACATGATTCCAAGTACTCAATTCATCCAGGTAGTGCAAAGATGTACCAAGACTTGAAAGAAAGATTTTGGTGGCCGAATATGAAGAAGGAAGTAGCTCAGCATGTAGCATTGTGTGATGTGTGTCAAAGAGTCAAAGCAATGCATCAGAGACCAGCAGGACTGCTACAACCGTTAAAGATACCGGAATGGAAGTGGGAGGAAATCGGGATGGATTTCATCACCGGTTTGCCAAGGACACACGGAGGATACGACTCCATATGGGTCATAATAGATCGTTTAACAAAGGTTGCACATTTTATACCAGTAAAGACAACCTACTCAGGAGATAAGTTAGCAGAGTTGTACATGTCGAGGATTGTTTGTTTGCACGGAGTACCTAAGAAGATAGTATCGGATAGAGGTACTCAATTTACCTCAAGATTTTGGGATAAGCTGCATACAACAATGGGCACCCGTTTGAATTTTAGTACGGCATACCATCCACAAACAGATGGTCAAACTGAAAGAGTAAATCAGATACCCGAAGATATGTTAAGAGCTTGTGCACTGTCATATACTACATCGCGGGATAAATGTTTGCCATATGCAGAATTTAGTTATAACAATAGTTATCAAGCTAGTTGGAAGATGTCTCCATTTGAAGCTTTATATGGTCGTTCATGTCGAACACCATTAAATTGGAACGAGATGGGAGAACGTCACGTTTTTGGACCAGACATACTCTCAGATGCAGAGGAAAAGATTGCTTTGATTAGAGAAAGACTGAAGACAGCACAATCAAGACAAAAGAGTTACGCTGACAACCAACGCTGACAACCAACGCCGCGAGTTGAGGTTTGAGCCAGAAGATTTTGTTTATCTCAAGGTCACGCCACTCAAAGGAGTTAAAAGGTTCCATACCAAAGGAAAACTTGCCCCGAGATACGTGGGTCCATTCAAGATCTTGAGCTGAAAAGGTGAAGTTGCATACCAGTTAGAATTGCCACAATCTTTGGCAGGAGTGCATGACGTGTTCCATGTGTCCCAACTCAAGAAGTGTCTTCGAGTGCCAACAGAGCAGACACCTTTGGAGGAGATAGAATTGCAAGAAGATCTAACTTACAAGGAATACCCAGTCAAGATCTCGAACACAGCCGAGCGAGAAACCAGGAATAAAACAATTCGCTTCTGCAAAGTTCAATGGAGTAATCACTCGGAGAACGAAGCAACATGGGAGCGTGAAGAAGATCTGAAGAAAGAATTTCCGACCTTTTCTTTAGTTACCGAATCTCGATGGCGAGATTCTGTTAAGGGGGGAGGTTTGTAACATCCCAAAATTTGGCTAATTTGAATTTCATAAGTTATTTTGAATTTTTGAGAATTTTTGGAATTTATTTGGATCGAATTGGAATTTTTGGAAATTTAACCTTCTTTGGAAATTAATTAAATAATGAATAAGTTTTCATAAAATATAAATGAAAATATTTTATTTGAGTCCAAAATGCTCTAAAATATTTTTTGGAATTTTTCTAGAATTTTTCTGATATTTTACAAGCCCCAAATGATTTAATTTAATTTCTAGAATTATTTTTATTCGAAAACTTTGGAAAAAGCGATGAACAGTAGTGGGCCGAGACCACTACTGTGCGCGTCATTGGCCCAAAACGCCGAAACCCTAATCGCCATTGCGCACGCACCGTCCGATTTGGATCAGATGGCTTAGAGGGAGCCGCGTCGCTTACGCTCCGACAACCGTTGATCCGTTGCCGCGTGGAGGGCTGAGATTGCACCACGTCGTCTCGTCTTTGACTTCCGGTAACGCCGCCGCCGAGCATTACTACAGTGGATGCCGCACGCCATTAACGCCGCCGTGACCACTCTTCGCCTTCATTACCTAGCGCATCGCATAAATCACCTCCTTCCGTGCATTTTGAGACCTTTCACGCATCCCGAGAATCATCGTAGCTCTTGTGAGTGCTCGCCGTAGATCCGAGACGCTCCGCCGCTATTTGTGCTGCCTCTAGTTTGTCTCCGCCGACGTTGAGGCCACCGGAGTGATCCCCGCACCGAGCCGCGTCGAGCCATCAACCTCTTGGCGTCGGAGAAGCCCTGCAACGCCACCGCCGTGTCCTCGTTTTCCTCTCCGGCAACTCAACCTCGCCGTGCCATCGTCGGGACTTGGAGCTTCGTTAGTCGTCCGATCGTCACCGAACGACCACGATTCCGCCACGTCTTCGTTTCAACAGTAAGCGCCATCTTCAACCTTAGTCAGCGGATTAGGTGAACATCCGATTAATTAGAGTAGTTTTGATTTGATGCGATGTCACCGTTAGATCTTTGATGTGCAGCCCGATCTAGCCAATGAGTCACGTAGAATAAAGAACCCCATCTTCATTTTTCAGCAGTTAGATCTTGATCGTGTAGTTCTTGTTTCACCGCGTAGTCTAGTTAACCGTAGCCGTTGGATTGGTGTTGATGGAGTAGGATTGATTAGATCTGGAATGTTCGATCTTAATTATGCGGCTCTGATGCGTCCACGCGTCGCGCACCGGGGTAACCACGTAGCCAGCTACGTTGCATGAATAAGATTCAATCTGGGCCGTCCAAATTTGAATGAACGGTGTTGATCGCGCCGCGCGCTAGGCCAATCCCGAGTTGACGCGTGCTGCATGAAAACCGAGGGGTCAGCGCCGCTGCCTCGGTCGACATCGCTGGTTTAATGCTAGCCGTTCGATTTAGATCTAAGGGTTATGGTGATGCCACGTGTTGACTCTGGGGTAAACCAGAGCCGAACCGTCGTGTCGATCGGGCCGTCCATTTTGAATCGGACGATTGAGATTAGATCAAGCTTTCGGTTGATAATTTATCACCGTGTGTCGCGACGATCGTACACGGTCATGTCGACGTACCGCCGACGTCATCAATGGGACCCACATGTCGTACCGTGGATGGATGTTGACGCATGCTTAGCTAATAATTCAATTTCCTTTAGGAAAATAATTCGGTGGAAATCCAATTCGGTGCTGACGTCATATTTCCGAATTTTCCGTATAAAAATAAATGAAGATATTCGGTTTATTCTTTTTAATTGATTTATAAACTTCAAATGACTATAATTTTTAGGCCTTAACTCCGATTTGAGTGATTCCAATTTCTAAAAATTTGTAAAATCAAGATCTATTTATTGGTGAATTTTATAGAATTTTTAGAGTTGATTTTGTCTCTATAAATTATGTTTATTGTGTGTATATATGATTTGAGTAGACGTTGATTTGCTCGGAGAGCTACAGAGAGAATTTCTAGCACAAGACCCACTCCGGATCGGACCAGCCACTATTTGAAGGCAAGTTGTGCTTTTGATCATTTTGCTCCTAAGTTTTGAAAATATATTTTGATTCAAACTATGCATGCTAATTTAATTAAAAATGGATTTAAATAATTTGGGTGAATTAGTTAAATCAACCTATTTGTTATTGCCACCTTGTCACTAGTATTTGTATACCATGATTTCATTTGATGCCCTAAGTTTTGTAATATTAGTTGGTTGTTAATACTGTGCCAACACGGGAGGCTAGACCGTGAATAGTTGCTTAGCCATGCATATAACGTGAATAATCTTTTTGGAATACAAAAGCAACATTGACTAAAGGAATAGTGAATGCATTTTGATAAAAGGTGGAATGTTGTTGGTAATGATATTGGAGTGTAGAGAACTGTGTGGTTCTACATGAAGGATGATTACGAGCATGTGTTGCATTGTTAAATAACTTGGGGTGGAAATTGATTTAGACTGAGCCAAGTGGGCCGAGGCTTTGTGCCAGGTGGGCCTTAGTGGCATTTGGGAGGGTTGAGTGTTGTGAGGGCTGTGTGCCAATTTTGAGAGAAGAATGTCTTGCCTTGGTCAAGCTAAGGACCTTACCTTGCAAGCCTTGACCGTAGTCTCTCATGACAACCACATGTCCGAATGGGAAGACCTAGTTTAGTAGGATTCGATAACTCACCTTGACACTTGGGTATGCAACACTGTAATCGCATGGGGGAGCGCGGCTGCGGTTATGGCTTGGCAATTCTATCTAATCTGTTCGCTCATCCTATACTTCATTGCAGGTGAGGGAAGTGATAGAGAAGGCAACTCGAGAGGTTCCTAGGTTGAGCTAGAAGTCTCTCAAAAGCTTTTTTACGGCCAATTGCCTTTGTGGCGCGCGATCAGTGATTGTGGGTAAAGTGTACAACCTCTAGCAGAGTGTAAAAACTATTTGAATAGCCGAGTCCACTAACTGACAATGCTCGGGATTACAAATAAGGGGTAGAGTTTTGAAAATAAATGGGGTGGAAGGCTATGTGCCGAGTTGATGATGAAAGTTGATTAGGATCACATGATCCAAAATTATGTGGAAAAACAATTGAGAAACTTATTATACTATTATGGTTTTGTTGCTTTATATCTAAATAAATAGTACTTTAAAATATTGATGAAATGTGAAATAACTAATTGCTTATTCTTTTGTAACATGCCATGCATGTAGTAATAGAACTCGAGATTGTAGGCATGACTTGTTGAGTACGGTAGTAATTACCCTTGCGGGCAACAATTTACTGTGAGGAGGAGACTACGCACAGAGTGGGAGGAGGAGATTGTCGGATGAACCAGGAACTAGGGAAGCAAGCTCTCGGCTGTGGTGCCTATATGGTGAGATGGATCATCACGATGTTTATTTTTCCGCCGTTGAACTCTTATTATTCTCGACATCAGAAGTTCTCGCGTGGCAAGCTATTGTAAGGTGACCATAAGGTCATACAATTCATTTATATACATGTTTGAAGTACTTTACTATTATTCCGGGCTGTGGTGTGTGTGGTACTTAACCCCTGCTTAACTCAGGTGCACTAGCGTGATCCCGACTAGTGCGTAGAATACACAGAGGGTCCGGATTTGCAAATTCGCGGCCCGACATCTATTCACCCCCCTTTAGGCCAACTTGTTCCTTCAACTGTGCAACGAGGAGGACGAGTGGGAGTCCTTTGGCAACGAGGATGAGAAGAAAATGAGGGAGGAGCTTTATCACCGTGCTATTGAAAGCGCCAGGATAATCCGAGTGAGCTTACCAGCCCCTTCCTCTTTATTGCCCATGGCAGCCAGTGTGTCCTTTGCTAATCTTCTTCCTTGTGATGCTCAAGCCATGGGAGACTACTCCAAAAAGAGGGATGCTATCCTCCGGGAGGTACTCCCGAAGCTCAAACTGTGGCGGGAGCACGAGGCTGACCTTGAGCGGGTCCGTGCCGAGTGCAGGGCCGAGGTCAAGCAAGTCAGGGGTGAGGGCCAAGCCGAGCTTCGAAAGTTCTTGGCTCAAGTCCAGGCCTTGAGAGAAGAGAAATTGAGCTTGGCGGGCTCACTCCGATGTAAGTGTCTCCAGCCATCTTGTTGTAGGATTTTGATTACTTGTCTTCTAACCCTTTTCCTTGCTGCAGCCCGAGACCTGACCATTGCTGGCCTTCAAGAAGAGCTTAAGGCATCTGAGGAACAACTCAAAGCGCCAAGAGCTCAATTCGGGTCCGCAGATTAATTCGGAGAAGCTGGCTCGAACTCGAAGGTACGTTCTCAACTCGGCTTCACCTTCCTTCGTAGCGCTTTTGGTACGATTTGAACTGCTCTTGCGAATCACCTAAGAAAATGCATGCTCAATTCGACGTTCTTGGTGAGAGGGTCAAGTCTGCAGAGGCATTATGCGCCAAGCATCGAGAAGCCTCAGAGGCGCGGTGAAGTTCCTAAACCCCGAGGAAGCTGGCCGGGCAATGAGGATGAAATCATCCTCCCGCTATGTAGAGGCCTGAGAAGCTCCAGCCCATATTTGGGAGGCGGCGACCACGAAGTGCGAGCCAAGCTCGCGATCGTGAAACTCAGATCCCGAGTGGACCTTGAGACTCACAAGGAGGGCTTCATTGGAACCGCTGATGATGCCTGTGTTGCGGCCTTTTTGACGAGGTTAAGGACACTTCTGCCTCTTTAGCGGATAATCTAGACCTAAGTCTTGCATGATGTACGTGTGGAACTTTGGCTGTGATTACTCCGCCTTGTTTCTTGGAATTAACTTTTGGCCACCATGGCTTTGTTGTTCCCCAAGAGTTCTTCGAATTAATGCTCGCATGCTCATTCGCATTTGCATCCGGTTTAGCTTCTCATGTTGACAAGGAACCACTTTGGCTTCCCGCGCCAGCATTTATTTGAAGATGTTCGACTTCCACGCTTCGAGTATATAAGGATGTCACCGCTACTAGAGCGATCACCCATTTCTGATTTTCTATCTGCCCGGCAGCCTTCGATCTCTTCTGCTGATCTTCATGGCCTCTTCATCTCGCTCTTCTTCGCCTTCCGGCGGGGGCCCGCCATCCCCTCCTCCAGCGGAGGAGCTGGTCTTCAATTTTGAAGACGAGCCTCCGCCAGCGCCTACTGATGAGGAGGCCTTCCTCGTCGAGCTTTGGGCCGACTACGAGCTCGCCCTGGCCGAGCTCGTGGAGTAGGAGGCCGCCTCCCGTGACGCCGCTGCCATTGACGTACTGATCGAGATCGTCCCGAAGCTCGCCGAAGCAAGGGACGCCCTTATCGAGGCTGTAGGCCGTGCACGCCGCACTTAGGTTTAGCTGCCTGTAAAATTTATGCAATGTAATAACATTTTCGGATTTAATGTTTGATTTTATGAAATTTCAATGTCATTTACTCTTTCTTCCCTATTGATCTTTGAGTTTTGCCCGAGTGGTTTTCCCCTGTTCGTTTAAGCACTCTGCCCGACTAGTCTAGCCCCCAGGCGTCGGGAGTCGGCTGATGGCCCTTTCTCCCAGGCACACACTTTTGAGTGACTAGAGTTCACCGTTCATGGGGTCAGAGTTTCACTACTTGGAGTTGGCGCACTTGGGCTCAGTTGCGACCGTTAGGGAACAAAGTAAAAGGGGGACTCATAGGAAGGATTTTGCAAGCGCAACACTATTAGGTGTAGCCCCTAACTTACTTCTTAATTGAGCATCAATTGAGTAGCAAGTTCGAAAAAAAACTTTATTCATAATAATCATGATTGATGTACAAAATTCAAGAGTAAAAGCGACGTAGCTGCCCTATGTTCCATGTGTTGCCTATGACCACGCCGTCTTCGCGCTTGAGTCTGTAAGCCCCCGGGCGCGTCACTTCGTTGATGATGTAGGGGCCTCCCAACCCGGGGAGAGCTTATGCTCGCTTTTCTGATTCGTTCTTAGGACCAGATCTCCTTTGGAGAAGGCGTGGCCTTGGACATTCCGATCGTGGTAACGACGCAGACCTTGGAGATACCTAGCTGATTGGATCGCTGCGATGTCCCTGGCTTCCTCCAGTCGGTCAAGATCTTCCATCCGATTTTCCTCCAACTCAGCTTCCTTGTAGCTCCAGACCCGTGGGGATCCGAACGCCAACTCAGTCGACAAGACCGCTTCTAAACCATAGACCGTAAAAAGGGGATTGCTCGGTGAGCCTTCTCTCGGGGTAGTTCTCACTTCTAGAGTACGAAAGGCAATTCTTTTGCCCACCGTGCAGCGTACGGCTTGAGACGATCGAAGATCCTTGCTTTCAGCCCTTGCAACACCATGCCGTTGGCTCGCTCAACCTGCCCATTACTCCGGGGATGAGCCACTAGAGCAAAGCAAATTTTGACACCGAGCTCGTTGCACCAGTCTTGAAATTCTTCGCCTCTGAATTGAGTGCCATTATCGATGATAATCCTGTTTGGTACACCAAATCTTACCACAATCTCCTAAAAGAATTCCTCGGCCTTCGCCGCTGTGATTGTTGTGACTGGTTTGGCCTCGATCCATTTTGTGAATTTGTCGATGGCAACGAAGAGGTGAGTGAAACCACCTTGAGCCTTTTTTAGGATCCGACTATGTCGAGCCCCCAGACTACAAACGGCCAGGTGATCGGGATGGTCTGCAGCTCTTGCGCTGGCATGTGTATCTGCCGAGCAAAGAACTGACAACCTTCGTGGGTGCAAATGATGTCTTCCGCGTCTGATACAACAGTAGGCTAGAAGAAGCCTTGACGATAAGCCTTACCTACCAAGGTGCTTACCGCTGCATGATGTCCACAGAATCCTGAGTGGATTTCTCTAAGAAGATTTTTCCCCTCTTGCTCTAAAATGCAGCGCCTCAAGACTCCGGAGGCACTCTTTCTAAAGAGTTCCTCGCCGACCACCATGTAGCTTTTGCTTCGACGCGTGATGCGCTCTGTTTGCACACGATCTTCAGGGAGCTTGTCTTTCAACAGTTAGTTCAAAAATGGGGTTGTCCAGTCGGGGTTGATGACCAAAAACTCTGCCTCGCCTGGCTTTTCTTCTGGCTTGCACGATTCTTGCCGCCGGCTTATTGTGGGTTTGTGAAATTCTTCAACGAATACGCAAGTCGTAACCGTCGCCCGACTGGAGCCTAATCTTGCGAGCTCATCTGCTTCCTCATTGTCCAGATGGAGCACATGGATGAGCTCCAGCCCGTCGAAGTTTCTTTCTAGTTTGTGCACTTCCTGGCAATACGCCACCATATTGTCTTCAACGCACGACCAGTCCTCCTACACTTGATTAACTACCAACTAGGAGTCCCCGCAAACCGTCAATCATCGGATACCGAACGATATGGCAATACGAAGTCCGTGGATGAGTGCCTCGTACTCGGCGGTGTTGTTTGATGCCAGAAAGTGGATTGGAGGACGTACTTCAGCCGATCCCCTATCGGGGAGATGAGCACTACGCCAACCCCCGCGCCGCTGAGCATGAGGGAACTGTCGAAGTACATTGTCCAGTACTCGAGCTCCTCGATGGCTGTGGAATTCTGTAGCTCTACCCACTCGGCGGCGAAGTCGATGAATACTTGGGATTTGACGGAGGTTCGTGGTTTGAAAGAAATCTCGAAGGCTCTAAGCTCGACTGCCCACTTTGCAATTCTCCTGGTGGCTTCCCGGTTGTAGAGTATGTCTCCAATCGGAAAGGAAGTAACCACCGAAATCAAATGTTCTTGAAAATAATGTTTAAGCTTGCGAGAGGTGAGCAATACGGCATACAATAGCTTTTGTACTTGTAGGTATTGTACCTTAGACTCGCCTAGCACCTCGCTGACGAAATATACTGGGTGCTGGACCTTCTGCAGGTGTCTGCTTCTTCGCTCCATTAACGATTGCAAAGATCGACTAGATGAGTCGTTGCTGCTATGTAGAGCAAAAGGGGTTCTCCGGGTGTTGGTGAGACTAATACCGGTGGCGTGGTCAGGAACGCCTTGAGATCCTCAAAAGCTTGCTGTGCCTCTGGAGTCCACAGGATGTTGCCCTGCATCTTCAAGAGCTTGTAAAATGGCATCCCCCAGGATCCCAAGCGGGAAATAAACCTGCCAAGTGCCACCATGCATCCTGTGAGTTTCTAGACGTCCTTTTGGCAAGTCGGGGGTTTCATCTTCAGGATGGCGTTGATCTTCTCCAGGTTAGTCTCGATACCGCGACATGACACAATAAACCCGAGTAGCTTTCCGAAGGGGACTCCGAAGACACACTTCTTCGGGTTGAGTTTCATCTTGTAAGCCCTAAGGCTTTCAAATGTCTCGGCTAAATCAGATATGAGGTCCTTCTTTGCGCGGGTTTTGACGACGACATCATCCACGTTGCGTCTGAGTTGAGTGTGAAAACACCGCTGTATCGCACGTTGATAGGTTGCGCCCGTGTTTTTCAACCTGAATGGCATTGTGACATAGCAGAAAGCACCGAATGGGGTTATGAACGATGTTTTGATGCAGTTCTCTTCTTTCAGCCTGATCTGGTGATATCCTGAGTAGGCATCTAGGAAACTTAGGAGCTCACAACCGGAGGTCGAGTCCACTACCTGATCGATGCGGTGCAATCCGAATGGATCTTTTGAGCATGCCTTATTGAGATCAGTATAATCAACACACATACGTCAGCTTTTATTCTTTTTGCAAACAAGAACTGGGTTTGCTAACCAGTAGGGATGATACACTTCTTTTATGAATCCTGCGGCTAAAAGCTTAGTGATCTCTTCCCTGATAGCGTCACGGCGATCTTGCGTGAACCGTTGGAGTCGTTGCTTGATGGGCTTCGCCTTCTCGTCGACGTTAAGGGAGTGCTCGATCACCTCCCTCAGGACACCGGGCATATCTGATGGCTTCCAAACAAAAATGTCCCAGTTTGCCCGAAGGAAAGTGACGAGCGTGTTTTCCTATTTGTGATCGAGCCCTGTCCCAATCAGGGCCGTTTAGGCCGAGTTGGATGGGTCAAGTACCACCTTTTTGACTTCCTCATCAGGCTTCATGTTTGACTTGGCCTGCTTCTTGGCTGGGACGCCTCCTTCGTCCTGGTGGAGTATAGCCGCCAGATGGATCTTTTCTCGGTCAGCCGCTGCTTCTTGCCTCTCCGCCATCTCGCAGCTTTCCCTATCGCACACGAAGGACTGTTTGACATCACCACGAATTGTGATGATGCCCTTTGGTCCTGGCATCTTGAGCGCAAGGTAAGTATAGTGAGGCATGGCCATGAATCTGGCGAGACCCGGTCTTCCCAAGATGGCATGGTATGCTGGCTCGAAATCGGCCACCTCAAAGTTGAGATATTCTGTTTGGTAGTTGTCCTTGGTCCCGAATGTGACTGGCAAAGTGATCTGCCCGAGTGGTACTGTCGAGGTCCCAGGGATTACCCCATGGAACAGCGATGAAACACACTTCAGCTCAGAGTAGGGGATCTTCATATCATCGAAGGTCTTAGAGAAAAGAACGTTGAGCTGTCGGGACCCGAATTCACAATCCGGAAACCCTCTGTGTTTTCAGCACTAGTCCCAGGATCAGCAACTAGTGCCCACAGTTAACAAAGATGAATATCACAATCATACACAACGGAATAATAAATAAAGAATTCATCTTTTAATATAACATGTTGAACAACCTTAAGGTCAACTTACAATTGTGAAGCCTAGATGGCTTCAACTCGAGTAAAACGAATAAAGCAATGAATGAAGAACGCCGGTGAATCCCATCAAAATACCACGGGCATTTGACAAGGTTCAACTCCTAGATATTCGCCTTCTTGCGAACTTCTCCTCCTTCAAGACAAAGACTTCTCTCAACCGGTGATGTTTTGTTAAAGCAAGGGTGAGTACACAATCGCGACTCAACAAGTCATGCATGTAATGCGCTCTATTACTACATGCATGGCTTATTCCAAAGGAATGGTCAATGGTTCTTTTGCGAGAAAGCAAAGATTCACAAATAATCATAGTAGATAGAAAAGCAAGAAACAAATAATACCCATAATAAATTTCGTAATCATTCTCAAGTAAAGCATTTCTCATTCTTAACCAATTTCCATATCACATTATTCACATTCCCAACCTCATTTTATTTTCAAAACTCTACCCCTTGATCAGTAATCCCGAGCATTGTCCAGATCATGACTCGCTATTTGAATAGTTTTTACACTCGCAGAGGTTGTACACTTTACCCACAAGATACAATCAACTCATCACGTCACCGTGAATCGCCATACAAGACTATGCGAATGAGCGATCATAACAAAGCTTTTCGAAACTTCTATCTCAACCTAGGAACCTCTCCGGTTGCCTTCACTATCACTTCCCACACCGAGTCAAGTATAGGACCGAGCGAACACCGTTGGATAGGGTACCAAGTCACAAAGACAGTACGCCCCCATACTGACCACCCTGGATGATCGCCACCCGAGGTATCAAAGGTGAGATATCGAATCCTACTAAACTAGGTCTTCCCATTCGGACATGTGGTTGTACGAATGACTCAGTCAAAGGCTTGCAAGGTGAAGTCCTTAATCGACTGTGGCAAGACATCCTTCTCTCAAAATTGGCGCACAGCCCTCACAACACTCAACCCACCCAAATACCACGATGGCCCACCTGGCATAAAGCCACTTACCACTTGCTCCAGTCTAAATCCTTTATCAACCCAGTTGATTATTGCGCAACACAATGCCAACAACAACTCAACATCCATGTAGAACCACGCTGGTTCCACATATCAACATCATCGTGTGGCAACATGTACATCACACCATTTCACAAACACATTTCATAATCCATTAATCAGTATTATCCTTTTATTTTCAAAAGACATGTGTTGCGTGGCATGGCTAAGCAATTATACACGATCTAACCAACCCACGTTGGCAAGTATTAACAACCAACTATTAATCAACCATCTTAGGGTGACAAATGAATTACTGGCATACAAATAATTATGGCAAGGTGATATTAGCAATTGGGTTGAATATCTAATCCCAAATTAATTTAAATCATTTTAATCTTGAACTAGCATGCAATAATTTGAATCAAAGTAAATTTGTAAAACTAGAGCAATATGATCAAAGCACGACTTGCCCGGCCCTTGCAATTTTATTATTCTTTACTCTTTATCTTCGATCCTTGTTCCTCGATCTTCAATCTCCGCTTGCTTGATCCTCGGCTCCTTCGAAAGCGATTTCCTAACGCGCCTAATGATAAACAAACACAAATACAACAAAACTCAAAAGGCAAATCAAGTAAACTCCAAATTAAGAACGAATAGCATTGGGCACTTGGCTTAGATGAAATTAGGAACTTAAATGGATTAGGTCGATGATTAGACAAAAGAGAACGGCTTCAAAAAATACATCAAGAGAAAGATTAATAACCGTGAAAGAAGGAATGATATTCAAGAATATTTCTTCCGAGGTTATTATCTTGATTGATAGCCGATGACATATGGACTCTCGATCTATAGACCGGTCCACGATGATACGTTAGTTCGCCATGAACTAAGCAGATGCTCGAGGTTGACTTTTGTTGATTGAACGGCACAGTCAACCAAAAGAAAGATAGACTGATAGACTAGGTCTCGCACAAGAATATGACATATGGCTAATGGTCTATCGACCAAGTCCACGAATGAATTCTGGGTTAATGGCATATTAGATTTTCAGGGACAAGACAAGGACAAATGGGGTCAACATCTACTTTGAGTTGATAAGGGCTCAGTCACACATCAATAAAGAGACCTGACGATAACAAGGCGATAACGATATGTAGTAAGACAGAGCACAAATATCTAACTACGGTGGACACAACGAAACCGCATACGGCAGAATACGCTCACGATGCACTCAGTCCATCGAACCGGTTCTTAAGTTAGGTTTTGGTCCGGCTTTGCAGATGATAGAAAGATAAAGCCAGACTTACAAGGAATGGGGTTAGATCACGATCGGACAATAGAAAAGGTAAGGACATCACATTAGGGCTTTCACTTGCATGCACCTATGCAATGACAGCGATACGATGAGAGCAAAGCGTTAACGGCGGGACGTTAACGACGAAACGTTAACAATGGAACGTTAACGGCGGAATGTTAACGATGAAACGTTAACGACGGAACGTTAACGATAGAATATTAACGGCGAAACATTTTCGGCGGAACGTTAACGATGGAACGTTAACGGCGAAACGTTAACGATGGAATGTTAACGATGAAACGTTAACGGCGAAACGTTAACGATGAAGGTGAAGCGATGATGGAACGCTCATGGAATAACAAGGTGGCGCCCGTCGGTGCAATGACATGGCAGCGATAGGATGCTACCAAGGACGGCTAACTGAGACGCGAATCGATAACAAAGGACTAGGTTGAAAAGACGACGGTTATAAACCGGAACAAGGCTCTGACGGCAAACGGGGACCAAATACACTCAAAGGATGGCCAAAACAGTAGGGTAACGACCCACTGGATGGAAGGACTCGGCCAAAGCGAACTAAATTGGGTGGCGGCAAATGACGGCGCGCGGCGGCGGCAAAAGGCGGCGGCCAATGAATAAAATAAATTTCGGTAGATGCAACAGCAACGGAAAAGTGAGCACCACGTAGAACGCGGCGACACGAACTCAACAAAATAGGCGGATTTGGCGGCGATGCACCGGATTAATCACAAACTGCCGATGAACGGCTCCCGGAGCTAATAGATCAAACTACCATAACTATTAAAGTACTACACGAAACCTAACCAAATTTTACAGAGAGCTATCTGGGAACATTTGGCACAAAGTGACGCGAACGGATATGAGTTTTACCTTCTGGATCAACGGGGAACGCGCGACGAAGTTTTCTGCCGTCTGCAACGCAGTCTGATCGGGGAAAAGAATTTTCTGCGCAAAATCATGAGGTCAAAGCCGTGGGTTAGGGTGAGCACCATGTAGGGAATATCAAGAGGACTCTACCATAAAAATTTCACGGCCAAACTCGCAAAACCGAGGGAGAACGGGCTTCGGCAAGATTTGATCTTCGGGCGGCCATAACTTTTGATCCAGTGAATGAAATTGAACCAAATTTGGATGGAAGACAGAGGGTACCTTTAGGCACGACGTGACACAAACGGATCTTGAAAAGAGTCGACGAATTGATGGAAAACACGACGCCAAAACAGGCCGACGTGGGGGCGGCGCTCGGGGCGATGCGGCGGCGCGGCTGCTCTGTTTGGAATCTTTCAAAACTATTTCACAGGGGTGTTGCAAACATCATGGGGGTGCTCCACAAGAAATTTGAGGATGAACGGAGTTCGGGAGTGCCCGATAGAGCTCGCCAAAGTTCTCACCGGAGTTGGGGAAGAAGGCTTGCCGAGGGAGATATGTTGTGATTCTGATGCTGATCTTTGAGTACGATGTGGGCAATGAGGAGAGGAGTCTATGGTTCAATTTTTAGCTACAAAGGAGCAGTGGATCAACGGGAAAAGCTCGCCGGAGTTGGGAATGAAATCGGTGGCCGAAGGTGCTTCGGCAGGTATTTTCAAAATTTGATTTTACTGGATGTAGAGTAAAGCAATAAGAAGCTCTGGTAAAAATTTCAGATTGAAAGAAGTTCGGGAGTGACCAGGAGAGCTCGTCAAACTTTTCGCCGGAGTTGAAAAGAATGGCTCACGCAGGGAGATCCATAACTCCGATGGGAAAAATTCTAATTAGGTTGTAAAGAAAACGCACGTAAGAATCTGTGTTTCAATTTATACGGCGATCGGACCAGCGGATCGTCGGAAAACGCTCGCCGGAGTTATGACTGGAAACTGACTGGAAACTGCCGGAATTACTGTAGGGTTACTGTTTATTTAATCCGAATTAACCAATAAAATCAAAATAAATAGCAAACGACGGTTCAAAAATACGGGAAAAATCTGGAACGTCACTCACAGACTTGGTAACACAAATAAAATATTATTACATAAAATAATAATTTTATTCGTGTACAGTAAATACTTTAATAGTGTTTTTAATATCTTTTAATTTAGAAAATACTAAAACAACCCCAAAAATTCTAAGGAAATTCAGGGAGTTTAATTAGGATATTTTAAGAACAACTAAAATATTTTGGTACCACCAAATATTTTATTTTTATATCAACATATATTTTTATTTTGTTAAAGCTTTTAAAGGCTTTAGAAAATATATAATTTGAGCAAATGTAGGAAATTTCGCAGAAATTCCCTTAGGTTTATCTATATTAAATAAGATAGTTTAAGCAAAACTAAATCTTTTATTTTGTCTCCAAATTATATTTTTAATTGATGAAACTTTTGGAAATGTTTTGAAATGGAATTTGGATATAGAATTGCCCGAACAATTAATAATTCGAATTAAAAATCCAATTAACATCTAAATGTTTAATTTAATAATTTTAATTAATTTTTAGCAAATATCAAATTTGAAAAATTCCCGAGATACAAAAAAACACAACAGAGAAACTAAATTTTAAATTACTTGATATAAACAAAAGGCACATTAAATTTTTTTTAGATTTAGAAAATTCTAGATTAAGCTTCTTTAATGAATTAAAATCAATAGAAATTTTTGGAAAGCTAATTTAAATATAAATTTTTGGGGTGTTACATGAGCCCACTTCCTCCGTCGACCAGCACCCTCTTGAGCCTGACGCTGCTAATAACAGGATCAAGCACCAGAGGATATCTACCTAGGTAAGGAATATGGTCAGGATGATCCGAATGGTCGAACGTGATTGGGACCTCGGACCATCTCAGGTACTGGGGGGTTGCCGGTGTAACCACGTTGACTTCCCGAGCGGTGAGTTTCTGCTTCCGCTTGGATTCATATGCTGCCGCACCCCCAAATATGTAGTTGAGCTCACGTTCAGTCGTATGATATTCGCCTCTATCATCTTCTGGAGGATCTTGCTTCTTGCTCGCCTCACCTTTATCCTGGCCCACTCGCTTGTTGCTTTCTTTCGCGAACCTTTTGAGAGTGAAGTAGTCCTTGGCGGCATGTTTCCCTTTAGGGTGAAAAGGACAAACTACATCCATTACCTTGTCGTAGTCGTCCGTCCGCGGTGCTCGAGGGCACCCGCGTTCGGCTACAGCAACCATCTCCTCTGTCTATTTCTTCCTGTCCTTCTGCTTGGAGGACTCGGCGTGGTCTTTCTTGTCCCTTTGCCATGGGTGGTCCTCCTAGTGCTTGGCCAGGGCATCCGAGGCGGTCGCGTAGTGGTCTGCTAGCTCGAACATCTCTCTTACCGTAGAGGGCGGCTTCCTGGACATCTTTTTGATTAAATCAGGATCATTGACTCCTTTTTGGAAAGCTGCAATTATGACGGCTTCTGAGATGTCTCGGATTGTGTTTTTCATCTACATGAAGCACCGAATGAACCCCTGAAGGGTCTCATCCTTCTTCTGATGAAGTTGGTACGGTCTCATTGAGTTCCAGACCTCTCATAGGTGCCCTGAAAGTTCTCTGGAAGTCCTGTGAGCCAAGCTTGAGCCGAAGGGGTAAGCGTGACCGGCAGATAGTTTGCCATCACTTTGTGGTCGCCCCCGGCAGCCTTGATTGCAAGAGAATAGACATGTAGCCAAGCTTCTGGGTCCCTCTCCCCATCGAATTTGGTGATGCCTTTAGGGTTGAAACCTTCGGACCAGACCACTCGGCGAAGCCGAGGGGTGAAAGCGCGAACACCATCTATAGGCCCATCATTACACTGGTATGGAGATTGTCGAGGTGGTGTTCTGACTCGGCAGCCCTCGTTGTCATTCCGACTGTGTCGGTGTAGGTCCCTGCGGTCATCCCGGCCATCACGATCGATGCCGAAACGCTCATAGTCATCTTCGCGCTGGCGGCGTTCATCATCTTCCCATTCGCGTTGCCTAGCATTAAGGTCTAAACGGAGATCGCGGCTGATACTCCAACGGGCATCTTCTCCTTGACGAGGATGTGGCTCATACCAACCACGCATGGACCGTTTGTGGGCGATTGTCGCTTGTCTGTCACGAGTGGCCGTCTTGCACGCAGATCGTGCCTTCTCCACTGGTTCCTCCTGGTTGTGTTGAATCGCTGCTGCCATCACCATGGCCTTCACTTGGGTCACGATCGGGGCAGCTAGGCTGTTTGGACTGAGCATCGGTCCCAGGGTGTCAAGCAACGTCTTTGAGACGACGATGTTCTGCTGAGGGGTATGGAAAACCGATTGGTTTCCCATCTTCGTCTGCAGGATGTCCTCATTGACATTGCGCCCCTGGTTTGGAGAGACTTTGCTCATGCTTCTCGGCCTCCCAACGGCTACGCTCGCCTCGCAACATCCTTCGCTTTGGGATTCGATTCGATGGTCTTCAATCATGAAAATGCCACGGAAACCACCGCAACTTCTGCGACCGCTCTCCCGTCAGAGGAACAAGGAGACGGATCGAACTGACCTTTGAATCCGAGTGGTCTGACTTTGCCTACCACTTGGGACTCAAGCTTGATCGGACCCTTTTCGAGTTCGAGTAGGAGAGCAGACCCCCGGCTTAATGCCCGAGAGCCGATGACGCCTCTGTCAGATTGGATCTGGTCCGAATTTATCGACAACGAAGTCCAGGCTCCCAAAGCGCAAGGCCTGGGCGGGCACGAAGGTGCCAATAACTTCGCTGAAGATTGCCATCGAGTTCGACGAGATTGATCTTGACGCTACCCCTACCTAGCGCGCCAACTGTCGACGTTTGTTGCAATAATGAAAATGGGGCTAGGTGCTGGATCTAAACTTGATGGTAGCACAAGACGTAAGAATTATACAGGTTCGGGCTCTCACGGAGGAGATAATACCCTAGTCCTGTACTTTGGGATTGTGTGTATCTAGCCTATTGCAGATGATCTGATGTTCATGACGCTACCTTACCCCCCTTTATATAGCAGAGGGGTGCGGTTACAAAGGAGAGTCCTAATCGATTACAAGATGGAGATTGTATCTCTTTCTTTATCTGCTAAACATGATAACGGCCAGGATTATAATCATGTCCAACTGAAATAAAGTTGGTTGCTATCTTTAGAGTCCTAGTGTCGCGCACGTTGGAAGTAGCCCAGGCAGTAGCCTTCTTCATACTGTCAACTCGTCCTATCCTCTCATGGATGATTCGTCTGGCCTACCTTGTAGATACCCAGGGTTCATGCACTCCACACCACTGAACTGTTTCAGGCCTATTGCGAAGACATCGGGACAAAGGTCTGCTTCGCCTCTGTAGCACATCCGCAAAGCAATGGAGCAGCCGAGCGAGCAAATGGATAGATTGTTCAAGGAATCAAAAAGAGGATTTTCAAAAACCTTAGCCAGCACAGTCAGTCGTGGGTGGACGAGCACCCTTCCATCCTCTGGTCAGTTCGCACTACGGCAAGCCGAGCTACGGGTGAAACCCCTTTCCAGCTTGTCTATGGTGCAGAGGCCATATTGCCCGCCGAAATAGTGATGGGTTCTCCAAGAGTGCACTTGGTCGACAGCGTTGACCAAGAGCTTGAGCGTCTAATAGACCTAAACCGCACCAAGGAGACACGCGAACGGGCTTTACTGCGATCCGCGGTTTACCCACAAACTCTTCGTAGGCCGAGTTCAGTCCTGCCAAGGACCTTGTAAGTTGGCGATCTAATCCTACTCCGAGTTCAAGACTTGTCAAAAGCTAACAAGCTGTCCCCTAGATGGGAGGGTCCGTTCACGGTCATTTCGGTAGTAAGCCCGAGGGCTGTCCATTTAGCGATGGAGGATGGTCGAGTGCTCGCCAGCTCTTGGAATGTCAATCAACTACGTGAGTTCCTTTTCTAGCTTTTATTTGCTTTGTGTTTTACGTAGGTTCAGCCAATTTCTTCTATAAAATTCGGTTCTTTCGCCCCCGTGATTTCCATTCTTTCCAAGATTTTGTGAATGTCTTCGAGGTCCCTGCCCGTTGGTAAGCCGACTCAATCTCGCACAAGGGCACACTCTCCTTCTCACGGTCTTGATGATGGGATGAGCACGCACGGGCAAGAATATTTGCTTCATTCAGATCATTCTAAGGTTTGGCTAGCGTGCGCAAGAACGCTCAAAGTACTACGACCAATGCCGGTTCACTAAGCATACCACTAGAGGCTTCAGTCTACATAAGTCGATTAATGTTCACAGTAGTTCTTCGTTGTACGTTCACAATCGCATACAGACACCCTCTCGGATGGTCCAGAGTCTTGGCTCAATCCGCGCGTGCTTGGTCGTCATGCGTTTTGTCGGGCAACCGCACGTTCTTCCTCGTCATGGCTATACTCGCAACTTAGGGGCATGGATTTGAGACACTCGAGAAGTTAAGGCCGTGTGCGTATTTCTTTCTCCCGACCTAACCTATGCTCACAACTCGAAGAAGTGGTGGTTAGGTCGTTAAGGGGAGGAGCGCACAGTTTTTCTAACTCTCCTGTGAAAGAGCTCGTGCTCGCAACTTAGGTGCACGACCTTCATTCACAGCGGGGGCTTAGTAGGGATGAACTACTGTGTTTTTCTGAAAACGCGTGCTCGTGTTTCGTTCTCTCTGCTTATCCTTGTTCGCTATCTTTTTTGTCCACTCGCTTTGTTTCGTCTGTTTGGTGTAGGCACTCATTGGGGACAAGTCGCCAAAGATACAAGGCAAAAGTCGTCTACTTTCTCATTCAAGTACCAAACAAAGGAGCTATTTGCTGCTTCGCCTCTCTGAGTGCCGAAAGTTTTTCCTTCGTCTCATTGAGCTTGGCCTCAAGGTCGAGGACTCACCGTCGAGCTTCACGTTCTTCGCAGGCCTCTTTACGGAATCGCTTCACCTCGTTCTTGTCCTGGTTAGCAAGTTCGGTGGCCTCCCGAGCAGATTGGCTCAGCTCGTCCACCTTCCTCTCCAAGGCTTCAGAGTGTTGCTGCTCTTGCTCTAGCTTTAGCTTGAGCTCGGACATCTGCTCTCTATTCCTTGTGGCATTATCTTCAGCTTGGCGCAGTTTTTTCTGTCTCTCCTGGTCTGAAGCTTTAAGCTCGGCCAGCACTTGCTCGAGCTTCGCTATCTTAGCATCTTGCTTGACAGAGTGCTTGGCTACGATCTCAGGAGGAATAGTTGCCACCTTGAAGTCTACCATTGTCGCCCGGAGCACCTGCGAGCGAGAGGGTCTTAGTTCTTGATCGTTTCCAAAGAAAAAGGCTTTAGAAAGGAAGTGCCCTTACCCAGTGGAGGCGGTCACTGAGGTTCTCTTGGAAGGCCTTAGTGACGTCTTCCTCCCGAAGATCTGTGAGATCTCCCACGGTGGACTTCGACTGGGAGACTTCATCTTCCTCCCGAGCATGTTCTTCGCTTGGGGCCTTCTTATCCTCCTCTCGAGCAAGCGTTTCGCTTGGGGTCTTTGAGCCTTCTTCCCGAGCAGGTAGTTCGCTCGAGGGCTTCGTGCTTTCTCCCTAAGTAGGCATTTGGCTCGGAGGCACGGGGTCTTCTTCTTCTTCCCGAGCATCTAATGTGCTCGGGAACACCAAATACTCCTCCCGAGGAGATTCATCCTCTTGAGGAAGTTGGCCTTCCTGAAGCGTTGGTCTCTCCAGGGGTGGAAGCTCTGCGACTGGTTGGTCAGTTTCGGCGACAAAGTCTTCCACCGTCACAAGGTCGACGGCTTCCGCCATCACGAGGTCGGCAGCGAGAACAAGCTATCTATCTGTTGCACGATTGAGGATTTCATCAGCCATAGCCCTAAAATCCAAAATGCCCCTAAGAACTATCACGCCCATGTCATTAGAGTGGGGTTAGCTTAGATGAATGAAGCAAAGAAAAGAAAAAAAAGAAGGGAAGAAAGGAAAAGTGAAAAATGAAGCAGAAGAATTACCTTGGTTGAGCTCCTCACCATCATCTTTGGCGGTCTTGGTCACTGCCGCGACCACCAGCTCAGACCTCTCCGCGGCGGCGCGGCTGACCCTCGCCATCAAAGTGTTGACATCGTCCATGTCAACCGCTTCCAGGGTTTTGCCTGGACACCCAGATTGTGCTTCTGACAACCTCCGATGATTCAAAATGTGGGGCACTAGGTCTTCATCCTCCTCCTTGGGGTCTTTCGCCATAGAACCCGAAGTTGCCCGTGCGAGCTTGGCCTGAAGGGCAGCGATCTCCTCCTTTAGCGCCTTGCGCTTAGAGTCCTTCGCCTCCTTGTCTAGCCTCGCCTGCTCCGCGAGCTGCTGCAAGCAAGCCATCAGATCTGGTTTTCTCTCGTTGTATTCCTTCATCCATGTCTTCAAGTCGTGTACCTCTATTCTATCGGCAAACTCCAAATGTCGCCAAGGAGGGCTCTTGTTTGAAGTCGCCCGCCTCTTTAAGTGTTGAGCAGGCGGTGGTGGTGGTAGCGTTTGACATTTGCCCCTCGTCTTCTTGGTCTTGGCGGCGGGAATGGCTCCTCCTTGGTCGTGCGACAGTGGCTTAAGCTCGGCCACTACGGCCTCAAGGGCAATCTTCTCCTGTCAAAAGCAATGAAAATGTCAGAAATATTTGGGACGCTTTCCCCCGAGCATGAATCACGAAGATGCTTACCACTTCGCCCCGCTTGAGCACATTCTTCAGGACTTGGCATCCGCGCTCGAGTTCCTTGCCCTTTGGAGTGCCGAACATCTCGGTGACTCGTTTCTCCTGCCGTTTCTGGGTCAGATTCGACCAACAAAAGCATAAGCACGAGCAAAATTGAGCATGAGGAACAGAAGTTACCTATGCAGTTTAGAAGGCTTACCAGAATCAGCTTCCCGGGTGAGGTTTTGCCACCCAGAGATTTAGAAGAAAGGGTGTTCCCTCCTCCTCAATGGGGACACCCGGTTCATGAGGTAGTCCCGTGCAATGTCCTGACCAGTGAGGCCCATATTGGTGAGCTCACTGATCGTCATCAGCATCCGCTCCTCCTTGGCTTGCACGAGCGGACGCGGAGTTTCGAAGGTCGGGGTCGTTGCTCCGGAGTAGTAGAGAGAGGTTCCCTCCACCTTCTTCAAGTAGAACCAATGGTCAGCCCAGCCTGATACTGAGTCCTTGAGTATGAAGACTGGGTACTCATATGGTCGGTTTGGCCGAAGGTGAAAATATATGGAGCCGGCGGGAGAAGTTCCACCGGTGCGAAACAAAGAGTAGAAATGGAAGAAAAGGCTCGTCGTAGGCATGGTGCCCACATATACCTCGCAAAGATGTGAGAAGATGGCCAGAACAAGAATGGAATTAGGGTTAAGATTGGTAATCTCGCACTCGCATTGGGCAAGCACGGACTCGAGAAACTCACTCTCGGGCATTCTAAGCCCGTTGACGCTGTAGAGGTCACAGGAGACGATCTCATCGTTGTGCGGCGCCGGGGCCCCTTCGCCATCGGGAACTCGCCAGGAGCCCGCGTCAAGGTAGCCGAGATCTTCGAGCATTTGCAACCTCTCCTTGCTGATTTTGCTCGAACCAAATTTCGCCATGAGAGTTGAGGAAGAAAGCACAAAAGTGAAAGAGTTTGGGACTTAGGAGATTATGGGGGTCTGATTACAAAGTGCGGATGAAGGATTTTCTCATCACTGTTCCCGCTTATATATATAGGTGGAGAAGTCAAATAGGCGTGACCTTTTGGAAGCCAAAAACCGCTCCACCCGTTCATGAACCGACGCGCGGTGGCGCAATCTTCGAAACTATCCAATAAAGACGTGGTTCCCAAAAAGCTGTCCGAACTGCTCTCGCAAGGCTTCGCGGGGAAGGAACCGTCACGACCTTCGATGGTCTTTTGCCCGAGCTTTCCTTGGTCGGAGGACGAGCTTCTCTCGATCCTTGTCGATCGTGCTCGTCTTTTGAGCAGGTGTTGCTCGGATGCTGTAGTAGTATTCCGCTGCAAGATTCCAATCACTCCTATGAGTCTGTAGGCTCAAGGGGAAGGCCCTGCTAAGTAGATTTCCACTTGAGCCTCGGGGCTAGCTATCGGGGATTGGATAATTTCCATAAAAACCGTTATACCCCAGCAGCTAGTTTTTGGCCGACCATGCATACCCTTGGATGATGTCCCCAAGGAAGATTTTCGGACGGACCAGCTGGTGGGTCCACCCCGAACATGCTTAGGCTCGTCCCCGAGGATGTGCCATAATTTCCCGAGCATGCTTGCTCGGATGTGCGCGACGGTCGGTCAGAGTTAAGTAAAAATCCCGAGCATGTCCAACAGGTCGTGCTTGGCCCATAAAGACAATGTGGCGATAATTACGCTGCGGCTAAAGACCATTATGCCATGATTTGAGTCCATCATGTCCACGACATAGCATGGCGAAAATCAAGGGTGCAGTTACAGTCATGTTCAAGCACAGTAATGGTGCGTTATTCGCCTGTAATTGCTTCAATCACCTATAAATACTCCTGCGGTAGATCAGAGTACGAGGGAGAAGAGATACAAAAACACACAGAGACATACACGCACATATACACGCGCAGCACACGCAAGCTTTCCTGTAAGAATTCAAGCAATAGTAAGATCATTGGACGTAGGGTTGTTATCTCGATCGTGAGAGGTCCGAACCAGTATAAAATTCCTTGTCCACTGTCCTTTCAAGCATCGCGTCCTATCAGCATTCTTCGGACGTAATCCCTTCATAGAAAAGGGGCCTTGGTTGATCCCTCAATCAACAAGTAAGCTCGGCGGGGAACCTGTTTTCCAAACGTCGATAAAACGCTTTTAATGAAGCAAGATTGAGCAAACCACCAGTAGGTCGAGAAAAGGACTGAAACAGTAAATCTAAAAAACACAACTATCAACAAAGCAGACAAATAAATCTGGGTCTTCATAACCTTAGTAAAGTCTGATTCTATGTAACTGACCTTACGACATAAACCAAGACATCACCTGTGGCGCTAGGTA
>CM070500.1:66586263-66883949 GCA_036346375.1 Guadua angustifolia
TTCCTACTGAATTGGGATTCAGGACTCAGGAGTGCAACTCCTATGTGACTGAGGACCCAACGTCAAACCCTAAGTACCCGATGCCACGAAAACCCACACAAATCAAATCACGAGGAATTCGGGCTTTACCTCCGAAGCAGATGGCAACCGGTCGTATCGCGCTCTTGCGGCCGGTTGGCGTCTGCCGTCGGCCGAAGCGTCGAAGCCCGACGGACAGCAACCAACTCACCCGCGGAGGCGGAACTCGCGTCGAACGACGGCGATTTGGGACGGGGGCGGCGCACGAGCTGGGGGGAGCATCACATGCGAGGCTAGGTTACGGACCGGAGAATTTTTTTTATTTAATATTTATTTTAAATCTTTTTTTTCAAAAGTAAGGGGCGCGCAAATCTACCTGCCCGGGGCGATCGCCCCCTACTCGAGCGATAGCTGCCCTGGCTAACAGCGCAATTTCAGCGTGTAACGGTAGACCGGCGAAAAATTAAAAAATACATCGGTCGCTCTAGCCTCGGGCGATCGGGTACTATAGCATTTTTTTTTGCAATTTTTGTTGTAAATTGTTTGTACAATAATTGTTGCATTAAACTGAAAGAATTACGAAATAAAAAAACTTCTTGTTGTATTGAACCGGAAAAATTATTTTCTTTTTGTTAGTGATACGCATCCTATTTAGGGATTTTCGTAGGCTCGTATGGTCCGCCGAATATGGCCGAAAAAATACGAGAAAAATCACGGGCGACCTACGTAACGTAGGCTACCACTTACGTACGGGCGAGATGGCCGGACGCTGCCTGCATAAAGTTGTGAAAATCGGAAAAAAGGCACTCGCGCCAGAAACCACGTAAATCGTGGCCACTTAGGGTTTCGTAGCCTTCATGACAGTAGGACACGCCCAAAAATACGTGAAAAATCAAGGGCGGCCACGCAACGCAGCTACCACCACTTACGTCTGGCGAGATGGCGGACGCGTTGCCTCGCATGAAGTTGCTAAAATCGGAAAAGGCACTCGCGGTCATCGAAACCACGGAAATCGTGGCCACTTAGGGTTTTCGTAGCCATGACGTGCCGGATATGGCCCAAAAAATACGCAAAAATCAAGGGCGGCGTATGCAATGCGGGCTACCACATACGTATGGGCGAGATGGCCAGACGTTGCCCCGACATGAAGTTGCAAAAATCGGAAAAGACACTCGCGGCCACGAAATCACAGAAATCGTGGCCACTTAGAGGTTTTCTAGCTCATGGGATAGGCCGGATCTGCCCAAAAATCTGAAAAAAATCAAGGCGGCCTTCACATAACGCTGGCTACCACTTACATATGGGCGAGATAGCCGACGTTGCCCCTGTAGGAAGTTGCGAAAATTGAAAAGGCACTCATGACCATGAAACCACGTAAATCGTGGCCACTTAGGGGTTTTAAGAGCCCATGATGTGCCGGATATGGCCCAAACAATACGGGAAAATCATATTAAATCTTGTTAAATGTTGTTTAACTTGAAAAAATCGTTAACGCGAACACTATACGTGATAATGTTGATGGGGTGCGAGAGGGAGTTTGCAGAAATGGGGAATTTGAGCTCAGAATTTTTTGCGGATAATAAGGTAGGTCAATCTCTTTATTACGACTTCAAACGGGAGGAGCAGCACGAACAACGAAAGTAGTAAGAGCCTACATAGTGCATGAAGAACAATAAAACTAGAGGAGCATTACGAACAACGAACAACGAGACGTCTACTGAGTGCATCGATGCCACTTCCCCTTGTCCCATGCCTCCGGTGGGGCTTCTTCACGACGCGGCGTGCCCTCTCGTTTCCTTTCTCTCTCGGCCTCCTTCTCCTCGCTTCCTATCACGTGCCTTCTCGCGTTCATCATGATCCTCTTGGAGCCGCCTCCGAACTCCGGTTCCAAAACTCTTCATCAAGGAGCCTTTGGTCCTCCGGGTCGATCTCCTCGTCGTACCACCGCATAAATTCACATAGTGGCGGAGGCGACTGCATGAAACAAAAATTAGAAAAGTTCCATGTAGAAATAATAGGAAACACGTATGATTATTACCATAAGGCGAAGCTTCCGGGCCTTCTCCGGCGGGTCAAATTCGTAGTTGCGGTACTTCCAATACCGCCTCTTCCAAGTTGCAAGCTCGTATGAGCGGACAAGCCTGCAAGGATCTCCGCACAAACACATCGGTGCGATGTAACATCCCAAAAATTTGAGTTTTGGTATGTTTTAAATTAAAAATGAACCATTCGTATTTTTCTCGAATTAACCGAAGCTTAATTTGAATTTTCTAATAATTAAAAGATTTAATTAGATTAATCTAAGTATCAAATTAAAGGTTTCCAGTTTTATAGGGTTCCTTGTGCTTCAAGGAATTTTTCTGTATTTTGGAGATTTTTCTGAATTTATTTGCTATTTATTTGAATTTATTTGCCTTTATTTGAATTTCTGGGATTTTTCTAATTCGGAAAATGTTTTAATTTTTCAAAACTCTCCTTGGGCCGTTTCCTCCTCCTTGCCCATTTCTATTCACACCCTACCGGTCCTCACTAAACCCTAGCGGTACGACCATTGGATCCCGATCCTGATTCATCTTCGCCGCGTCGTCATATGCGTTCCCAATAGCCGATCGATCGCGCGCAAAGCGGTCGAGATGATGCCACGTGAGCGCCTGACTGAAAACCTAGCCGCCGCTGAGTCCTCGCGCCAAGCCGCCGCCATCGTCGATCTCCGTGTTTTCACGCCTCCGGCTATTTAAGACCCCGGGACGTCATCCGAGAGGTTCGCCTCTCTGCTGCGCTTTGCCTAGCTCGCCGACGAAGCCGCCGCCATCATCTCGCATGGCTTCGCCGGTTCATCCACCGCCCCGAAGACTTTCGCCACTGTTTTCTTCACCTCCGTGCGTCCTCCGCCGTGATCGGTTGCACCATCGAGTCCGTCGCGTCGCCTCTCCCGAACCGCAGATGTCTTCCGCTGCGACTGTCGCCCATTCGCCGTGCGTCGTGTCGTTTTCCTCAAGTCCGGCGGAATATCACCGCCGCATTGCCGGGCGCCTCGTAAGTTCTCGCCGTCCGTAAGGGTCTTGCTTAGCACATTGGGATGTGGTGTCTTGCTCGAGACAATTTAAGGACTTAATCTTGTGCGCCATTGAATCGGGCCTAACTGCAACCACAAGTCCGGTATGGGACGGACCTAGTGATTAATTTGCAATGTCCAGACTTGAGTATTGCCGTTGTTGGTGTGGGGTCCGAGATGGACAGTAGACTCACATGGCTCAAGAGGGGCCCCGAGGCGGCGTAAACCTTAGAGGGCGATCTTGGGTTTAGACATGCATTGTAAAGGCTTTGTAGTGATCTCTCCGCCGACACACCAAAGGAAGTGTGTTCTTAGCGCTTGGCATTAAGGGATGATCATGTCTTGTGGGTAAAGCTGCACAACCTCTGCGAGTGTAAACTATTCGAATAGCCGTGTCATGCGGTCATGGACAAGCCCGGGATTTCACACGGGGTATAGAGTATTTTCTTGAAATGTGGAATGGTTGGGATGTGAGCAGGGAGTTCACTTTGTGGTTTTGTTGTCTCAAGCTATCTTGTTGAATTGTGTGGTTGATACTTGCTTCGAGTGATGTAGGGTGATGCCTCGTCATTCTGCTTCATGTTGTCTACCATTGATTTACCAGATTATTTATTATTGTTTTATTCAAACCGCCTTCAATCTATTTAGGTATTTAAATTCAAGTTATTGCTTTACGCAAATGAACCATATAACTGCCTTTGTCAAGCCGCATGAATATATTGCATCATTTCCCTACGCTGTTGAGTACGTTTTGTACTCACGGCTTTACCCTGTTGTTCGATTCTTGGAAGGACCGGTAATGAGTATCAAGAGGAGTACTATGAAGACTACGCCGACTAGGAAGGCGCTTCCCCGCACGATTGCTCGTGGCATGTCGAATAGCCTAAGTTATTTTATTTCATTTAACAGCTTTTTATTTGTTTCCTTAAGCCAAGAGGCATTGGTGTATGAACCTTGACCATAAGGTCGCTTTGCTTTATTCAATAATAATTTGTTTCTTCTTAGTTATTTCGATGTATGGAATGATATGTCATCTATGTTTCCCTTGTGTGCACTAAGCGTGATCCTGGACTAGTCAAGATATACACTGAGGGTTTCGGATTTGCATATCCGGTCCCGACAGAGATGGTATCGAGCCATATCGATCGTGAGGTCGCTTTCTTAGTTAGCATGGTCTTCAAAATTATTTTCTAAATCAAACCAACAAATTGGTATTTAATAGTTTGTCTCTTCTCATCTTATTCTTAGGTTCTTATTCCTCTCCTTTGCTGAAACATTGTTTTGAAATTTAAATAGATCTTATCCCATTAAACTTCTTGAAAGCCATGGATCTTCTGTAAGGAAACAAATCAAGGGGGACGATGATCAAGCCATCGAAGAGTATATCCGAGAAGACTACCATATAAGATAGGTTTGTGGTGCTCTATGGTGTTTGAGCATGCCATTCTCTTTTGGTTTAGCTACGTTTAGTCCGCGTATATTAGGAGTTTTGTTGCTTGTGTGCAGGGTATGTTGTACACTTGCCTCCAGCACGGTGTTACAACTGTACCTTAAGTTGGAAACTTTATTTGGTTCTTTATTTTGTAGCCTTTTCGGCTATGTCTTTGGTTGACCTTTGTTCTTGGGTATTATCTTCTCCCCTAGATGACCTTACCACTCCCCTATTGCTTTTCCCTCTTACCTATTAAACCCTTGTGCTGCATCGCAGATGGTTAACACTGCTCGAGCCAGTCGCATTCGCTAGTGGATGCCAATGCTAATGCCGGCCAATGCCACCCGCCACCACCTCCTGTAGTGATGCACTGAACTTGGGACATTTCTTGGCAGCTCAGACTCACTTATGAATACAATGATGCGAATATGAACAATATGATGAATCAGCCAGAATCGAGCTATAGCTGCCCTAGCAAACTTGTTGAACCAACAAAATCAAGTGCTGCTTCTTTGTTCTCGCCAAGACCTCCTCTAGCTTCGCCTCGGTCCAAGCTAGCGTAATTCATGAGGACTCGTCCGCCTACCTTCTCCAACTCCTCGTAACCATTGGATGCAGATGATTGATTCGCTCCATTGAAAAGAAGCTCGCTATTGCTCGAAGGCACGATCATGAGAAGGTTCTTTATGCCGCTCATCGCTTTGAAGGCACCGCCATTGAATGGTGGGAGAACTACATTGCCGCCCATGATGACCCTCAAACCATCACTTGGGCAGAGTTTTCACTGCCGCCATTCCCATATCCCCGATGGAAAGGTAGAGATGAAGAAGAATGAGTTCGAGTGGAGCTAAAGCAAGAAGGGATGTCAGTGAGTGAATATCTCAATAAGTTCACTCAACTTACTCGCTATGCACCAGAAGATGTAACCACAGATGATGCTCGCCAGAAGAGGTTCAAGCGTGGGCTCAACCCAGTCTTAAAGGTACAAGTCATTGGCAACGACTATTCAGATTTTTAACATCTGGTGGATAAAGCTATGCTAATTGAGGAGTCTCGTCGTGAGTTGGAAGAATCCCGCAAGAGGAAGATGATGCATCATGGAGCTCATCAGAATCACCCGCAGAGAGCCAGGTCCAATGCTCAACAGCCTGCTCGTTTCACTCCTCCTCTCAAGATTCGGGACACCGCCTCAAAGACCTCGCCTACCTCCTTGAGCAACCCTAACATCAACGCCAACAGCAATTCGCCCCAGAGGACCAGTAATCCAGCTGCGGAGTGACATGCTTCAATTGCAATGAGCGTGGTCACTATGCTAATAATTGCCCTAGGAAGCAATCTGTGACACCTGTTCGTTTCAACTTGGGATCGACACCAGCCAAGACCCCACGACCAGAACAGGGGCGTGAAGCCTCCTGCACCCCAAATCAAGCTACCAGACTCCACCGCTGTTGGAAGAGGTCGCGTGAATCATGTCACCACCGAGGATGCCCAGTGCATCGACGTCATACTAGGTAAGCTCCTAGTCAACTCAAAGATCTGCCATGGTTTTATTTGATTACGAGCTACGCATTCATTTGTTTCTCGAATTTTGCTGCAAATCATCACTTAAAGACAAGGCCTTTGAAAAGCGCTTTATTGGTGCAATCACCGTTCGGATTTGAGTACGAACCAAGGCGCCCGGTTAAGATATTAATCGGAGGGTAGAATTCTAGCCAACCTCATTGTCCTAGACACCAAATCCCTAGATATAATCCTAGGAATGGATTGGCTCTCCAAGAACCAAGCGATTTTGGATTGTGGAAATAGAGATCACATTAACCGGTCTAGATGGAACAAAACTAAAGTTTCAAGTCACAGAGATCATCTCAAGGAATAAAAGTTTGAGTGCCAAAGGAATAAGTTTAGAAGATGTGCCAATTGCTAGAGATTTTCCCGATGTGTTTCAGATGAGTTGCTTAATGCCACCGGATAGAGATATAGAGTTCTTGATTGAGCTAGTTCTCGAACGCCACCCATTTCAAGAGACCGTATAGGATGCTCGCTAATGAGTTAGTCAAGTAAAGAAACAGATCAAAGAGTTGCAAGATCGTGGTTTTGTTAGACCAAGTTCTTCGCCATGGGGAGCCCCAGCTTCTTCTAGTGGAAAGAAGGATGGAACTCGAGAGGATGTGTGTAGACTATCGTGCTCTAAATGAGGTCACCATTAAGAATAAGTACCCTCCGCCAAGGATTGATGATTTGTTTGACCAGCTTCAAGGAGCAGGGAGTATTCTCAAGGTTGACTTGAGGTCGTTACCATCAATTGAAGATCCGTAGAGAGGATATACCCAAAATGACTTTTGTGACTCAAGATGGACAATATGAGTATACCGTGATGTCTTTTGGTTTGACCAATGCCCTCGCCTATTTCATGACCCTAATGAATAAAGTATTCATGGAATATTTAGACAAGTTTGTCATTGTCTTTATCGATGACATTCGGTCTATTCCAAGAGTGAGGCGAGAACATGAGGATCACTTGCGGAAAGTATTGACAAAGCTAAGAGAACATCAACTCTATGCTAAGTTCAAGAAATGTGAGTTCGGATGAAAGAAGTTGCTTTCCTAGGTCACGTTATATCAAAGTAAGGTGTCGCCATTGACCTCGGTAAAGTGAGAGATGTGCTCAATTGGGAGTCACCAAGACGGTAACCCAAGTTAGAAGTTTCCTTGGAATGGCGGATATTATCGCCGTTTCATAGAAGGTTTTTCCAAAAGCTAGACCGCCACTCAACTTTTGAAAAAGGAGAAGAAATTTGCTTGGACATCGAGTGTGAGCGAAGTTTTCAGAGCTAAATAAGTGTTTGACAACCGCCCCGTGCTTGTTTTGCGGATATCGTAAAGGATTTTGAGATATTTTGTGATGCATCCCGTCAAGGACTCGGTTGTGTGCTAATGCAAGATAAGAAGGTTGTGGCATATACTTGGCGTCAATTAAGGCCACATGAAGTCAACTATCCAACCCATGATTTAGAATTGGTCAGAGTGCATGCTTTAAAGATTTACGCCATTACCTCATCGGTGTCGTTGTGAGGTGTACATCGATCATAAGAGCTCAAGTACATTTTACCCAAGCCAACTCAATATGAGGCAAAGAAGATGGTTAGAGTTAATCAAGGACTATGACATTGGTATTCATTATCATCCGTGCAAAGCTAATGTCGAGGTGATGCTTTGAGTAGAAAGAGTTATCGCAATACCTTGATGATTAAGGAAAGTCACCAACACTCTATGAGGAATTTCGTAAGCTCGGTCTAGAAGTGGTGCAAGAAGGTTACTTAGCAACTTTGGAAGTCGGCCCAACATTGGAAGATCGATCCGGAAGCCCAAGCCGATGATGCTTGATATCAAGGAGATCAAGAGTAATATGAAGAAAGGAAAAGCCCTGTGATTCATCAAGATGAAAAGGGTACTGTGTGGTATGAGAATCGTATTTGTGTACCTAATCAGAAAGAGCTCAAGGAGCTGTTACTCAAAGAAGTGCATGAGACATTATATTCCATTCACCCTGGAAGTACCAAGATGTATCAAGACCTCAAGGAAAGGTATTGGTGGCCCAGTATGAAGCGTGAGATTGCAGAATATGTTGCTCTTTGTGATGTTTGCCAGAAGGTTAAAGTAGAGCATCAGAGGCCAGCAGGGTTGCTTCAACCATTAAAGATTCCAGAGTGGAAGTGGGAAGAAATTGGTATGGATTTCATTACCGGACTTCCTAAGACCCAAGCAGGTTATGATTCGATCTGGGTGATAGTGGATCGATTGACTAAGGTAGCTCACTTCATTCCAGCTTAAGACTACCTACACCGGAGATAAATTGGCGAATTATATATGTCAAGGATTGTCGTCCTTCATGGAGTGCCTAAGAAGATAGTCTCCGATAGAGGAACCCGTTTACCTCTCGCTTTTTGGCAGAGTTTGCATGAAGCTATGGGAACTCATCTCGTGTTTAGTATCGCTTATCACCCTCGGTCGATGGACAAACCGAGCGCGTGAACCGATTCTTGAAGATATGCTAAGAGCTTGTGCTTTGACCTATGGTGCAAAATGGGACAAGTGTTTGCCCTATGCGTAGTTTTCTTACAACAATAGCTATCAAGCCACCGCAAATGTCCCTTTGAAGCTTTATATGGAAGAAAGTGCGAACCCTCTCAATTGGAAGGAGACGGAGAAAGACAGTTATTTGGTCTGCCATCTCGCAAGAAGTCAAGAGCAAGTCTGATTAATTCGATACAAGTTGAGGATAGCCCAAAGCGCATGAAGAGTTATGCGATAATCGCCGCCGAGATTTGAGTTTCGAGCCCAATGATTATGTGTATCTCAGAGTCACACCTCTCAAAGGAGTTAGGAGATTTCAAGTAAAAGGAAAGCTTGCCCCTAGATATATTGGACCGTTCAAAGTCCTGGAAAGAAGGGGAGAAGTTGCCTACAAGCTTGAGTTGCCTCAGTCTTTTGATGGAATCCATGATGTGTTCCACGTGTCACAGTTGAAGAAGTGCCTGCGAGTACCAGACGAACAGATGCCGTTGGAAGCCATCGATTTGCAAGAGGATCTCACTTACAAAGAGCAGCCAAATAAGATATTGGATGTTGCAGCGCATCACGAGAAGCAAGATCATCCGCTTTTGCAAAGTCCAAGGAGCAATCATTCAGAAGAGGGGAAGCCACCTGGGAGCGAGAAGAGGATCTGAAGTCCGAGTTTCCCCACCTATTCACTAGCCAATCCGAATCTCGGGGTCGAGATTCCCTTTAAGGGGGGGAGGTTTGTAACATCCCAAAAATTTGAGTTTTGGTATGTTTTAAATTAAAAATGAACCATTCGTATTTTTCTCGAATTAACCGAAGCTTAATTTGAATTTTCTAATAATTAAAAGATTTAATTAGATTAATCTAAGTATCAAATTAAAGGTTTCCAGTTTTTATAGGGTTCCTTGTGCTTCAAGGAATTTTTCTGTATTTTTGGAGATTTTTCTGAATTTATTTGCTATTTATTTGAATTTATTTGCCTTTATTTGAATTTCTGGGATTTTTCTAATTCGGAAAATGTTTTAATTTTTCAAAACTCTCCTCGGGCCGTTTCCTCCCCGCGGCCCATTTCTGTTCACACCCGGCCCGGTCCTCACCAAACCCTAGCGGCCGACCATTGGATCCCGATCCAACGGTCATCTTTCGCCCGCGTCGTCGTGCGTTCCCAGCCGCTCGATCGCACCGCACAAACGGTCGAGATGATGCCACGTAGCGCCTCCAGTTGAAAACCTAGCCGCCGCCTGAGTCCTCGCGCCGCACGCCGCCATCCTCGATCTCCGTGTTTTTCACGCCTCCCGGGGCTATTTAAGACCCCGAGGACGTCATCCCGAGGTTCACCTCTCTGCTGCGCCCACTTTGCCCTAGCTCTCGCCAGACGAAGCCGCCGCCATCATCTCGCATAAGCTTCGCCAAGTTCATCCACCGCCCCAAGACTTTCGCCACGCTTTTCACCTCCGGCCGTCCTCCGCCGTGATCGGTTGCACCATCGAGTCCGTCGCGCCGCCTTCTCCCCAACCGCAGTGTCTTCGCCCAACCGCCGCCCATTCGCCGTCGCCGTGTCGTCTTCCTCAAGTCCGGCCAATATCACCACCGCCGCCATCGGCGCCTCAGTAAGTTCGCCGTCCGATGTCCATCCGACGTTCCAGATCTTGCAGCGTGGCGAACTCTCCTCTCGCCAGATCGCCACTTTCTCATTGCGTCTCGCCATATGTAATGCCGTGGCAAGCCACGTCGTGTTCCTAGCATTGCGTCGGTACCGCCGCGTTAACGCCATGATGAGCCTAGCCGCCACGTGGTATGCCACGTCGACGCGGTCTGCCGAATCACCCGAAGGTCGCCTCGGTGCTCTCGGTCTACCATGGACCGTGCCACTGACGTACGGGCCCCACCCGTCAGAGGGAATTCTTTTTCCTTTTTTTTCTGATTTTCCTGAATTTCCGAAATTCCAGCCAATCCCGTGCTGACACGTGTCACCCTTTCCGAAATTTTCTGATTTTCTCTGAATTAAATCTTCCGAAGGCCCGTTCTCCTTCGTCCGAACTCCGATTGGAGTGATTCAAATTTCTAAATTTTTGTAAAATCGAGATCTACATTCTAGAACCATTTATTTTCAATTTTGAACTCGTTTTCTTCTCTGTTTTGTATTTATTTTGTTTCATTGCTTTATTTTCCTAGAAGACGCTAACCCCGGGAGTGAACGGAGACTTCAAGACCAAGGATCAGCACTTGAACAACAAGGCAAGTCGTGAGACTTTGATCATATTGAACCCATGTTTGCAAAAGTACTTTGTTTTATACAATTGCATGCTATGTGTGTAACAATGCTAGTTTATGGGAGTAGCTATTTACCCGTTTGAGTATGCCTTTGATTATTGGAATGCCATGTATCCATTGTTAACCATAGGTTGGGACATTATTAGTTGGACATAATCATAGTACCAACATTGGGTTATCGTAGCTATGCTTAGCCATGCTTAGTTGTCCGATGGGATTCATATCACCTGTGAGCTAATGTTAATCTTGACTTAATGAGATATTGAATTGTGGCTGTTGACCACTGTTGTAAAACTTGTTGTACCATGGCAGGGGATGCCATTGGTTTTGGGTTAAACAAAATGTTTCCCTCGCAATTGATCGTGCGATAAAGGGTCTTTGTTTAGCACATTGGGATGTGGCTGTCTTGCCTGAGACAATTTAAGGACTTAATCTTGTGCGCCATTGAACTGGGCCTAACCGTGCAACCACAAGTCCGGTATGGGACGGACCTAGCTGATTAATTTGCAATGTCCAGACTTGAGTATTGCCAGTTGTTGGTGTGGGGTCCGAGATGGACAGGTAGACTCACATGGCTCAAGAGGGGGCCCCGAGGGGCGAAACCTTAGAGGGCAGTACTGGGTTTAGACATGCATTGTAAAGGCTTTGCAGTGATCTCTCTGCCGACACACCAAAGGAAGTGTGTTCTTAGCGCTTGGCATTAAGGGATGATCATGTCTTGTGGGTAAAGCTGCACAACCTCTGCAGAGTGTAAACTATTCGAATAGCCGTGTCCGCGGTCATGGACTAGCCCGGGGATTTCACACGGGGTATAGAGTATTTTCTTGAAATGTGGAATGGTTGGGATGTGAACGGGGAGTTCACTGTGGTTTTGTTGTCTCAAGCTATACTGTTGAATTGTGTGGTTGATACTTGCTTCGAGTGATGTAGGGTGATGCCTCGTCATTCTGTTCATGTTGTCTACCATTGATTTACAGATTATTTATTATTGTTTTATTCAAACCGCCTTCAATCTATTTAGGTATTTAAATTCAAGTTATTGCTTTCGCAAATGAACCATATAACTATCCTTTGTCAAGCCGCATGAATATATTGCATCATTTCCTCACTACTGTTGAGTACGTTTTGTACTCACGGCTTTATGCCTCTGTTGTTCGATTGTCGAGGAAGGACCGTAATGAGTATCAAGAGGAGGAGTACTATGAAGACTACGCCGACTAGGAAGGCGTTCCCCAGCACGATTGCCCGTGGCATGTCGAATGGTCCAAGTTATTTTATTTCATTTACAATGCTTTTATTTGTTTCCTTAAGCCAAGAGGCATTGGTGTATGAACCTTGACCATAAGGTCGTTTGCTTTATTCAATAATAATTTGTTTCTTCTTAGTTATTTCGATGTATGGAATGATATGTCATCTATGTTTCCACTGTGTGCACTAGCGTGATCCTGGACTACTGCAGTACACACAGAGGGTTTCGGATTTGCACATCTTGGTCCCGACATGCGACAACCCCGCCGGTAGGAAAATAAGTCACATGCGACATGGCTAAGAAAAAGATAACCTACGCAAATGCAAGCACTTAGTTCGAGATAGTTAGACAACATGGTGGTGAAGATAAATAAATTACAAACGCACAACTGTACAATAAATCGATCCACGACGACGCCTCGATCCGCTTTCGGTGGGGAATGCGTGAGTGGCGACGCATGACGGACGACCCTCCTACCTCGGGCATGCGGCTGCGTACGGGTAGTGTAGTCTGTCGGTGACTCGGTGTCTGGCCGGGTGGTGGGCGAGGTACTCGGTGGACATGAACCGTCCACGCCGAAAGCATCCACGTCGCCAATGTCGCCAGTGTGCCCGAGTAGCCGTAAGCACCGTGGGGCCCTGCTGCGGCTGAGACGAAGACTGGCCCGCGTCACCCCACCCTAGCCATCGCGGGTCGGTGAGAGACGAAGATCGCCCGCTCACCCCACCGTGGCCTACTACGCTCAGGGGTGGACACGAGGGCTCGTACTGGGTGACGTCTAATTGTGCGGGCCGACTAGGTGGGTGAGGTGTGGGCACGGCTCCACTAGGCGGGGGAGGTGCTGGCTGACGGGGACGTGCTGCGCTGCGCACCACGTCTCGCCCCCCCCGGCAGGTGAGTAGGCGGCACATCCGCGACATCGCGCCGTGCCACCGAGTAAAAGTATCCCGCTACTGAGCGGGGGTGAGCGCGATGTCCGCGTCGAGGCCCGCCAACACGGACTCCGCCTCGTTATGCCACGTGTTGAAAACACTTTGCTTGTAGTAGTAGTGGGAGATGTACGGATAACATGACTGGTATGTCTCGCCTGCTGCGGCAATCACGTGCGAGCACAACAAGTGCAGCAGGTGTGGCTTCTGGCAGGAGCACTCGCAGTCAGCAGCTCGGAGTATACACAGATGGGAAGTCCTCTCCCGGTGAGCACCTCTTCGACCCCGGTCACCGCAGTGCAAGTGGTACCTCTGTTCCACGCCACTTTCCGGTGTCAAGCGATATGTTTGTGCCTTCCGTGTCTTGTTGGCCATGTACGTAGAGACAACCGTCGAGTAGGACAGGCGATTGTCCGACATACATGCAGCGGAGGCCTTGTACCGCTCAACGAAATATCTTTAGGTGCCTAGTAACACACCCTCAACAATGCCCACCAACGGAAGGCATCTCGCGCCTTTCATTACCCAGTTGTAAATCTCCGCCAGGTTGGTTGTCATTATTCTATAACGGGAACCGCCCTCGTCATCGTGAAGGACCATTTCTCCAACGGCTCGTATCGTATCCAGTCCGTGAAACTCTTTATGCTTGTCCCCGGCCTACGCCGAATGTTTGGTGCGTCGGTCGGGAGCGCGCGCCAAGGCGTGGGGTCATCTCCTTGCTCGTGGTACACCATAGGGTTCCTCGATGAGCTAAGCGTCATCCCTTGATTCATGATTGCTTCGGGTTAGTTCATCCAACGTCCTCCACAGCGAGTCGAACTTCCTCCGCTGGTTCTGTTTGTACAGCCGCTTGAACATGTTCATAAGCTACTTGTTTCTGAACTGACGGAAAAAATTGGCACCCATGTGCCTCATGCACCACCTGCTCTTCAGTTCCGCCACTTTGTTTGCTCCCACGACGTCGGACCCTTGTTGCATATCCACGATCGCCCAAGGCTTCAGCACCCCTGCATGTCGGTCATGGATGATACATACATCACGGCGGTCCTGGACAACTGCCATCTTGACTCTTTCAAGAAACCAGTACCAGCTCTCCGTGTTTTCCCCCTCCACGAAGGCCAATGCGACCGGTAGAACCTGGTTATTGGCGTCCACCGCGATTGCAGTTAGAATCTGGCCCTTGTATTTCCCTGTGAGGAATGTGCTGTCCATGCAAATGACCGGGCGACAGTGTTGGAAGGCATTTATGCATGCGCCGAGGGCGAAGAAGGCCCGCTGCAAGACCCACTTGCCCGTGCACGCACCATCCGCGGGAAACTCTGCAAGGTCGATGACCGTACCGGGATTCCTACTTGATATTGCCCTGAGCAAGTGTAGAATATTCTCGTATGAAGCCTCGTATGTCCCGAACCGTATTTGCAAAGCTGTTCTTTTTGCTCTCCATGCCTTTCCGTAGCTAATCTTATACTGAAACCTCTCCTCCACGGCTCTGATAATGGATCGAGGCTGCAGGTGCGGATTGTCCACGATCTGACCATAAAACACATTTGCCACCCAAGTGGACAACAGATTGCGGTGCTCCTGCTCCGCTTCCTCCAGTTGGCAGTTATGCTCCGTCACTATGGAACATTTCCAGTAGTCCCTAAATACTAAACAATACTAAATATTATATTAAATCTCTAAATATTACATATAAAATTTTCGAACTTACCGCAAAACCGAAGAATCAACTTTTTTCCCTCTTTTTTTTCTTTCTCTTTTTCCCTCTCCTTCCTTTTCTTTCTTCCCTTCTCCTCTCTTCTCTTTTATGCCTCTCCCGTCATTTGCTCTCATTGCCTTCGGTTGAAATGAGAACAATCGCTTCATGGCCATGGTTTTAAATGGCACCGATCGCCCCAGCCACAGGCGATCGCCCCAGTCATGGGCGACGGCCTGGCGACGGTCAGCACGTGGCATTATGCCAAGAAGCAGTCGGGAGGTCGTTTTCTCGACCATTAGGTTTCGATCACGATCGCCGTAGAGGCGATCGCCCGTGCATCAGGCGACAGGCGGTAGATTTGCAATTTTTTGTCACCGCTTACTTTTGAAAAAAGATTTAAAATAAATATTAAATAAAAAATTCATGGATCGGAGGGAGTCATTGGCTGACTGTAGTGTAGTGCAGACGAGAGTGCGTGGGGCTAGCTAGACAGGTCGTGGGCTCCTTTGGTTCTATTATGTGATGGCGCCAAGGATTCAAATCTGTTTTCGCTCTAAATTTTTGTTAGCGCCGGAGAATGAAATTTCAACGATATCTCACCATTTAAAATAAATTCTAGCTGAATTGCAAAATGAGAATTTGAATTCCAAATTTTGAAAATGAAATCTCACTGATTTTTGCCGAGATCTTGGCAAAATTTAAAGGCACGAAATCCAATCGAAACAAAGCCAAAAAAATTTGAAATTGTTTTTGCAGATTTCTGACACAATGGTGATGTTTTCATAAAATTTTGAGAAAATAATGAATTCTGTGAAATTTTTACAAATTCAAACATTGCTACTATCCTGATAAAATACTGACCGACAAATTTGAACCGAATGAAAAATGAAACAAACCACGTTAGAAAATTTTGAAATTTTTTTGCATGGTTGTGATACATCATTAATATTCCCATAAATTTTTAAGATGATAATCAAGTTTCATGAATTTTTAAAAATTGAGACAAGATTATTGTACTCATAAAAGCTTTACAAGCAAACTTCAACCAAATGAAAAATGGTACAAACAACATTTGAAAATTTTTGTGGATGGTATTGATTTATCATCAATGTTTCTATAAAATTTTCATCTAATGATCAAGCTTCAAAAGTTCCAAAAATTTTGATAGTGTTATATACTCAAAAAAGCCTGATGATCAATACATAGATTTGCTTTATCAACCATAAAATGTTAAATTTTTTTGAAAATTTTGCATAAGTGTTATAAGGAAATTATTAAGATCTCATAATAATTTTGAATCATGATCGCACTCCAGTGAATTTAAAAAATTCTTATAAGTATAGTGTACCATTTATATTCTTTCTGCTTTTTATTTTTGAAATATAACAAATGAAGTTCAATACATACATATAGATTTGATTGAGCAAAAAAAAAAAATTAAAAATTTTATATAATAGTACTGAGTCAATTATTAAGCTCTCATAAAAATTTGGATCATGATCACACTCGAGAAAATTTATAAAATTCTGACAATGTTACTGTCCCAATTATATTCATTCTGTTTTTGATTTTTTAAAGATAACAAATAAAGTTCAATTATTTTGAAATTTTTTCTCTATGATCCTATGCTTCTTAGTATGGTATCATAAATTTTTTACATCAGGATAAAGCATGTAAAATTTTATAAAAATCTGACAGTGTTTCTAAAATTATTAAAAAATAACTCAAAATTTTGGTTTTTCAACCAATTTTCATAGAAGATGACTTTTTTAAGGGTTATTGATCAATTTCCGGTCAAATCCGATCATCAAACATCAAATTCCGGTAAAAAATGGTGAGATCTCGGTGAGTTTTGGCGAGATCTCGTCGAGATTTCCGAGATTACTGTAGCAATTTAATTTTGTTAATTTTTTACTCTGGCCAGCATTTCAAAAATCTTCCACGTCCAGAAACCGAGATCTCATGAAATTTTGGCAAGATTTGAATCCTTAGCGCCGTGCGTGGGCGAGACGTGTGCTGTGGACGGCAATAGAAATCTGGCCGATCTTTCGCCGCTACTGGGCTTATCGGGGCTGCTGCGGGCTTATTTTTAGGGAATTATAGGTTTTTTAAAAGCTGTTATTTTATTTTTTGATTGAAAAAGTGATTGTAGTTTTTTTATAAGAGATCGTTTAATAAATAGCTAATTTTTCTCAGCAATAAGCTGCGAAAGTAGGTGCAGTTCAGCTTTTAGCTTTTACTAGTTATATATGACTTCTAGATTATGCTAGAAGCCATTTAAAAGCAAAGTTGTTTTAGGGTTTACTAGTTTTTCGAAAACTAAAGCTTAGTTAAAAAAGCCTCCAAACAGGCCCTACGTTTCGCTGCTCATCATTGGGGGTGGGCAATCGGTTAATTCGGTTTTTTCGGTTCGGTTTTTTCGGTTTTTGAATATTTCGGTTTTTGGATTTTGAAAACCGAACCGAAACCGAACTGATCTGAAAACTGAACTAAATTAACCGAACCGAATCGGTTCGGTTAATTCGGTTTTCGGTTTAACCGAATTTAGCTGAGCACTGGGTACTTGCCAGATGAGCGCGAAAGATTTGTTGCCTTGCTGATCTACGTTTTGGCCTAGATGCAGAAGATTTGGATGGAAAAGTTGCATGAAACTTACTATTAGCAATGTCAAGTTCTCTAGCTCTACAAGACACCAAATTTCAAAAAAACTAAGCAAGTAGGACTAACTGCTTACTAGTCTGTCAGTAAAACCGATGCCATCTTCTATCGAGCAATTGCAAAAATGTGTTGGCCACCAAGCAGGACTTGCAGAGAACAAAAGAGCAGGGCAAGAAAAATGCTAGCTGCGAGCAATCACATATGAAGTTCGGGCCTTCGGGGTAACATCACAGCACAAACCCATCCAATAACAAGAAATTCCTATTACATGTCATAAAAAAATTCAGTCCAGATCCTAGAAGTGCCGTGGTTAGTCTATAAAGCATCCAATTCCTAGTTGAACTGAAGACAACCATCCCACAACTAGAATCTCAGGGCCAAGGCCACAAGGACTGTAAACCTCAGCAGCTAGAATCACAGAACTCGGTTCTTGCCTTCTTGGGTGAAACCCAACCCAATCTCCCTGGGACGAACATAAGAGAGACCAAATCGAGACTAGATCGGGGAGGAGCAGGACCAGAGCGTGCCAATGCTCACCTCGCCGAGAAATCTCCTCCGATTCAGCCCGCACCCCCCTTGTAGTCCAGATCTGGTGCATGGACTGGCTCCAGATGCGGCTGCGATCATCCGCCTCCGCGCCAAAGCTAGCATCCACGGCCGTGTACACCTCTGGTGACCAAAGATTGTGATTCGTGGAGACTGGAGACCAAGGATTGTGGAGCAAGCGCTGGGAAAAGGAGGATTGAAAGGATAAGGGAGCCAGGAGGGGAGGAGACTGGGGATGAGTTCTGTCGGTGATGGGGAATGGGGATGACCACTGACCAGATGGGAATCACGGGACACGAGGGCAACTGGTGAACTAGGCAAGTGAAATGAAATAAAAATCGGTTCTTCGGTCTATTCGGTTTACACTAGTTAAAAACCGAACCGAAATATGAAAACCGATAGTACCAAAATAAAAACCGAACCGAAAACCGAAAAAACCGAAATATTCGGTTAAATCGGTTCGGTTCGGTTCGGTTTAAAAGTGCCCACCCCTACTCATCATGCATGGTGCCCTAGCTGCTTTTGCTTCCTCAATCGTGCAACTGTGGATACCGCCTGCCGTGCCCAAGCATGGCATGCCTAGCTAATTCCCATCTGTTACGGATATCTTGCCTGAACTAAACCTCGTCCCATAGGAAAATAACAATTGGCTCATACTGTATGTAACACGGTACCGGCCAAAAGGATGCTGAAAAATGTTGGGTGAAATCATCCATGTATCAGTGTTGCATACAAGCAGAGTTAACCTTTACGCCGCGGAATGCTGAACTAATGCACAATCTAGGCCGAGAGAGATTGGATTTGGCAGCCTAGGAGCAAATGATGGAGGTGAGTGCAGCGATAAGCTTAGGAGTAGGCTACGCGTGCGAATGCACATTAGAAGGCCACTGCTTAACGGCTATGGATGCACTTTCAAGAATTTACGTGAACGAGAGGCTACTTATCAAAAAGCTAAATGAAATATTTTAAGTTCTAGATTTCAATTGGTTTTCCTCTGGTGTAAACAAACACATTGTTGTAATTCCCACGGTTTTATTTCTTATTTGGACAAGCCATGACATTAATTTAAATCCTGTCACTACCGAGCCTCTGATATTTAGTGACAGCCAAAGACCGTCAGGAAAAAAGGAAAACCATCAGGAAAATTGGTCACCCGTTAACTCAACGGGGAAGTTAAATCTGTCTGATAGGGATCCGTCAGGAAAATTATTTGGCGTTAGATTTGCAATCTGGTTTTCCTGTCATATTCCCGTTAGGGGAAATACCGTCGTGAATATATTTTTTGTCAGTTAGTGTCATCAAAGCATACATAATTCCCTGTCGAGTTCTATAATACCATCAGTAAAATAGAGGATGTAAACAAAAAAAAATACAATGAATCACATTGTGTCATCATGCTTTGGGCATCAAATGGCTTATCAAATGAAAGACTGATGAATCTATGTGAACATTCACACAAGGCCAGGGTTGTACATTCTCTTCCATCTTTCTCCCAAACAGCAATGGGCCTCCATTGCTCCATCTAAGATCAAACATCCAAGTTGCAAGTATGCAATCTCCTGCCATAGAGCAAATGATGCAGGAGTTACCCAATCTTCAAGATGTAGGATCAAGGATAACGTGCGCACTCTCTTGATGAATACTAGCTGATCCTCTATTACCATATGTGATAGGCTTGCAACTCTTTGGTTTGCCAAGATCACATGCGTGCTAAACTTCACGAGACCACCAAGTGAAGTATTATCGATCTCTCAATTCCTAGTGGAAGACAAAACGATCTTTGGAAGAAGCAACGCCCAATTCCTCGTTCTATTGTGTATACTACATCAATGAGGAAGAATAAGCATATATGTTGCATATTAATAATTGTGGTCTCCCTTTTACAAAAGAGAACAATACAAATATATAAAAGAGTTTACAAGGCGTGCAACATGGTCTAGGACTGGCCAAGATGGGTCCCACCCACCTATACTCTATCTCTTCCTAATCTAATTTGGCCAATCTAGAAGTTAATAATTGTCAGCCAATTTAAAGATTGAAGGAAGCTAATTCTAGACATCTTGTAATTAATGGAGTGAAATAGAGATGACATTCCAACCTTTCAAACAAGTACAAAAGACCGCAATTCAAGTCTATATGAGAAAATCATGACCTTTCTAAGTTCAACTAATCTAATATTTTGAATTGTGATCTTTTGCTCTCCAAATCAAATTCGACCTTATCTCTTCTTTTACTTCCATGTTGTGTCCAAAGTGGACTTGGATTTTTCTTCCTTTTACATTGGTCAAGTGCCCTTACTTCCCACTTAGGCCCATACGCCTCCCCTCTTGAGCCAACTATATGAAGTGGTCCTCGTGGCCGCATAGGCTACCCTCCCCTTACTTGGGCACATAGGCTTAATGCCCTAGCTACATGGGGTGGCCCATGTGGTCATGATTGCCTTCCTAATCCCTCACGTGGCTCCTATCCTCCTCGCCTCCCGCTGGGTTCCAACATTGTTTATCGATGCAATTTGGCTCCATTTGATATTCTCGCAATCTTTATACCTAACAGCAAGCAGGCACCTACTATTAGGTAGTATATATTTTTCATTTAAATATAGCGAAGATTGCTTAAGGACAAGATTCACTTGTTAATATTTGATACAACTTAGGAATTCTTTCCAGTTAATTAAGACATTGAAATGAAAAGTATTTGACATATATCCACATTAGCAAATCAACAAAATTCAGCATGCAAAATTTGTTATCAAATTTGCTTTTCTATCAGTAAATGGTAGTGGTACTTGTCACCACTGTAATTGCAAGGCTATAGTTGGTGAAACATCTTAGTTGTTGTAATAGGATGTTTGAAAAGAAAAATGATGGAAGCATAAACAATTTTTACAAGATGAGGAGGAACTCCATGATAGTAGAGATTTTTAGGCGGTACTAAGTTGTATCTCTAATTTTGACAAGACTCGTATAATTCCGAGGCCAAATAAAGATGGCCAACAATATAAATTGAACTAATTATCAATGTACAACGCTATTTACAGACAACGTTCTACACTTCTACAGTAGAATCCAATTCACCATATCAAATAAGCTGCACGGGATAATTAAATCAGTACTTATCACTAGTTAGACCATATGTATATAGCCCACATGGGAAGCCAGGCACTGCCCCTTTGTACTGTTCAATAAATTGCACAAGAGATAGTAATTAAAATTTTGTAATGTTAGATACATACGTAAGGACAGTTCAACTCGGCTACAAGAACATGGCATGAACAAATTCAGATAGTAGCTAGTATAAAACAACACGACATGGCATGAACAAATTCAGATAGTAGCTAGTATAAAACAACACGACATATTTATTAAGTTAGATGCACTGCTCTCATTGTGACCCTGTTTAGGTACTTAGAATAATTAGAGAGACCTACAGGAAAAAAAAATAAAAAGGTGACTTTATAGTTCCACTAGGAACAGCAAATAGGATAAGGACCTCTCCAATCAACAAACATTAGCAATATTATAAATAGAAAGATGTGTTAATTTGGAGATATAACAAACTTGCAATAAATGACTAAAGAAAATAATATAGGCAATTTGTAAATGGCTGGATTGTCAAACTTTAGTTGCAGATAGCCTACATTGAAAAAAATTATTGTCGTGTAAGTTAAAATGTGTTAATAGTGCCAACACTCAGCAGTCAACAACTACAAGTAGCAAGAAACGAAACCATGTTCTGTAAAGAAGAGATCGTCGTTTGGAAGATCTAAGAACAGGGTATGCAAGCCTTTTAAGGCATCTGTTTGGCGAGCTCCTCTGCCTTCATCTCGAGCACGCAGCCATGCTGACGGGGAGCAGATGAAGGAGGAGGTGGCAACAGATCTGCACAAGAGTGGTACTTTCCAACAGTGCATGTAAGTATCAGGTTTTGACTAATCAATTAATGCCTATCATGAAAACACATGATTTAAGAAATTTTTTCCCAAAGGAAGTGCAAATTTGTGTAGGAATTATATCAAATAGCTCTAGAACATCACCTGGCATAATGGCTGAAAGGATGTACAAATGTCACCAAACTGAGCTTCAGAATTTTACATGTGTTTCATCAAATGAAACCTGTTCAAACATGTAAAAACAGGCTAGATCAAGAAACACTAAATAAATTTCACATTTCTAGCAATAAATGTGTCCCAGTGGAAAATATTAAAAGGAAAGACTACAAGGAAAAGGGCATTCGTAGCAAATAAACTCGTCTTTGAGCTTTTTAACACACACATGGTGAGTAAGTTGGCGTGCTACTGTATTAAACAAATCTGAAGCTTAACGTTTATCTTTCTTGAACCGCTCGGCCATCTATCCTACATAATCTTATTATTGACTAGAAACTAAGTGAATAGCGAGTTTTCGTATCCCTATAAGTATAGGTACAACCACAACTGCTCGGGAGTTCCATGGTTCTATTGGAATAATTCCTTTTCCATTTCCACGGATACGTGCGGAACTATTGCTTACTATTTAATCTAAGCTATTTCATTCAAGTGGAAGAATCCGGGATTTTTTTACTAGGAATTCCGTTAACTCAAAAAGTTTTAGTTTGGTTTTTCTCCAAAGAGAAATCAACGTATACCATGGAACACTTCACAAGAAGTTGTATTTGAAGGAAGAGATGAATGCCAGTTTTGGTGCAAATATAGGCACAGTTTTGCTAGTAACATGGTCTCCGTTGTTATCCGCTACATTCAAAAGGGTCTGAGTGAGATGGATCTTGGAAGTCTGGTTTTTGATTGGATAGTGATCTCGGGCACGAGTGGTTGATCTTCGCGGGCCGTGAATGGCCATGGAAAGGAGTATTGATGTCAATATGTTCGATCGAGAAGATTGGACGATGAAAGACGGATCCTTTGTGGTTTGAATAATAGGCTGTGCAATTAATTGCAAACTAGGAAGAGCAAATCTTGAAGAGAGGTGCTTATAAGCATCTCTTTTTTAAAAGTTGTACAAATATTAGTATGAATAAAGTGTAGATGGTCATTACTTACTCCCTCTCTTGCTTCAAGATTTATGCAAATTGTATTGAGGGGTTATATAAAGAAGCACTACTTATCTTAAATAGATGCTCAGCAATATCCAACTACACTTCAAAGGTGTACATCAGAACAATGGAGAGAGGGAGAGGAGTACTCATGGGGAGCCTTCGCGATGGAAAAATCCAAGGGGTGGAGACCTAGAGGTAAAGGCAAAGATGGCGTGGTGGAGTAGGCTCTCCTTGGAGTAGTCGGCTGGTGCCACAGGAAGAGGCGTGACGTCAGCAGATCTGATGTAGACGCCTTGACATGGAGGTTGTTGATGGATCTTCAACCGAAGGTGGAGGTGGTGGTGACCTATGCAAGGGAGCAACCAGAGGCAGAGGCAGACGTGATTGGGGATCTGTGCAGGAAAGTTGCCGGAGGCTATGATGCAGACATGGCTATATATATTTAAATTATATATATATATATATATATATATATATATATATATATATATATATGTATATGTATATGTATATGTATATATATATATGTACTATTTTTATTTTTCTACGTGTATATTAAATGAAATAATGTATAGGATAAACTAGTAACATGTACCTTAGCCTTTTAACTTCACTTTTAAGCTAAATAAGAATAGGTATTGTCACTTTAGGATATATCTTTTAATTACCATTAGTAATTTTTAGCAAGTGTGCTCTACTTCTAGAGTAGCTACTAGTGCCAACATATTTGCAATATTTACATCTTCATTTCATATTCCCTATAGAAAGACCATCCTTATCTAAAACGTCAACATGGCTCTACAATGGAACCTTGATATTGGTGTTTTGCTTCTCTCAAGCAGCTAGGGTCACTCTTTATGTGGCTGAGGTGGGCTGAGTTGTATCATCGTATGTGTCAGATACATCTCGATGAAGTGTCAAAGCCATATCGAATATTAAAATTATTTATTTTGGCTATCTAATTGTCCAATTATGTGATTGATATGTGTCGAGCGGTATATTGATGTCATATCCGTGTTGAATACTAGAGGCCAGAGGTGGAGATGATGCTAGACCTGTCTAGAGAAAAGGTGGGAGCTAGGAAGAGATAGCGCCAGATATATGAGGGGAAGTGGAGGCAGTCGTAGATCAGCATGGGGATCTGGCGATGAGGAGGGAGGTTCAAGACAAAAGTGCAGTGGTGGAGAGGACAGCAGCAGCGAGTTTGGAGCCTCCTCCCGTTGGTGGAACATTTGGGGTTTTGGAGTTAGGTGTTAGAAATAGGCGTAATATTTTTATTCTAAATTTTATATTGAGGCAAATGTAACAAAAAATTAGAGATGCATAAAACAATAGGTAACACATTGTACTTCAGAATATACTCAAGAATTGTATATTAGCGGAGTCGATTTATCACACGAACGACTTACAATTGAGCTTGTTGAAGGATAAGAAGCAACGCAGACGCGGTCGTGAAAGTAGTCAATGTTGAGGAATAAGTAGAGCGGTCACGCTGATACGCTGCCTAGAAATCTTATTGCCGTCCCGTGCAGGTGAACTCTAGGGTAATGGCTCGGAGATACCGCTCACCCTCCTTTACGGTGCACGCCAAGAAGGAAGCCCGGCGAGGTTCAACAGCTCAACACAACAGTACAATAATTTAGAGATGGGGAGGAAAATGGAGGAGGAATTCAGTGTCTCTGTCCTGGACGTCTCCAGGAGTTTATATATACGCGCACCAATAACTGACCACATTATGTTAGTTAAATACGGCAGTTACTAGCAACTAACAGCATAATGTCAATTAATTCACTAGAAACTAACGGCGTTTATGTCAATTACACCGAATTAAAACAGATGTTTAAATCACATTTAAACAGAATGAATAGAGATAATCATAAGGTTTAGCAAAACAAAAGGTGAATTCAAAGCGCTAGGAGATACACTATGACGCGGCGTGGTTGCTCGTCCCAAGTCACAAGTCACACGGAAATATGCTATTCTTATGCCAAGTGTCATTATTTAAGAGATGTCAATGACTTCACCTTTTAAGTTACATTTCTTCTACTTGGTTAGACAATATGGTATTAAACAATGCATGCTTTGGAATTAAAGGAAATGAGCTACCCATGGGCCAATTTCTAACATTAGGTATGGCAGGGGTGAAGGCAAATTTTCTTGTAGGTTCTCACCCGTCAGAGATACACAAACACTACAAAGGTTAACCAAATACCGACACCAAACTGTATTTATTGATGGTGTTCGCATCACAGTCTGTAATATTACATATTTTTCATGGCGGCACAATGAACCCATTACTAAAATTAAATTTTGTGACCGTTCATTGAGGGCCGTCAGGAAAATAAATCAGCATCAGGCTGTCAGGAAAATAAATCACCATCAGGCTAACTCTCGAGTCGGTTAGCATGTGTTCTTTCTGTTCCTGCGTTCGAAAGACTTGTCCTAGACTCCTAGTTATATGTGTTGCGGAGTGAAACTGAAAGTATAGCTCCTTTTGTCAATACCCACAGCATACTTTGAGATTATCGATCAGGAAGAAACATATGTACGGGCCGGAGTAGTTGTCTGCTTGAACGGTTTGAAATTCTACGCTATCCAATGCAACGAGGCACTACCACGCAAGTGCAGAGTTGCAGAAAGCATGGGTAGTTATGCCACCTCTAAAAGCGGTCATCTCAGCGCCCGCGCTATTTAAAAACCTTGTAGAAATAGAAGAAGAGAGAAAGTGAAATGAAAGAATGTGCCATATTTGATGCCAGAGGAAACTCAGTGAAGAACTGAAGTGGCGATTAGAGAGGGGTGAATGATAATAATTTATTTTCCCCTCACGCAATAAGTCCAACCAAAACCTTACTTGAAACACTCAAGCTCAAAGAAGTAAAACAAAGAAAATCTTGGTCTTTAACTTGCTCGTGGGGTTGTGATGATCAAGATGATCTTGGATATTTTCCCACTTGTTACAGTAAGCAAGAACACAAGAAACAAAAATCTCAAACATGATCTATAAATATTTCTCAAAGAAAGAGAAAAAGATCGAGTTCTTTCGAAAGATTGCCTAGATAATGAGTATATGATCTGAAAAAGATTCATCTATCCATCATACATTCTCGGCACAACAAGCACAATCAAGTAGAAGGAGAGGAGGCAAATCCAACTTATGAGAATGTAAATTGCAAGAAATTAAAGTGCGGAATTTAAATACTGAATTTAAATGCTAAATTTAAGATATAATGTAAATGCTAAAATTAAATTCAGAAAATTAAAGAAATAAAATTTTATTTTTGGGAGGAATGTTTACAAAGCCTTACAACAAGGTGGGTAAATCTCAAAAAGCATATAAAATCTTCAAGAGGGGAGAGCTACCCATGTCTCTCTATTTATACTACTCTTGAATCATCCTCCCCCCTTAGATGAGTTCTACTTGGCCCTTAAGTAACCTCATCAAAGGTTGAGATTGAGTCATCCTCCAGCCTTAGATGAGTTCGACTTGGCCCTCAAGAAACCTCATCAAGGGTTGATATTCATTCAAGTTAACTTGACCGATACTCTATCCTCTAAACTACAATCTAATGGCTCTTCTTGATCCGAACAGCCCCAAGTTAACATCTCAGTCGTTTCCTTATCTTTTAGGCCCATAGCAACTCCGTCTCCGGTCATCCCCAACAATCTTCGACCATCTAGACCTCCGACACACCTCGCCTAGTCCCGATCATCCTATGCCTCACCAAGACTTAGCACCGTCGTTCTGCAACAATCAAAAATAAGAAAAGCCATCACATAGCAATGTCCAAAATGATATACAATAATTATCCAATTGCTAAAAATAAATCATATTCCTAACTCAAATACGGTCAAATACTCATTATCAACATGGTTAGACCTCCACATGGTCTTTCAATCTTCCTCTTGATGAGCATATTGACAAATCACCCAAAAGGCACAAATTTGAGTTTGAAAAAGATGGAAGACAACAATTTGATTGCAAAGCTAGATTTAGTCCAAAGCAAAAGGAAATAAGATCATGACCAGGTTGAAATATGCTTATGATCCTAAGAACTAGCAATTTTTTCACTATGATCATGAAAGCCAAGAAACATTTACATTTATCACCTTTCGATTATGCCTTTTCTATAATTTCTTCCTCTTTTAATAATATAGGCATCAAGATGGCATTTTCTCTTATCAACATGTATGCATGAAATGCATCTAAAGAGCTTTAGGAATTATCCGAGTAACCTTATAGACAAAGTATGACATCAAGCTATCCACGTTTAGATTATACTAAACTAAGACATGTCCAATTGCAAATTGTAATACCTTTGCTAGCAAACACAAATAAAACTATGTCATTTTTGCATGATTTTAACAAATACAACACTTAGCATAGTCTTCAAACTAGAAGCAGAGCTATATAATGGATCAAATAGAAGATCTAGAGTTCAACCTAGTCAACACTTTGGAAAAGCTAGATGTGCATAAAAGATCCTTCGTACTCAATCATCTTTAATACAAAGTTTGTTTTAAAACTTTACCAGTACATACTGGAGTGCAAACATTTGACACTATTTGCATTCTTTACCCAATTTTTTTATTTGCATTTTCCAATTGTGATTGACTCAAGCCATCATCGACCATCTTAAGAAGGACTCTTAAAAGAATGGTCTTGGTTATACACGATACATTCCAACTTCATTTCAAATGCAATAGGAAGTAGTCTCGTGAATGTAAAGTGTTGAAATCAATTTGAACACAAAAGTTACATTTTCTTTTCATTTTAGTATTTTGATTCATAAGCATATGAAGGATTCTAGAATGGATCAATCTAACTTCACCCAAGTTGCTAGAGGGACTATAGTAGAAATCCAAGATTTCACAAGACACAGCACATGCACCTAGTGAGAAAACATAGCAAGTAAAAGCTACAAGTTTCATCACATTTTCATTAAAGCTCAATTTTTATTTTCTTAGCAACCTTAGCATGATGAAACAAAATGAATTTGGATATATCTAAGATAGTAATGATCTTCAGAAAAGTAGCAAAGTGTATATCATGAATGATAGCTCATTTGCATAATAGACAAAACTCATTAAAATAGAAAATAAATTTTATATGCAATGCATGAAACAATTCCTCAATCTCCCCCTCAACAAGTTGAGTTATTTGCAGAATTAAGCTAAAAGAATATCCAAAAGAACTCAATAGAAACCAGAAATATAGAATGAGGAGAAGAAGTCGAGAAACTGCAAACTGGGTGGCTATAAAGCATAGAAAAGATAGTAGAGAATACTATGGTTCAGACTCGTTATCATCTTCTCCATATGACTGACATAGGAAATATAACTCTAAAACCCAAGCTAGGGAGTGCAAATAAACTCTGTTTACCCAAAAGGGCTAACACCTGCTAGACCTACAAGACTGTGAGGGAACTCAATCTAGAGGGAAAAGAGGATAGCTAATTGTATATGATAGCAACCTATAGCACAAGATGAGAGGTCTATGCAAAGCATGCCAGAAGTCTAAGTGAAGTATACTCAAAATTCTAAGAATAAGCACAATATTACTCAAAAGATGTAGAAAAAAAGAAATGCTAGAAGTAAACAAATAATACATAATATTCAAAACCAACTTAACCAAGAGATACCGTAAGGGCACACGACTCCAAGCTCTCCCCTCAAAGCTACAAACCTAGAGCTATCCAAATGCTTGATAACTATCTTGGCAATGTGGTGGTCACTCTCCACAAACTAGAGCACAATATCACCCTTCTTCACGTGGTCTCTAAGGAAGTGACATCTAATGTATATATGCTTGGTTTTGGAGTCTGCACTGGATTTTTAGTAATACAAATGGCAGAAGTGTTGTCACAGAAAAGTGGAACACTATCTATGTTTAACCCAAAGTCCCGCAAGGTTGTTCTCATTCAAAGCACCTAACTACAACAACTAGTAGCAGCAACGTACTCAGCCTTAGCACAGGACTGTGCAACTCCGGACTGCTTTCTAGATGACCAAGAGACAAGAGAAGTGCCAATAAATTGGTAAGTACCAGAAGTACTCTTCTTATCTATCCTATAGCCAGCAAAGTCTGCATCTGAGAAGGTTCTAAGGGACAAACAAGAAGAAGAAGAGTACCTAAATACCATAGTCAGTGGTAGCTCGAAGGTACCTAAAGATGCACTTCACCGCTTGGCGGTAAGAGGCGCGAGGATAAAACTGAAATCGAGCGCACAGACACACAGCAAAAATGTATATCTAGCCTCGAGGCAGTGAGGTACAAGAGGGAGCTGATCATACTCCTGAATTCATTCTGATCAACTGGCTCACCATCCTCATCAGGCTCAAGGACGCTACTGGTGACCATAGGAGTCATCACCAGTTTTACATTAGACATGCCAAAGCGTCTCAAGAGGTCTCGAGTGTACTTGCTTTGATAGAAGAAAATGCTCTTCCAAGAATACTTGATCTGGAAGCCAAGGAAGTAACTCAACTTGCTCATCATGCTCATCTCGAACTCTGTGCTCATTACATCCAAAAATTGAGATACAAGAGAGTACGAAGAGCCACTAAAAATGATATCATCCACATAAATCTAGACTAGAAGAAAATGAGAATCCTAGTGTCTGATGAACGGAATCTTATCTACTTTACCCATCTTAAAACTTTGACTAAGAAGATAAGAGTTAATCCTCTCATATGAAGCTCTAGAGGCCTGCTTAAGTCCATACAAAACTTTAGAAAGCTTGAAGACATGGTTTGGGCACTTGGGTTTTTGAATTATAGAGGCTGTCTGACATAAATCTCTTCCTCAATTACCCATTAAGAAATGCACTCTTGACGTCTATCTGATAAAGTTTGAAATCCTTAGATGCTGAAAATGCAAGCAACATCTTAATAACCTCTAGTCTAGCTACAGAAGTAAAAATCTCGTTAAAGTCAAGACCCTCAACCTGAGAAAACCACGTGCAACTAGTCTAAGCCTTTTTTCTAATAACAACCCCATCCTCACTTTGCTTGTTCTTGAACACCCACTTGGTCCTAATGATATTATGACTAGATAGGGGCTCAACAAGCTGCCAAACCTAATTCCTCTAGAAGTTCTCAAGTTCCTCATGCATAGCATTAATCCAAAAGTCATCAGATAATACATGAGAGACATCCTTTGACTCAAAGGAGACAACATAGACAGAGTGGAGGAAGAAAAGGGACTAGCCTGATTTTGAGCGCATGACTCTCTCAAACAAATCGTCAATGATCTAATCAGGTGGATGATATCTCTAAATATGGTGGGGTGGTTCAAAAGTAGAAATGATATCTACCTCATGAACATAAGAGGTAGGATCAGAACCACTTGCTGCAGAAGAGTCTAAAGGTAAGGGCTGATCTCTCTAAGGCGTAGAGATAGAAACATGAAGCATATTAGGTGTAGAGGAAACTGGATCAGGTGGATCACCGTCATCTCCATTATCATCATCCTCTACAAAGATGGTCTCAGAAAGGGAAGAAGAGCCCGATATGTCGGATCTAGCTCCTGGACTAGCCTCATCAAAGATCACATTATAGGTTTTTATGATCCTATTCATCTCACAACTCCAGACCCTATAGCTATGAGAAGAAGACGAGTAACCTAGAAAAATACTACTTGAAGAATGAGACTTGAACCTATATAGGTTTCTAGACTTCAAAATAAAACACTTGCAACCAAACACACGAAAATAAGAAACACTGGGCTTTCGCCCATACCTCAACTAAAAAAGTGTGGTGCAAATGTACTCTCAAGAATATTCGATTAGATACATGACAAGCAGTGGCTATAGCCTCAGCCCAAAACTTACTAGGAGTACTGTACTCATCTAGCATCATCCTGACTATCTCGACCAAGGTTGTATTCTTCTTTTCCAATGCGCTATTTTTCTGAGGAATGTATGAAGAGGAGAACTAATGTTCTAAGCCTAACTCCTCACAGAAACTCTCAAAGTAGGAGTTTTTGAACTCTGTGCCATTGTCACTGCGTATAGCTCGTAAGGCACTAGGGAGTTCAATCGATAACTTACGAACCAAACCTCTGAAATGGGTAAAAGACTCATCCTTTGAGGCCATGAAAAATACCCAAGAATACCTCAAAAAATCATCAACAATGACAAGAACGTACCACTTCCCACTTGCTGACTGCACTCTAGCTGGACCAATAGTGTATATATATAAAAACTATCCTAGTGCATCAGTCATCATAACAGTGACTGGAGGATGAGAAGCAGCAACCATCTTGCCATATCGGTAAGGAGAGCAAAATAAGTATTTGACTATCTTGAGTTTGAGCAAACCATGAATGAGATCATGGTTGCTAACTCGAGTCAAATGATCAAAACTAATGTAACAAAGTTTCCTATGCCAAAAGGAAAGATCACGGGACTCAGAAGTAATCAAACACCGAAAAAAGTCTCCAGAAGAAGCAAAAAATTTGGTACAGAAGACTCTCCTAAATCTATAAATCTTGCAAACTAACCCTCAGAAGAATCGAGTATTCTACAGGCATTACTATTAAAGGTTACCTCGAAACAGTCATCGATAAGCTGAGAGACTGAAAGCAAATTGTATTGCGGCTTACTCACTAAGGCAGCATCCTTAAGAATAAAATTATCATTAATACAGGCGGTACCTTTAGCGATGACTCTACATGACAAAGCATTTTCAAAAGTGATCAATTCATCACCAGGAGCTTAGACTAGGGAATAGAATCAACAAGAGTCTCTAGTCATATGATGAGAACAACCAAAATCAACGATCCATACCTCTCCCTTCCTCATCCTATGGACCTATATCAACACAAAAGAGAGAGAGGTGACTCAGTATTGGGACAAACAAGGGCAGATCTGGGAACCTAATACTGAATCATACAACGCCTCAAAGTGTCAGCCAAAGGAACAAAAGACTGAACTCTAGTGTCTCTTTGACACTGCACTCTCACAAATACAGAAGCAACGCCAGTAGAAGAACTGGGAGCTAGAGCTGGGTTGGCCTACTGTCGTGCAAAGGCCGGACCATCCTAGTGAGGATGCCCAAATCTCCTACTAGAAAACACCTTACGCCACTCATATCTACCTCAATAGAAAAAAATGACCATGAGCATCTCTAGGATGAAAACTTGACTGAATAGCATGAAAACTAAGTTCTGTACGCTGTCCAAAAATAGGCGACTCTCTAACTTGTGTAGAAGCAGTGCGTGCCTTAGGAGCACTCAGAATTTGGGGATGACCCTAAATATCTTCAAGGGCATGAACATGCTAATACCTTGTGATTTTGGCATGCTTGAAGCAAAAATCTGCTAGATGTTCATCCTTCTGACAAAAGGTGCATGTATACTCACTACAACACGTCAGGCTTCCGATGGCGCCTATAAATGCCTTTAAAACCTTATAAATGCCTTAAAAAGATTTTAGATGGCGTTTACATGACGTCAAGAAAAATGGCGTCAGGAAAAGTAATTCGCGGCGCTTAATTATCCACGGCGTTTCTATATGCCGTTATTTCCACATACGGTGGCGTTTATAAGCGGGATCCTGTATTCATGGCGTTTATAAGCGGGGTTCCCTCTATTCATGGCGTTTATAAGCCCGGGTTCCCTGTATTCATGGCGTTTATGGCCGGGATCCTGTATTCATGGCGCTTATAAGCGCGGGTTCCTCTATTCATGGCGTTTATAAGCGCCGGGTTCCCTATTCATGGCGTTTATAAGCCGGAGATCCCTATATTCATGGCATTTATAAGCTACCGAGTTCCCTCTATTCATGGCGTTTACAAGCATCGGAGTTTCAACCGTCATGGCGCTTATATGTGTCGATTCCCCTATTCATGGCATTTACTAGCACCGAGGATCCCTCTATTCATGGCATTTGAAATCGTAGGGTTTCTCTCGGCGTGGCACTTATAAGTGCCTATGTATCTCTTCCAAGGTGAATACAAATTAATATCACATCTAATTACATCACAAGCCAAATTACATTTCAAGACAAATGCATTCTTACTAAAGCCAAATTTCACATCTTAAAGCAAACTCTAAGAAGCCATCAACTCCAAACCTTTTCTAGACCGTCATCCAGAAAAGATAACTACTAGTCAATAAGTACAACCATGCATTTTTCCCCTAACGCAATCACTCATAAAACATACACAACATAACTAGTGACAAATTGAAAACATCAAAACAACATGCAACAAAAATGATTAGATAAAGAGGGCTGCTAATTAACCATATATCCACTTCAGAAACATCACAGCATTCCTAGTGCAAAACAAGTTTCAAGTACTCTTGATTAGTTGAAAAGTCTGCATGCAATACAACATAACAAGTTTATTCAACTACTTTTTGAATGTTGTAGTGCAAAACAGCTTTCATAGTGCCTGCCTCGACCCAAAACAGACTTTCATAGTGCAAAACTACTTTTTGACTAACTTCTTCTTTTGAGCATCATGTTATTTTGTTCATTGTAGCTGCATGTGTAAGAAAAAAAATTAAAGCCGAGATTTTGCCGACGCAGCGGGTTTGAAGCTCACAATCCGGTGATCTCTTCCAACACGAGGTCGTTGATGTCATATGTGCCCTCGTGACGAGAAAATCGGCTCCGGATCACAGAATGCCCGCAAAAATAGGGGTATTTGTAGCCATCAAATAATCGTAAGGGATACTTTAATTTTCTAATCCAATCATGTCATGTCGAGGAGATCAAAGTGAGAAATATCGAGAAATTGTCCTTTTACCTTTGCTACCGTAAAATCACCAAAATTCCATTGCCACCCAATAGCTCTCACCAAGAGAAACCACCTCCTAGCCTTCACGGACGTCCATGCCTAAATTCAATTGTAGTCAAGAAACGATAAGAAGCCAATATTGAACCAAACACCACATGATTCAAAAGAAGAGACCATCAGTAGCTAAGTTATGATTTAGACAAACCTTGCCTAAACTAGGAGTCCAATTTTGTTTTCAATTTTGTGGCTTTCAAACCAGAGCTCCTTCTTCACAATAAACTGGAGGAAATGTATCACTCATTATCAGCGAGCAGGATATTCAATGCATTGATCACTAATTAACATAGTAATAACTTCATATTGACATGTACAGAACATAAAAACAATAATCTTTTTGGAAAAAATGCTAGCTTTACCGATTGTGGGAATTTCGCCTTCTCCCAAAGATCTTCAGAACCAAAATGACAGGTTTACAACAATGTCGAGCAATATTGTGCACAACAAATGCTAGCCCGAGGAAGAGCAAACATGAAACATCCAAATATCACAAGAGAAAGCTAATCGCATTATCTACTACAAGGTTTACGCACAAAAGACATGTTTTATGTAAAACTACTCCAGATTTTGTATTTCTCACGAGAACATGAGGGGTTGGAAAATGTCTCAGAAAGAACATACTTCGTCATAATGGGCGCGATTTCTTTCTCCATAATAGCACGGACATTCTTCCTAAGCGCCTCCTCTTCATCGGTCGAAAAATCATCAAACCGGTAGTAGTCCGACATCGCAAGCAAGAAGCAATGAACTTACAAGCAGATAATGTGTAGTGCAATGCATAATTCACATGATGTGGATTAATATGTAGAAATCCACGTTTACAAGGAACACTATACAATATTGAATAATCTAAGCGCCACAGAAATTAATGTATGCAAGAAGCCTAAAAGCAAATGCAAAATTGAGAAATAAGAGGACTTTACAACAATAATATAAGAAAAGTAAAACAACAAGTCTATCTCAGGCTGGGTGTAATGCAAGTTGTGCAAGTAAACCACCCAGTTATTATCCAATCAAAGATTTATAAAGAAAGGAACGTGCGAGGGCTAAATGGCTTATGGCTAGTTAATTGTACCGTGAAAGCAACCCATCCGAGATCCTTAAATCCAAGAGACAAGCATTTTAAATGCACAAAGCAAAGATAAAAGATCGCTCCTTTTAGAAAATATAATCATGCTACCAAAACTCCGGTACATACTAGTACAGAGTATTTAATGGCAATCATACCCAAAAAACCCACATAAGGAAAATTGCTTGACCAGATTCAATCTAAGCGTAACATTTCGGGTTAAGAAACACATTCGATGAAACAAAGAAATTAATAATTACTAAACATCCAATAAATAGCAAGATAGCATTAAGTGTTCTCCTTAAAGTAGAAATAAACTTTGCAAATACAGTAGCATCGGATACTAGTTCAATCATAGCAAGAATGTATTTAAAAATAGTGAATAACACATGTCTTGCTTATCATGGAAGTGGTTCATAAAAAGGCATTTATATTACCAACACAAGAGAGTAGTGGAAAGCATTACCTTCATCTGCATACCATGAAGTGTGAATAGCAAAGACCATCAAAGATACTTTTACTGAGCTATCAATCACAATGTGAAAAAAAATAGCTTCATGTTTTCATCTATTTGGGTATCTCACAGTAGCACCGAAGTATGAGATTCAGATTTGAGCAACTAATGAATGCTTCACCACGAATGGTCTATAATACATCAATTTAAATAGCAAGAAATACAACAATGTTCCTTACTACAGATGCTGCTGGAACAGGTTCAATGAAATGGATCTAGCATTGGCTACAAACATGTGGTGTGAATTTTCCTTTCATGATAACTTACATGCTTCAGGTTGCATACCTCCAGACTTCAGAGAAACATATAACAACCCGACTAGCCAATTGTTATCCCATCAGGTCTTCTTGGATGGCTGTCTCTTGCCAGGTGTTAGATTGTTTTCTGCCAGTCATAAATAACTGGGTTTCCTCATTAAACACCATGTATTCAAAGAAGTATTTTCTAAAACTGAGTACATGAAAAAAAACATGCCATCAAACACTCGCATAGCATCACTATCAACCATCAAGGAGACAAACTTTCTAATGTTAAAATGCTCACATAATTCGGAGCTCCTCTTGCAAAAGCTTTATCGACGATCATCTGTTGAGTACGATGACCGGACAAAAGCACTCGGAATTCAACAACTTGTACTCCATTTCATTCTTTTCGCGAAAACACCGACCAAGATCATAAAATGTAAATCAGTGTAGCTATTGTACCAAAATGTAAAGCTAATTGACACAAGCTTGAGCATATGGTGAGAGATCCCATTCTCAAGAGGGAAAGGAGGGGAACGCGTTCACAGACATAATAATTATGCAGACTAATATAAGTGACCTCATCTAGTTGCCTTTTCAAGTTCTCCCGCTGCTCATTTAACATCTTTGCTTCACTCTCAAAGTTTTGAGCCCTGAGTCTCATTCTGTCAAGCTATCCCCACACATGTTCAAATAGATAAGATAACATGCAGTGACAAATTCAGTCATAGCTCAGAAAAAACAACATTTCCCATGTTTTCCAACTACTAATTCAGTCATAGGATTGCCAAACCAATCCTATTTTAGCTTATCTTCTTCTGGATTTGACCAACCAACATAACACTTAACTACAAACACTAATTCGGGCATACTACATTTAGCCATGCACTCTAAAAGCGAGCTCATCTCGGTGGTATTATACCAAGATACCACACCACAATTCTCCTTTACTCAATCTAATACTCCAATTGCAGCTTGTCAAGAGAAAATCTGGATGCAATACGGTAATCTTCACAGTTTTCTTCTCCAAGAACACAAGAGAGTAGTGGAAAGCATTACCTTCACTGCATATAGCTTCCCATCTTTCATGCTTGATATAAAACCTTTTTCAAAGCAAAGAAAAAAAGGATTTAGCCATCAACCATGGGAAGTTAATTAATAGTACGCTTAAGCTATCTTACCACTTTGCCATAGCTTCCAAAGACCAATCTTCTTTGAGGTGGACATATTGATTAACCATCTTCGCCATTTTCATCCTAAACATGCCAAAAGGAGAAAGTTATTATAGTGTTAAATACAAATCATAAGTGCTCTCGTAAATCTTTAACCTACTAGACATGCAAACTTGCAAAGGCCATGGCATAGCTATCGAAGTTTGCTATCTGAAGTCGCTATATACTTGTGACCAAATATGCTCCAGATTTGTGACTCGAAATGAGCCATAGATAGGCACTTTAAGGATCTAATATAGTCCTCAGATAGTACATCTTCTACCTTATTGTTTCATCTAATTCAAAAATAAGATGGAGAGCTTACCGCAAAGCAATTGATGCTGAATTTGATGCAACTATCCAAGGTGTCAGTGCCAATCACATAGGAGAGGGAAAATGTTAGAATTTAACTGAGCAAAGTAAAGATAAATATTCCAATCTGTGTAGACCTTGAACCATCCTAAGACAAGCACAAGACATGCATGAAGTGTAGTTATATCCCAATTTGCTTTTGGGTCAACAAAAGAGATATAAAACACATACCAAGTTGCCAACATAGGTCATCACAGTTTACATTTGCATAAATACATGGGTCTTTGTAGTTTCCCACTAGCAAAAGTACATAGGTCTTTGTATTTTGAGTAGTTTCCCACTAGCAAAAGTACATGGGTCTTTGTATTTTGAGTAGTTTCCCACTAGCAAAAGTACATGGGTCTTTGTATTTTGAGTAGTTTCCACTAGCAAAAGTATATCAAAAGGCTAGTTAGTAATATGTCACTTCATATTGCATATGCATCCAACAACCAAGCTTCATGTCCTTTTATGAGATCTGAAATTATGAAACAAAGTTATAATGCATAGTTTCATGAATAGACAAGTACTCTAGTAGGAAATTGACAATTAAATACCTAATATAAAAAATATGAAAACTGTCTCGATGATAAATATTGTGATTATAAACCTCCATAAAAATATAAATAAAATAAAGACAAGCAAAGAAAGGTATCAAGCAACAAGCGACCTCTCTGTTCTTTGTTCTCATATGGCTCCACATCTAGAGTAATTAGAATTTGTAGCTTCAGTTAGCATTCCTAACCACCATGGAATTAGCTTAAATAAGTTCGACCCCATTATATTACATTACATGTATACTCATACATATGTATAAAAAAGTAATCTCATTAATTCACATTCAACTCTCATGGAATGGTTGTTGATGAGGTGGGAAGTGAAGTTTACCTAATGATCGTTTGGTCGATTTAGAATTGAACGTGCATTTAGAAGTGAGCCATCACGTTCCATTACCTACATATTCAAAAGTTCAATTCATTGTCTTCAATATTCAATCGAACACAAGAAAATGAATATAAAAATATGGAGCTAAATTTCATACATTGTGAAGTGGCCAAGGGATACACAAGCCAATAGCGTAACCTAACCCGTGACTCGTGTTGTGGGCGAGGAGTATGACATTGTTGTCAAGAACGACATCAACTAGAACCTCGTAGTATTCTCCCAACGGCAATCCATCTACACATATGAATGTCGCATCCGTGCGTTGAAGTCTTCCGTGTGCCACTATTTTGGAACCGCCAATAGAACATAAAGAAACTTCTTTTCCACCCTATAGAAAAATATGACTTCATATTCATAAAAGAATTTACAAATCATAATTCTAAATTGGAAGTATATCATACCACAAATGATTGTGTTCTTGGTAGAACTTTCTGTTTTTGTGGAAGATTCTCCTTCCGTGGAACTTGAACCTTCATTTGTGAAACTTTCTCCTTCTGTGGAACCTTCTCCTTCTGTGGAACCTTCTCATGTGAAACTTTCTCCTTCTGTGGAACCTTCTCCTTCTGTGGAACCTTCTCCTTCTCTTGAACATTATGAACTTTTGTTGGGACAATGTTATTTATTCTACTTTCAGAACAAGATTCTTGTGGTTGCTCATTTTCCATACCATCCACCTAAGAATGGCTCAATTAATACAATTGATGGTTTCATGCAAAATTTACTTTAAAGGCTCATGACTCAGCATGCAAAATAATTAATTAAACATGAGATGCTAACCTGTAAGTTGTTTTGGATTGGTTCCCTACCATTTTGTTGTCCAGTACGAATGCTTCCTTCAAGGCTCAACAATAAGCTCCTAAGTTCTTGGTATTGTTGTTCAGACTTATCCCTATATGCTGCAAACTCTGTTTTAAGTTGTGCATTTTCTTCTTCAACATTCTTTAACGCGGTGACAGCTTTTGCAATAGTTACTGACTTGCACCCTCCTAACAGCCCCAAGCCACGACTCTACCTTTCCTTTCTTCGGATATATTTCACCATACAAGTCATCACCATCATCAATTGATTTCAAGCGTAGGTTTTCATCTTCTGCGAGCCGTCTTTCAATCACATCCTAATGAACAAATTTAAATCACTAAATGTAGAAAAGAATATGATAAGCACAAATAATAAGAATATGTCAAATCTGAACTTACTATCTTTTCTTTGCTAGCAGCACTAACAGCTTCCCCATTTTTCCTCTTGTTTACAACAAGGTATGTCTCAGCTCTACATGGTTCACGCCCAAGTTGTTCTTCCTAACAACACAAAAAATATTAATGCATAGCAGATTGAATTAAACCTATTTAATTTCTATGTTGCTTACCAATATATTGTTAATTACAGCATAGCTTCTTGATCCAGAGGTATGAACAACATTTGTTTGATTTGAACGGATTTCCTTGTTCTTTCTTGCTCTAACCTAAATGAGGAAACTTAAGTGTCTTAATAGTGTAGATACCAATGTAAACATAGACCATGCAGTAAAATTTGCATACATTTGATTCTTCTTTACTCCAAAGCTCTACAAGCCACTCCCACTCATCATCGAATTCTTTCCCTTACATCCATTAGCAATATTCTCCTCCCTTGATAGATTTTCATCATAGTACGTCTTCTTCAAAGTGCACTTAAAGTCACGCCATTTCTTCCCAGCAGATCTCAACACCCAATCTTCACATATTGGATTGATGTGAAAAATTTCGCACAACAAATGAAATGTGAAATGTAAAAGAGGATTACATCAATAAGATAGAAGAAGAAAATTACACCAAAATGAGTAGAATAGAAGCTTACAGTGACATTGTCCCATATCCTATGTTTGCCTTCCACCAATCTCCAATCGATCTCTTCAATGTTAAGTGTCCCCTTAACTAGACTAGCAATGAAGTTAGTGAAATTGCAAGTTCTCACTCCACATGGTGACCATATCTATTGACCTTAACATCAATCTTGACACCTTTATTCCCTTACGGATAGATAGCATTCTTGTTGGGCCCCTACCTTTCTTTTTTCTTGGTGAATGATACAATGTATAGTTAGGATATAAATACAACATGCGGTGATGTGATAGTATATATTAAAAAAGAAATGAGCATACGTGAATGTATATTTGGCACAGGGTGATAAACCTCTACATCATCATTACCGCCATCACCCACATCATCATAGTCATTGCCATAGTCATCATAGCACTACAACAGGAACACCCCTTTAACAACGGATACATAGCAACACATGATGTTATGCGTTGCAAGCGGCAAGTGGCAACGCAACACAAAGCTGCAAGCATCATCCGTGAGGGTTAAACAACGGATACAGGGTGGCAACGCTTGCAAAGCGTTGCAAGCATCATCCGTAGGGTTAAGCAACCAGTGGCAACGTTTGTCAACTGTGATAAGAATTAATTAAGAACTTAGGATATTTTGACATGATACACATCATGAAGCTCAGCTATTGTAGGAAGGAAGGAATTAATTAAGTTGGTCAAGGCGGGTGGTCGGTGTCGACATTGGATATCTCGCTTACTGTGCCTCGCGACACACATCCAATCGGTCGGCGCTTGCTTGACCGAGGCGAGCACCACCACCAAGCGTCTTGGCCAGAGAAACGTCCGAGCCGAGCTCACGCTGACTCCGCCGCCCTCCCGTCCCACAGTCCCGCCCGATCTGAGTTCACGCCGCCGTCAGCTGCCGCTCGCGCCCGCCCATCGATCGTCGCCCCACTACAGGAATCTATACTATTTTCGTTGGCCTAAATTATTTTCGTCGGCCAAAAAATGACCGATATAAATAACTGAGTAAATTCGTCGGTTATACCTATCCTTGTCAAAGCCGACGAAAATAAGTGAGTAACTGTGTCCAGAGAATTCAAAATTTTTTTTGAACTATTTTCGTCGGTCTAGGCCAATGAAAATATTTGCGCTTCTATTTTCGTCGGTCTAAACTGATGAAAATAGTCTACGTGGCGAGGACGATTTATTTTCATCGGCTCCGGCCGATAAAAAAAAAAAAGACGCTTGTATTTTCGTCGGTCCGGCCGATGGAAATAAACAGCCCAGCACGCAAAAAACGCCCAGCTGGCCGGCGCGATCGATAAAAAAACCTAGCGCCAGTCCCGCTCCACGCCTCCACGCTCTGCCTCGGCTCCCCCGACCGCGCCGCCGACGCCGCCGCGGCCGCGGACCTGGGGCTCCGCCTGGTCCACGTCGATGCCAACCGCGCTGAGGAGGTGGCCGACACCGTCATGGCGCTCTTCCTCGGCCTGCTCCGCCGGACCCACCTGCTGTCGCGCCACGCCTCGTCCGCCCCGGCCGCCGTCGCCGCCGGCTGGCTCGGCTTCGTCCAGCCTCTGTGCCGCGGGATGAGGCGCTGCCGCGGTCTCGTCCTCGGCATCATTGGTCGACCCGCTGCCGCGCGCTGCCTCGCCACTCGCAGCCTCGCCTTCCGGATGAGCGTCCTCTACTTCGATCTCTGCTATATGGTACTGGATCTGCGACTTCCTACGCTTCTATATCTTCAGCTGCTCACTAGTTTTCTAGTGCTACTTGCACAGTTCTGGAATTTCGGATCTTAATGCGCGCATTGCTGGTATCGGTAATTTCAACGGGCTTTTCCCGTGATGTTTAGTCAAACACCTTAATTTGTTATGAGCATCTGACAGGGATAGGATTTAACATGCGACGTTGGGAAAGATGATGAGACGTTAAAAGATTTGGAATGTTTTGAGTTGAATTATTTCATTCCTACGTGCTTTAGTCAAATCCTTCAGTTTGTTTGGAGGGGGCTACTGTTTAGGATAAGTAGGCACTAAGGCTATTATCCCTTTTTTCCCTTTCTTTCTTTGGAAAAAAGTAAACAATACTAGTAACTTACACTAAAACGTTGACCTAGTAGTCATATGGCTTCTTGTTAATTTTATGAGGCACAAAGGGGATGGCCATGTGAGAACACATTGATGTGTATATTCTATTTGGTTAATTGGCCATAGGTGATTCTTATCAAACAAACACTCTATCAGCGTTCATGGGCTATATACCTTCATTGCTGATAAATCATAATGGCACCTTTCAAAGTGTGAATCGCAATGGGAAACTAACTGAACCACATAATTCTTCGTGTTGTTAATTGGACAGATCATAATGCTCATGATCTGGCAACTTAGAAGCGTTAGGAATCTGGATCATGAAGGAAATTAAACCAGACTAAACTAAAATGCTATCCTTCACAAGTTACAATGTGATTGCGTTACAGGAGGTGTTTCCCTGCATTGTACGTTAACAAATGACACCATGCATGTACTAAATGCTGACTGCCTGCAGCATATAAAGCCTGGTAAGGTTTTTCTTTCTTCTGCTTATTGCGTTACAATGCCTTCTGTAGTCTGATACTGCATCTCTTTTCTTTAGTTTAGTTATTATACAACACCCCATAATTGATTTTTTTCCTGCAGGAGCATTCATCGTCAATACTGGTAGTTGCCAACTTATAGATGACTGTGCACTCAAACAGCTCTTGATTGATGGTACCATAGCTGGTTGTGCATTGGATGGTGCTGAAGGTCTACAATGGATCGAGGCATGGGTATGGAACTTAGAATTTTGATATGAATTCTGTTCATAGATGGTCATTTAGTATGGGGAATGATTTTACCACATGTACATGGATGTCCACATACTATCATTGCTATCAAATGTGCTTCAAGATTGGTGCAAACTTTCAAAGTTCAAGCGAACATCCCATCTTCTAATGATTTTAATGCCCTTGCACAAATCTCGGAGCACTTTGGATAGATAGGATAGTGCATGGACATCCATATATATGTCGGGTTGCATTTCTCTTTCGGCTGGAGTAAATTCATCTAAGCTCAAAGCATCAAACTGTGTCATCATTTGGAATGCTTCATTCTTCCTGATGTTGCTTCAATGAAAAGGGATATCTGAAAGTAAAGGAAAAAAGAAAAGATTTATTTTCTTTTAGCATTCCATTCTTTCAATTCTCCCATACTTCATCTGTTGAGCTTGACTGTTTTACACATTACTTTTAACACTGTAATATCTGCTGTCTAACATAGATTAAAAAGCTTAGTTGAGATAGTATGCAAAGTTTTATATTAATGGGGAACTTGCTTTATGTACTATAACTAGCTTAGTATTTCTCTTTACAAGAAGATTATTCAACTTTAACTTCATTCAGTAGTTTAACCTTTTTAGATGACATTAAGATGTGAGGCACTGAATCTACACAACTAATGTCCTGGCAGATAAGGGAAAACAGTTGGTGCCCTTTTTTGCATTGCCATGGTTGTATTGCTTCTTTCTCAGAAAACTGATGGCTAATTTTGTTGGCCACAGGTACAGGAGAGCTAATCAGAAGGGTTGAAAATAGAGGGCAGATTCAGATTGCTGTTGTGTAATTGTGTTAAGGCTATTTCAAAGAACTCAGTTTTGTGACTTTGTCCCTGTATGAAATTTGCTAAATAAATGCTAAATATCTTTTGTTGCTTTTATTTCCAAGACTTGTTTATTTGCATTGCAATATTTTTCTTATGATCTTGCATTATGCTGTGCACTCCTGAAGTTTGATACTTCAGTCACTATGGGCTACCCAAAGCGGATTGGGGCTTACAAAATTCTTCCTGGCACACATCATCTGTTCAAAGCAATGCTGTAGACCCTTCCAGAGATATGGTAATAGTCACTTGATCTGTTCTTCCACCACAATGCTATATGGTACTCATTTTATCCTCAGTTCCAGAGAATTTTCTACAATTTTTGTGGAATTTTTCTGTGAATTATATGCATGCAGTGAATTTCTATGAAAATGACGTCTGCTATGCCCTATAGCACAGTCTTCAACTTGTGTGTGATTTTTTCCGATCTCCATAAGATTTATTTCTCCTTAACATTGCATCATATTAAAGTATTCAATTTCATTTGTAGATTGAGAAGATAAATATTTGAAAAAAATCAGTGACATGTTGGATTGAGATGGAGAATGGAGGCCTGCCACACGTTGGACCGAGATGGAGAATGACGACTTGTTGGCGCGCATTCCAAGATGGCTCCGGTGTTTATATATATTACAATCTTTGTTCTAAACAAAATTATGACTATACTTATGAGGATGTTACTCACTTGTAATGCAACAATTTATTTATAATCTGAAACAATATTTGCTTATTTGCTATGTGTGGGTCCATTATGGTCTTCAAATTTTCAATTCCATTGCATATGCGTTTTAATTATAATTGGCGCCAAATTATGTTATTTAATAATATTTTTCATCGCTTGGTTTATTCTTTACAATGCATAGAAGCGTTGCCACAATTCAAATCTATATGTTGTATCGGACTACAGAAGTCATTCGTTCATGGGTAGTACCAACATATGTAAGTGTTGCCGTAACCACTCCATATCTGTTGCAGCTTAGCAACACTTAATTCTAGGCTTTACCAATGCATATATAAGTGTTGCAATAGACCCTAGCAACAGCAGCATAGGCAACGCATAATAATGCGTTGGTATAGACCCTAGCAACGCATATACGGATTTTTAGCAACGCATATATGCGTTGCAAAAAGGGGTGTTCTTTTGTAGTGTAGTCACCATTTCTTTCATCTTCATCATCCATTGCATAGTCAGGATCTTCTAATCCATCAACATCTGCTTCATCAAGTGTGGTTCTCTATATGTAGCAACTAGTTAGCATGACACATTTTGGAATGTTGAAAAATGCATGCACCATGCTCCATAAAATCCAAGGAAGCTAATATATAAAGATCAATATACAAAGATCAATTTCAAATGCAAGCTATCTATATGTATGCAGAAGATACAAGCAATAAAAAATGAATTGATACAAATTCAATACAATACCTTTCTTTTCTTGTTTTGCTTCTCGGGGACATTAGTTGATAATGGTATAGGGGCGAAGGCTAAGCTTCTTAAGTAGTTCATTGTTACGTTCAATCCGATTTTTAGCATAATGTCATATGGAACTTCGTCACCTCCGTCTTTTCTGCCATTTTGACTTCGCAAGAAGACAAGAAACCGTTACAATAAGAATAATATTAGAACTAGGATTAGAAAAGGAATTTTAAACAAACATATGTATACAATACAGATTAGGAAAATAGAACTAGAAAATTTTACCGTTTAGACTTTGTTGCTTTATGTAGAGATTCATCAACTGTCACACCATTTATATCGGTCCTAACATAAGTGTTATCATCACAAACTCTAGCAAGCAATTCATCATTTACTAGTTCAATAGGCTCCCTGAACGCATTTGTATTCTCATGTTCTTCCTCATCTCTAGATTCCAAGTCATAAACACCTCTTTGCTTAGAAAATACCACAAGATGCCACTCTTTGTCGATAGGATCTTGCACGTAATAAACTTGCGTAGCTTGACTTGCAAGAATGAATGGCTCATGACAAAGCCTATCTCCGATATTTAGTAGGTGATTGAAATTCACAAGTGTTATTCCATACTTATCTTTCAATACCTCTACCTTGAACAAGATCAACCCAATCACATCTGAATAGCACTATTGAACCTTTGTTAGAGTAGTTTAATTCGATGATTTCTTTGATGATGCCATAATATGTTACATCACCTCAGCTTGGATTCTTGTCCTTTGCACTAGAGAAGCTAGGCGTTCTTGCAACCATGGTTACTCCAAAATTTTGTGTGGTTTTCCCATTGCAGTAGCTTTCCGTTTCAAATTTGTACCCATTTATATAATAACTATTGTACTTTGACACAATCTTGTGTGGCTTGCTAGCCAACACTTCTATTTCATTAGAAACTTCATTTCTTCTTTGCTAGTAAGGTCCTAACCTAACATTGGAATGCATTGGTCATTGGTAACTCTATAGATATTTAAATACATAGGTGAGTTGGTTACTCTATAAAAATTTGCTATAAGACATAGTAATCCTTTCTGAGACTTACATGATCCTCAAACCATATGTGAAAAGTCTCATGATGAATGCGTTCCACGTCCTTTTTCAGAGAGCGTTTTCCATAGAAAGTAATTGACAATGTTTTCTACACATGTTTGGGTACCATTAGTGACATAGTCAACTTGAAAAACATGAAATTGAAATTATGTTTTTTAGAACATACTGAGTATAAGGTGCAATTCCGTCATAATTGACCAGCACATATCGATGAGCTTGAATCCAAGAAATATGGTCCAATTCAACAATGCAATGGCCCATCAATGGACGCCCAACTCTTCTCAAGTATTTCATTTCACTAGAATATGTCATATTATCGCCATTTTGTTCCCCACGAGTGAATCTAGTTTGACAACCATGCAAATAACGTGAGCAAAAAGTAATACTTTCATCAAGGATATATCCTTCAGCTATTGATCCTTCAGGGTGACTTCTAGTACGAACCATAGATTTTAATTTTGACCAATACCTCTCAATAGAATACATATTTCTAAATTGAGAAGGTCCAAGAAGTCTAGCCTCTGTTGGAAGATGAACACACAAATGAACCATGACGTCAAAAAAGGCAAGGAAAATCTTTTCCAATAGGCAAAGAACTTCAATCTCATATTCTAACTTTTGCATGTCACTAATGAGAAATAATCGGGGAGAAAATTTGCTTGAAAAAATTGCTCAAGCGAACTAAATTGCATAAACCTTTTCGTAAAGTTCTTCTTGCAGCTAGAGAAGCAATTGCATAATGACATGACAATCATGGGTCTTAAGACCAACTAGCCTTCTCTGATCAACAAGAACCTTTTTTCCAAGTTAGATGCATAGCCATCTGGAAACTTGACTTGTTGTAACGTTTGACAAAAAAGTTTCTTCTCTGTTGTGCTCATCGTAAAAATTGTTGGAGGTAGAACGGTCTTACCACCTTTGTCTACAGGATGAAGCTCTGGCCTTATTCCCATTTCTTTAAGATCAAGACGAGCATTCAGGTTGTCCTTGGTTTTATCTTTAATACCTAGTAATGTGTTAGCTATATTAGCAAATACATTGTTCTCAATATGCATTGGATCTAAATTGTATGCATACTAGAAGTGTTTCCCAATAAGGTAATTGAAAGAAACAACTCCGTTTCTTCCACTTAGGCTCCATCTTTATTTCCTCAAGGCTCTTCTTCTTTCTAGGTTCCTTTTCTAGCGCCTTTCCAAAAGTGATATACAAATCTTTTGTTTGGTTTGATGCATCATATCCAGTTAGAGGAATAGGTGCATCTCTCAGTTCAACAAGACCATCAAATAGATGTGGTTCAAACCAAACTTATGCTCCTTCTCTAGAAATCTCGATGTCCCATGTAGCATGTTTTGTGGCCATGCTTCAAATCTGTGAGCTGGTTTCAAGAAAGCAATTAGCACAACCAACTTCCCCATTTGTTTTTCTTCCCGACAAATATGCATGACACAGGTAGTCACTAATTGTCGAGAAAAGTGCAGCACGTAATCGAAACCACTCGCACGAGATGCATCATAAGTTCAACACCTTCATGCCAAAATTCTAAAAGGTCATCTATAGTCAATCTGTAAATACACATCAATATTATTTCGAGGAGAATATGGACCGGGGATAAATCTGAGAGAATAAAATTTGATTGTTGCATGCACTCCGGTGGGACATTATATGGTATCAAAACAACGGGCCATATGTCAGTGAGAGACAGTTAATGTCTGAAATGGATCAAAGCCATCGGTTGCTAAAGCAAGCCTAATATTGCGACAATCGAATCAAATCTGGAAATCTAAAGTCAAAGTTCTTCCATGCAGTAGAATCCATTGGATGCGCATTAACCCATCCTCAATTCGACATTCACTATGCCATTTGTGGTTGATTCTTGTTTTTCGAAGACATGTATCGTCTTTGCAATCTTCTTTTAAGAGGAAATGACGAACAACTTTTACAGGAACTCTATGAATGCGCTTCCCATCACCGCTCACTTTCTCTGATTTCCACCTAGGAGCTTTACAAGTTGGGCAAGAAGTACAGTTGGCATATTCTTTCCTATACAATATGCAATCATTTATGCATGCATCGATGTTCTCATAACCAATTCCGACATCTCTAACAAACTTTCTAGCACCATGATAATTTTAGGCAAATTTTCACCTTTAGGCAATGCTTCTTTCAAAAGTAAGAGAAGCTCATCAAAGCAAGCATTACTCACATTCCATAAATTCTTAATATTCAAGAGTCTCACAATGAATTGAAGTCTAGAAAACCTTTGATGACACAGGTATAATTCTTGGCTAGCTTCATTAGCTAATCTATAGTATGTTTCAGAATCCACATCCTTTTCTTGCTCATCGTCGCTATAGGTCACATCTATGTTGGCATCAAAAAAACCAAGCCCCTCTCTCAACATGGGATCTATTTCATCAGCATGTTCATTGTGAATATGTGGAGTTTCATTGTGGGCTATCGGAGAAGACCAATCCTCACCATGATAAATCCATGTAGTGTATCCTGATATAAAACCATCACAAGTTAAATGATCATGGACAATATTTTTCTCTAACCAGAACTGATTCACATATTTTTTACATGGACAGAGAATTTTATCTCCCCTTGCTGAATTGCAAAAAGCAAACTCGATAAAATTCTTAAGACCATTTTGGTAATCATCTGTGTACCTATATTACAAGATACAATTAATTACACTGCATCTAACATTTTAGAATTAAATAATTTTAGACCATGAGTTTCAAGCTAATTACCTAAGAGAATGCATCCACACTTTCTCCATGATTGCTAATCAGAAGCTAATCGATCCGGAACTCGAAATTCTCACCTTGAAAGATGGGGTTTTCCAAAACCGAAATAATTATGCTTTAACCACAGATTTAGCGGGTGAGTGAGCAAATTCAATCATTGGTCGCTTAACATTGCAAAAGTTTGGTTTTTCAATTGGTGATAAATAAGGTAATAGCCAAGACCTTAGAATGTATATTGGGCAATTTACGCTAGTAGCTACTAACAGCTTTTCAGTTAGCTACTGATTAGGAAGTAGTCCGAACTAGATGGTTCAAACATTAGGACTAATGTAGAGACTATGGTCAGACTCGACCGTAAGGATTACCATTAAAACATGACGTATTTAACGGCAAATTAGTTGTAATTGCTCACAATTTGAACTTACTATCGTTTTTACAGCTTCTTTGACCAGCAAGATTTGGAATACAACATGATCCCGCCAGAGTTTGTTAGTTCTAAACAAAAAATTGTAAAGCCACTGTACTATTGGCTTCGTAGAAAGATCAATGCGTTATGGCTTTCAAGAACAAGTGAAATCATGTAACAATTGTTTAGCTATCATACAATGATGCAGTTGGAAGAGTTAGTAACCGCATGAAACTTAACATGGTGTCACGAGTCCCAATTTCTAATACCTATCTAGAGCATTTTGAGAGGAAATAAATAATTGTGGTAAGGGTTGAAGGGTCCCAAGGGGTACTTGAGGGGCCCAATAGTGAGATCGAGGAGGTCCCAAGGGTAGACAAGATCCTTTCCAATAATGCAAATGTGGTACTCTTAAGGAAATTAACAACCACCACCACTTATACAAACAAACTTCTCAAAGCATTAGAAATTGCAAGTAAGCAACTAGAGATGGAAAATGCAAAGATGAAAATCTGCCTAGGGTCTCAACTCTCAATTGTATGCAAAATATGTGAACAAGGAAGGAACACACCTTAAGATGATCAAACACCTTCTCACAAATGTATTTCTGCCTGATTGTAGCACCCCTTTGTTGTAATTTATCTGAATGGACACAAAGTGTTGCCCTCCTGTATGTTTTCTTAACAATCGCAGTAGTAATGAGATATGTGAGAGGAATTGACCGACCCTTTGTCTAAACCAAGGATCTCGCCTGGAAGAAAAAAGGTTTACATGACTTGACTAATGTGTAGTGTAATTCATCAACGGTAATTAAAATTCAACATGACTGCTTAAAATGAAACAATGCAGAAGTGACTTCCATCAGAAGATTTTCCTCCAAGCATGCTAAAACTGCTGACGAATGCTAAGTCCGGTATTTCTTGGTGAGCTCAGTTGAAGGGGACTTGAACTTTCTTTTACTAAATAAACTAATTCATATAATATTTCTTATGGTGTTTGGCTATAGGTGCCCAATACTAAGCTATACTGGTATGGTCATTTGACAAGATTCTATGGGCAAATAGTAGCATAAAGAACACACCATGATATCAAAAATATATATTAATAGCACATATCAATAGCGATAATACAAATCAAAACATAAACATCAAACCCAAATGCTGGGTTACAACTTACAAAAACCCAAAAGGAATTTGAAAATGCACCAAGCAAGACAGCTCAGCTACACATAAGCAAGAAAAACCAGGAAGCATATCTTATTGATTTAGTAGAATGAAAGAATGAAAGATGATCCCACAAACCTGAGTCTTGCCAAGACGAGAGTCAAGGTCAACCTCATAGTCCCTATGCTTCAAAGGTTGTCTTTGCACAGGAGGGCCCTTGTCTGAAATTCATAGTTGAAAAGAATTACATTTTACAAGAACAAAAATTCTACGGCTACAAATTTAACAGAATTAGCTTATACTAGTAGTACATACCCTTGCTTTTCCGGGCTTCCTCCTGCGTCACCCTTAATGTCAGAGCAGCGGCGGCTTGGGGCCGAGAGCACAAGAGGCGCGTGTGGGGACTTAGGGGCGATGGCACAGGCGACGGCCGACGGTGGGTGGCGTCGTGGCGAGATCGTCGAGGCGGCGAATGTCGGGCGGCGCCGCTTAGCCAGCCGCTGTCGCCGAAGATCCGCGCGAATGACGCCAACTAACCGCCGGGGAAGGAGATCGTGTGGGAGATCGATCGATCGAAGCGTCTGATCGCGTCGTGGCGATTAGCGGTATGCGGCGCAGAGATCAATCGATCGTGGCGAGGGCCCAATGGCCGGGCTAGGTTTTAGATGGAGGAGAAATGGGGAATTTTTCGAGGGTTATCTTTGGCGCCGTGTGGTATAGGATCGGTCTGCGTATTTGTTTTCCATCTTCGCGCCGTTTTTCATCGAAACACGGTATAAGCGCCGCAATTGTAAGAGTTTTCCACGCGTTTATTTATGCCTTAGTAAGGATACCACGGCGTTTGTAAGTGCCGCAATATCTAACTTTTGAGTCATTAACAAGCGCCAGAATAAAGTCTACCACGGCGCTTATAAATGCCGGTATAGAGTGGAATTCTTGGCATTTATAAGCGTAGTGAAGACTCTAACCCGCATTTGTAAACGCCGTATAAATGGAATTCTGGCATTTATAAGCGCGTGGTAGACTCTAACCGGCGTTTATAAACGCCAGGAATTAAATCTGGAATGATAAAAACGCGGCTTTAGCCTTATTAAGGGCGTTTAGATTAAACGCCGGGTAAAATAAACGCCAGGAAATCCAGGTTATCTTGTAGTGACTTCACCTTACTAGAGGCAAAAATAGCAGAAGGAGCAACTTTCTGATTAGAGATCCTGTAGACAACCCCAGTAGATCTAAACATAGTGGTGCTCATCCTGAAAGTTACCACGATCTCTCCACTCTTTGAGCCATGCACAATGGTGGGAGGATGCGACCGAGTGTGCTCCAAGTAGTCAAATCCTAGACATTGATTGAATCTACTAATCTTTGATTGGTCTAGGATGAGATTGAGCTTCTTCTTGCCTCCTACAAACTTCTCAAGAATTCTCATGAGGTGCTCACACTCTTGGAAGAGAGAGGCACAGGAAGAACATGGGGAAGAAGATGAAGAAGAGACAGACAAGGAAGAACAATCAGTACATCCATTTTTCTCCCTAAGCACAGTTGTCTTAATCTTGAGGGTCTCACAAGATACGCACAGGGTATTCCTAATCCTCAGAGTCTGGGCCTCTAGTTTCTTCATAAGCTCAACTTGAATTTTATCCAAGTCCCCCTCAATCTCAGCACATCGCACGCAACTTTCTTATGACTTAGCTAATAAGTTTTTAGCAAATTCAGCACACTTAACACTTAATGCATCATTATCAAGTTTTAGTTGCTTACAACCCTCATATAAGCTAACTAAGTACTTAAAAGCATGCAGTTCAAGTTCAATATTTTTAGTAGATATTTTCCTAAGGTGAGTGCTCATGGCATCAATTTCAGACAGTAGTTTTGGATAATTTTCACAAGATGTGCTAGTGTGAGCATAAAGAAAACTAGTATCTACTAGAATAGTATTAACAAAACTAGTGATAGCATTCTTAAACCTAAGACCCTTAAGCTCAAAAAGCACACTATCATGTATGGTCATTAGGTTCTCAAGCTCTACAAGTAAAGTATCGCAAAGAATACAGTCATTAGAGTCTCGGGAGGAGCAAAATCTAAGTGAAGCTAACTCTCGATAAAAGGTACCTATTTCCTTCTCTAACTCCATATACCTAGCTCTAGCTCTAGCATGAAATTTTCTTAGCTAGTCTTAGGAAGGTACCTTGTCTGAGTCGTTGTAGAGTTTAGAGTCACTGATGCTGTTGGCATCGACTATGAAACACATGCTGGTGAAGTCATCGTCGCCTTTGTTCTTCTCTTGAAGATCATCCTCACCTTGTCGCTCTAGGTCTCTGTGTCGGAGAGATTGATATCATTGAGTGCGGCGAGGACGTGGTAGAAGAGCTTCTTGTTATTCGAGAAGTTGCGGTACTTCTTCTCATGCACTGGGTTACGAGCTGGAGGTTTCTTGTTGCGGTTCTTGTCAGTGTAGTTGTTCTTTCCTGAAATGCCAGATTAATTCTTGCCTTTTTCCAGCTTGGGTCAGTTCGTCCGAATATGGTTAGGACCACCACACTCGAAGTAAGTAATTGGCTCAGTTTCTGAAAATTTGTTCAGCTGTTCATCCCTTAGCTCGTAAAGGGTGGAAAGAGAGAAACCAACTGAAGTCTCAGAATAGGATCCAATGGGATCGGTGACCAATGCCATCGATTGCAACTTCGTCTTGTGAGAGACGACGTTGATATCATGAGTCTTGAGTTAGGAATAAAGCCTGTCAAGAGTCAGAGTCGATAAGTCCATGATGTCCTTGATGATGGTTACATTCATTTCCCAAACTCTAAGATCGAGTGCGGTTAAAAAGTATCGAGCATTCTCTAAGTCAGATTATATGCAACCAACTGCACAGAGATCGCTCAAGATCTTTGTGAAATGACCAAAACACTCATCAAGGGTCTCACTAATGTGTTGTTCAAATTTGTTGCAGTCACACTTGTATTGATCATGTCTCATCATCTTGATTTGGGTGGTGCCCTCATGGTAAGCGTCGAGGGTCACATAGATCTGGTAAGCAGATCGTAGGTGAGAGATCCTATCGTACTCACTACGCCTAAGGCCATATATAAGGATGTTCTTTACCTTAGTATTCGTCTCAACGTTAGCCATATTATCGGCTGTGATATTTTCATTGGTAGGAATCTCATACGGGAGTTTTACCTTCTGCCAAATCAGGAAGCCCTAGGCAGTGATGTACGACTCCATTCACAATTTCCAAAAAGGAAAATCTACTTCAGAAAAAATCAAAGGCTTGGTGGAATACTTATCAATCGCCACGGCTCTTGAGATAGGCCAGGATCTATAAAAGAGCAAAATCGATCTCTGATACCAATTGAAGAACCGAAGTAACGATCAGAAGGGGGTGAATGATCACAATTAATTTTTTCCCCGTTCAATAGATCTAACCAAAATATCACTTGAAACACTTAAGCATAAAGGAGCAAAATAGAGAAAATCTTGGTTTTGAACTTGCTCATGGAGTTATGATGATTAAGATGATCTTAGATATTCTCCCATTTGTCATAACAAGAAAGAACACAAGAAACAAAAATCTCAAATGCGATTTACAAAGATTTCTCAAAGAAAGCGCAAAAAGATCGAGTTATTGTGAAAGATTGCTTAGATGATGAGGATATGATGTGAAGAAGATTTATCCATCAATCATACATCCTCGACATAAAAGGCATAAGCATGTAGAAGGAGGAGAGGCAAATCCAACTTGCGAGAATATAAATTACAAGAAATTAAAATGTGAAATTTAAATGCTGAATTTAAGACATAATATAAATATGGAATTAAATTCAGAAAAGTAAGGAAGTAAAATTTATTTCTTGGGAGAAATGTTTCCAAAGCCTCACAACAAAGTGGGCAAAGTTCAAAGGAGCACACAAAACTTTTAGGAGAGGAGAGCTACCCCTACCCCTCTATTTATACTACTCTTGAGTTATCCTCCATCTTTGAATGAGTTCTACTTGGCTTTCAAGTAACATCATCAAGGTTTGAGATTGAGTTATCCTGGTCATCCTACGCCTCACCAAGACCTAACACTGTCGTTCTACAACTATAAAAAATAAGGAAACTCATCGCATAGTAATGTCTAAAATGATATACAATAATTATATAATTGGTAAAAATAAATCTATTCATAACTTAAATACAATTAAATACTTATCACTAACATAGTTAGATTTCCACATGGTCTTTCACTTAGACAAGTAAATTAAAGCAAATAGTGGGAGTGTGCGAGAAATGCTATAATGAACATTATAAAAATAGTTTGAGACAAATTTTGTGAAATGTTGTCCCAGATGTATTTAACTCAGTTGAAGTCCTTCGGACAATCTTGATAGACGGACTACGACGATACATGCCTTTAGTTGCCCAAAGACAGATCGACGATTCATATGCAAATGCATTTACAGTACCGCAAATGAATGTGGTGGATCTTGTTGGGAAACTTGGCCCATGAAGGCCCATGTGGACTCTACCGAAACCCTAGCTGTAGGTTATAAATAGGAGGTAGGGGTCCCCCCATTGTACGCATATCAAGCAATAAAGAATAGCAAACTAGTTCCTCCTATATTCTGTCTCTCTTTCTTCCTCTCTGTTCTCCACTTTTAATCTATTCGGGAACTTTGGACTACTCAATAGCAGGGTTCCCTAACACATTATCAGCACGACGCTCTACCGGAGAATAGATTGAAAGGTGAGAAAGGTGAGAATCGGGGGATTGAATATAATCGCTCGTTTGTATTCAACATGCATCTAACCTACGTGGCACAAAGCTATGAATCCGAGGTGATTATTTGATTTGCAGTACACAGTATGAATGCATCTACAGTACTTTGCACGAAGCCATCTACTGTCGGCGAACTTGGCACCATTGCAGATCACATCGAAGCTACTATTTGAAGGTTTTTTTCGTCGCTACAGTGCATTCACATAAAAAAAAGAGATTGGCTGCCTCCATGACCCTCGGCGCCGCAAGCACCTCCGCTTGATCGCCGAAGCGTCGGTCGGCCTCCACGCGCACCTGGCCGCCGTCCGCCGTCGACCTTGGCGTTGTCTCCCGCGGCCCGTCTTGAAGCGTCGCCGCCCGTCGCTTCACCTCCGTGCGCTCCGCAGCACGAACGGAGCCATCGGCGCGCCTCGTTTTTTGCTGGCCGGCTCCTCGGAAGCCACGCATGAAGCGCCGCGGTCCACCTCCCACGCGCATCTCGAAGACGCCGCCGGGCCGCCTCGGGGCGTCGCTGTCGCCTCGAAGTCGCCAGGTAGCTCGCCTCTGCGGCCTTGAAGTGCCGCCCGACGGATGGCTTAAACCTTGAAGCGCCGCCGCACGGCTCGAAGCCCGCGCCGCCGTGGTCCGCCATGATTGAAGGCTGCCGTAGCCTCGTCTTCGCGTCCGTAGCCGAAGCCCGCGCTGCTGGCTTCTCGCCCCCGTGTGATTCGCTCTCGCCGCCGCCTAGCCCGGCCACGCGCCCGCAGCGCTTGCCACCGAATACGCACGGGAAGGCCGATCGGTGCCAGCTCGAAGCTACACGAGAAGAAGTTTGGCTCTGGCGGCTGGGTGGAAAACCCTAACGCGCCGGGCGATTAAGGCATGCGGACCATGCGCCCAATAGGCCATGCGGCCAATGGGCCATCACGAGCCATCTGCGTCAACCGGACCTTCGTCGGTAGGCGCCCTCAGCAGCGAATTAAGCCTTGTGGGCCATGCGGCAAATGGGCCGTGCGGGCCATAATTTCCTAATTTTTTCCCTTTTTCCGAAAACTAATAAGAATTTCAGAAAATTGAGTAAAAATAACAGAAAATTATGGAAAATTGCCAGAAAATTCTAGAAAATTATTTGGCTCTGTTTTAGCCTTCCTTTCTGCATTTATGAATTTTTGCATATATTGCTTTCTATTTAGCTTATTGGAAATTCATGAGAATTTAATTTTTGCACTTTATGAATTTTGCATTCACTTTTATCAGATTACACGCAGTAATCTAATGACGGAATTTGTAAAATATGCAGATGTCTGGCATTGTGAATCGTGAGTTTGAAGAACTGGCCCTACATGGTCAAAACTATCTCACTTGGGCATCTGACGTGAAGATCGTCCTTGGGGGCAAGAAGCTCCGAACTGCCATCGGCCTAGGATCCTCGAAGGATGCGCAACCTACCGCTGAGCAGAATGATCAAGCTCTGCACTTCCTCAGGCACCACCTCTCAACCACACTAAAGAATGAATACATGGCTGAGGAGAGTGCACTTGAGCTTTGGACTGCACTTCAGAAGCGGTTCAAGAAGCTCAAGTACACCATCTTGCCCCAAGCACAGCAAGATTGGGTTCGCCTGAGGTTTGCGGACTACAAAACAGTGGTCGAGTACAATTTTGCCTTGCACAAAATTTGTACCAATCTATTTCTATGTGGCAAGAAGATCACTGATGAGGAGAAGATTGAGAAGACTCTCTCTACTTTTCACCCTAATGCTATCCAGAGTGCCCGCAGCTATCATTAGGACGCATACAAGGAGTATAGCGAACTGATTGACGTTATGAAAGTTGCGGAATCACAGGACGATGTTCTACGCAAGAACTTCGTCTCGCAGCCACCTGGAAGGGGCATTGGCACTAAAGTCAACGCCAACAGCTATAAGGTGAAAAATCCCATACATAGGAAGAAGGGCAAGGGTGAAAAAGAGCGATATCAGGACAAGGGAAAGCCCAAAGCCCAAGTGAAGTAGGATGACAAAGGGAAGTCACACGCTAAGCCATATGGATAGCAGGACCAGATGTGCTTTAGGGTGTGGCACTTGGGGGGCATTGGTCGAAGATATGTCGGGAACCTAAGGAAGTGATCAACACATATCAGGCCAAGAAGAAGGTCAAAGCCAATGCACCAGCAGAAGCGCATTTCGCCAAGGTAGGCGACAATGATGCCATGGACGTGGACACCCCACTTGCCTCTGATCTTCCACGGACATCGATCGTGACTAAACTTTTGGCAAATGAAAAAAACCTCTGTCGATGACATAGAGGCTGAAGTCAATGCATACTTTACAGATTCCATTTAATGTATGAATTGCATTATTTGCATTTTTTTAGATAGTGGTTGATTACTGAATTCTTTTTGAATAATGGATTGTAAGCTCTAGAAGAGCATGCATTTTCTCATGAATGAATAAGAAGTTTATTTTATTCCAGTATTCTTTATTTGCAAGTAATATTTGAATTATTTTGCTATTGTCTGATTGGAATTATATTTCTTTTATCTAGAAATCGTGTAGCGCCCAAATGGAGGAGATATGTATTGTTGATAGTGGCACAACAAATACTATCCTAAGAGAGTCCAAATACTTCCAGACGATCACGAAGAATGTTGGAAGAATTACTACAATCGTAGGAAGTGATTCCTATATAATAGGTTCCGGAAGAGCCACAATTATATTGCCAATGGGTACAACTTTGGTAATTGAAGAAGCCCTTTTGTACCCTGAATCAACGCGCACTCTCTTAAGTTTCAAAGACATCCGCGCCAATGGGTTTCACGTAGAAACCAATGAAGAAAATGGCAAAGAATACTTGTGCATTGTGAAGCACGCGGTATGTGGAAAAATGATATTAGAAAAATGTCCCTCATATGAATCTGGGTTGTACTACACGAAAATTCATGCACCCGAAGTGTATACTTCTTTGAAGACTGTTTTTAGAAGCTCTGAACTATTTTCTTTGTGTCATTGTAGATTAGGTCATCTGGTCTTAGAATGATGAGAAATATAGTGAAAAACTCACAGGGTCATGACATTAATGTTAAGAATTTCCCGAATCATGAAGATTTTGTGTGCCCTGCATGTGCCACTGGGAAATTAATAACTAAACCCTCTATTATGAAAGTGCAAAGTGAAATCCTGCATTCTGGAGCGTATCAAGGGATATTTGCGGCGATTCAGCCCTTGTCGGGGCCGTTTCGATATTTTATGGTACTTATCGATGCTTCCTCGAAATGGTCGTCGATGTGCTTCATCAACCGAGAAATCATGCATTTGCAAAGTCGATCTCGCAGATCATCGAAATTAAGAATGCTTTTACGATCATCTTGTGAAGTCCATTCGAATGGACAATGCCGATTTAAATTTAATTCAAAGGCATTTGATGATTATTGCTGACAACGAGAATAAAAGTTGAGCACTACTGTACGCCGCACGTCCATACGCCAAAATGGACTAGCCGTAGCACTAATAAAGAGGATTAAATTCATTGCCGACCGCTCTTGCAAAGTTGTAACTTGCCCAACACTGTGGGGACACGCAGCCTTGATCTTGCCTTGGCTCTCATTAATTTGAGACCATCGGACTACAACATCCATTCACCTATGCAACTAGTGCAAGGGTCATCCCAAGATTTCCCATCTCGTAAAGTTTGGATGTTTGGTATATGTACCTATCTTGCCCTCACAAATGATGCAATGGGCCCTCTCGCAAGTCTAGGATATCGTTGGTTATGAAAGTGCATCCATAATCGGTATTTGGAACCCATATTTGAGACTTGCATACTGCCGGGTTATTGATTGTATCTTTGGCGAGGACTGCTTCCGTCATTAGGGAGAAATCAACCTTTGGATGAAAAATGCCGGGAAATCATATGGCATTCCACTGGGATCCCCGCGCATGACCCACGCACTAATGAAGCAAATCAAGAAGTCCAAAAGATAATTGATTTGCAAAATTTAACGAATGAACTGCCTGATCATTTTTGTGATCTGAAAGGCGTGATTAAATCGCATGTACCTGCAAGAAATGCACCAAAGAGGGTGGAAGTACCAAAGAAAGCAGAAGGTATCCCTCATCCTGTTCAGAGGCCTCAAAGGAAAAGGATAGGAAATCTGGCTTCTCAAACCCAAAGTACCCGGAGACGTTTGGAGAAAACTGGGTAAGAGGACTTACCACAGCTAATCACAAATATGCCCCAAGGAAAGAAGGGGAGCCAGTTGAGACCTGGTGCTAGAAAGAAGTCTATGGAAAATGCAATTCTAGATTTGAATCTTCCATTATAGGAAGCCGTCGAAAACAATGTGTACACACACATGGGCGATGAAAAACTAAAGGAACTTGCTCCTGTGATGGGAAATAGCAGTGAAGAGCAAGTAGAAGTGCATGAAGCACCCCATGACGAAATGGCCATAAATTTTGTAATAACAGGAGAATCCCTGAATAGAGCAACAGCCAATGTCAATGCATACTTTGCAAAGAAGATTGCCTCGATCATTGATCATGATCCCGAGCCTGCATCTCTTGCAGAATGCAAGAAAAGACTAGATTGGGAAGAATGGAAGAAGGCAATCACCGCAGAGTTAGTCTCTTTGAACAAAAGAGAGGTGTTTAGGCTAGTGTGCCGTATGCATCCCCATATAAACCCCGTAGGTCACAAATGGGTCTTTGTTCGAAAGAGGAATGAAAACAATGAAGTTGTAAGGTACAAAGCAAGGCTTGTTGTGCAAGGTTTCACTCAACGTCTTGGGGTTGATTATGAAGAAACCTATTCTCCGGTCATGGGAAGAATAACCTTTAGATATTTGATCTCAATGGCAATCAACTTGAAGTTGAAAATGAAACTAATGGATGTTGTCACAGCATATCTGTATGGAAATTTGGATTCGGAGATATACATGAAAGTACCAAAAGGTATCCCGATCCCGAATCAAGGCAGAGCAAGCGAAACATGTACAAGATGTGAAATTGGAGAAATTCTTTATGCAGGCTAAAGCGATCGGGAAGAATGTGGTACAATCGCTTGAATGACTTTCTCTGCAAGAAAGGCTACACGAACAGCGAAGATTGTCCATGCGTATTTATACAGCGATCCCCGAACGGATTCTGTATAATCTCCGTCTATGTAGATGACTTGAATATCATTGGAACGGATGAAAAAATTGAAGAGGCATACTTATACTTGAAGTCTTAGTTTGAAATGAAAGACTTGGGTAAAACTAAGTTCTATTTAGGCTTACATCTTGAACACGTCTAAGGAGGAATCTTGGTACATCAATCAGCCTACACGCATAAAAGTGTTAGAAAGATTTGGTTTTGAAAAATCATATCCTGCGAAAACCCCAATAGTCGGAAGGTCACTCCAAGCGAGACCAAGATCCATCTGAGGCCTAGAGAAGAGGGGAGTAAGTCTGGGGCGAAATTCCCATATCTGAGTGCAATTGGAGCGCTCATGTACCTTGCAAATAGCACCGGGCGAACATTGCGTTCGTAGTGAATCTGCTATCGATGCAGTATGAGAACCCACCACAAGGCATTGGAAAGGGTTAAGGACATCTTCATTACCTCCAAGGAAGCAAGGATCTCGGCCTATTCTATAGAAATATGAATGAACTAAGCTTGGGTTATCTCGATCTTTGGTACCTATCGGACCATATCTTTGGAAAGTCCTAAGCGGGATATGTTTTCCTTTGTGGAGGAACATCGGTTTCTGGAAGTCGTCTTCATGAGACTCTTGTCTCGGCGTCGACAAACCACTCGAAATCATTGCCTTGTATGAAGCATCCCGTGAATGTGCATGGCCGAAGAATGGTTCACTACATCCGAAGTCATGTGGATTGAACATTGAGCAATCTCCCACTATAATCTATGAAGACAATGCACTTGTGTTGCTCAAAATGCAGATGGGATATGTGAAGAGCAATCTCAATGAAGCATATCAACCCCAAGTTTTCTATGCTCATGAATCGCATAAGATGAGCGAGATTAAGTCGTGCATACTAAGTCATGTGAAAATCTCGTGGATTTATTCACTAAGTCACTCGGCATCTACCTTTGAAAGGTACGTTAAAGGAATTGGGATGATGATACTTAGAGAAGTGCAGATTTCAGGGGGAGATATTTCACATACTCCTATATAAATCTTGAATTTGAAGTTTGAGTACTCAACGCGATCTCGAAGATGAAACATTGAAATTTTGGTGAATTGTACTCTTTTTCCTTAGTAAGTTTTTCGCGGACGTTTTCTTACATAAAGTTTTAATAAGGCAATTCGTGCAACACAGCAAGCGTATGCTATGTACTCTTTCTCCATGTATTTTTCCCGCTGGGTTTTTCTGGAGTTTTAATGAAGCATATGCATCTCACGGAAAAGAGTCCAAGGGGGAGTGTTGGGAAACCTGGCCCATGAAGGCCCATGTGAACTCTACCGAAACCCTAACTGTAGGTTATAAATAGGAGGCAGGGGGTCCCCCCATTGTACGTATACGAAGCAATAAAGAATAGCAGACTAGTTTCTCCTATATTCTATATCTCTTTCTTCCTCTCTATTCTCTACTTTTAATCTGTTTGAAAATCTTGGACTATTGGATAGCCGGGTTAAGTAATGATCTCTTGAGGCGTGGCGCGTAGAACGATAGCCGGGATGCTTGACGACGCGGCGACTTCGTCTTGGCGTGGGTGTGGCGTGCTGTCTTCTGGCGGCCCCGAGAAATGCGCCGCAAGCCCAACCCGATACACAAAATGGCGTCACGCCGCATCACTGTCGGCCCGCCAAGTTCTGCGGTTAGGGCCGTAGCGAGCCGGCCCGATTATCAACCCAACACGCGGCACTGAATAGATACCAGCGCGTCGCGTGTGCGTATCTCGCCCACTCGGATGTCCGTTCTCGATCGGTTCCACGCGACGGCGATTTCGAATTTTTTATTTAATATTTATTTTTAATCGTTTTTCAGAACTAAGCGGTAGCGGCAAAAATTTTAAATCTACCCTCCTTCGCCCTAGCGAGGGCGATCGCCCCATACGGGCGATAGGTTGCGTAGCCCTAACGGCGCTTAACGGCCGTGAATGTTCGAACGTTCGACCAAGTCGCGGTGGACCGCGTAAGACTCAGGAGGTCTCGCGGGCAGGGCGATCGCCCTAAAGTAAGCGACAAGGCTCATTTTAAATAATGGAGACGAAAACCTTGTGCTCATTCTTGCCGAAGCGAAACCGAGAGCAACCGCGAGAAAAGGAAGAGGAGAGGAAAAAGAGAGGAAAAAAAGAGAGGAAAAAGAAGGAAGAAAAAAAGGGAAAAGAAATATTTGTCGGTTTTTGAAGGTAAGTCAGGTAAATTTCTATGTAATATTTTTAAAATTTTAGTATTTTGTAATGTGTAGAAATGTAGAAATGTAGTAATTTAGAAATTTAATGTAGTTAGTATTGGATAGTACAAATATTAGGCAATGTTTAGAGATTTAATGTAGTTTTAGAATTATTAGAATTGTAGTATTTAGAAATTTAATTTAGTTAGGATTGGATAGTAGAAATATTAGGCAATGTTTAGAGATTTAATATTTAGTATTTGCGGTATGTAATATTTTAGAGATTTAATATTTAGTATTTGCGGTATTTAATATTTTAGAGATTTAATATTTAGTATTTGCGGTATGTAATATAGGTAATCGAAATACTTATTTATAGTCAATGATCGTATTACGTTAAAAATTAGTATATTTAAAAACATGGTAGGCACCGTTACAAATCAAATTAGAGGGTAAATTTGACGACAATATATTGTGACATTTATATAGCGGTTAGGTGGAGAAATGATGATTTTTTTTCGGTTCGACGTTGTAGGCGTTATGTCGGAGAAATTGTATTTTCAGATATTCTATGGAGATGGGGAGATAGCACATGGGCCGAATGGAGTCGATTTGTCGGCATTTTTAGCGATCATCTGAGGGCATATCTAGGCGAGAGATAGGACATCTGAGGGTTTGATGGAGTGGATATTTTGGATGTTGGTTTGGATGCCCAGTGTTAATTTCGCGGGTTAGAAGCGATAGTAAGCCGTCTTGCAGAGACTTTTTATGGAAAGTGATTCCTATTAGCGATCTCGGCATGGAGGAGCTATGTTGGAGTCTGTTGTAGAGCGGGTTGGCCGCTCATGTTCTTTGGTAGATTGGTACAGTACCTCCATCGGTGTCGGAGGTGCGTGATGTCGGGGTAGATATTACGGAGGAATCTGAGATATGCAACAACGCGATGATGAAGGTGGTGGCGAGGTGGGCGGTGGCGGCGGGATCGAGGGGCGAGGCCGCCTTGGAAGCGCGAGGGTGGCCGACGAGGGAGGAGGTAGAGCACATAGTTCGATTGATGGAGGAGGAGGACCGTGCGGATGAGAAGTCCACGATGGCGAGCGCTCGGACGAGAGGACAATACTCTGAGTGCTGTCCCGTGCGTGGACTAAATATAATTTGAAGACGACAATGAATGAAGGAGCGAGATGCATGGGAGTATCATAAGAACGAGGTCGCGAGGGGCCATATATAAAGACAAGGAGGCCGTAATGGATGCGGTGAAGTCTTGGTCAATGTAAACCGGCGGCAATTCGAGTAGTGAAGTCCAGCAAAAAAGACTACGACGTGAAGTCGTAGTTGATTCGTGCCCATGACGGTGCATGCATACAAGGAAGTGGAGGACTACTGGAAATGTTCTATAGTGACGGACATAATCGCTAATCGGAGGAAGCGGGCAGAACACCGCAATCTATCGTCCACTTAGGTGGCAAATGTGTTTTATGGTCGATCGTCGACAATCCGCACTGACCTCGATCCATTATCGAGCCGTGGAGGAGAGGTTTGATACAAGATTAGCTACGGAAGGCTTGGAGAGCAAAAAGAACAGCTTTGCAAATACGGTTCGGGACATACGAGGCTTCTTCGAGAATATTCCACACTTGCTCGGGCAATATCAAGTAGGAATCCGATGCGGTCATCGACCTTCGGAGTTTCCGCGGATGGTGCGTCTTGGCAGAAAAGTGGGTCTTCGGATGGGCCTTCTTCGCCCTCGGCGCATGCATTAATGCCTTAAACCTTTGTCGCCGGTCATTTGCATGGACGGCACATTCCTCACGAGGAAATACAAGGGCGATTCTAACTCGCAATCGCGGTGGATGCCAACAACCGTGTTCTACCGGTCGCATTGGCCTTCGTGGAGAAAACAAACACCGAGAGCTTGGTTTCTTGAAAGAGTCAAGATGGCGGTTGTGCAAGATCGCCCGATGTATGTGTCATCCATGACCGACATGCGGGGTTGCTAAGGGCGATCGTGGATATGCAACAAGGGTCGGCGTCATGGGAGCGACAAAGTGGCGGACACGAAGAGCGGGTGGTGCATGAGGCACATGTGTGCCAATTTTTCCGTCGGTTCAGAACAAGGAACTTATGAACATGTTCAGCGGTACGTACAAAGCAGAACCACGGAGGAAGTTCGAGTCATTTGTGGAGGGCGTTGGATGAACTAACCAAGAAGCAATCATCGAATCAAGGGATGGCGCTAGTTCGTCAAGGAACCCTATGGTGTACCACGAGCAAGAGATGACCCCACGCCTTGTGTGCGCTCCCAACCGGCGCACCAAACATCCGCGTCGCCACTCCGCACTACCCATCGAAGCGGATCGGGGAGGCGTCGGCGTGGTGACTTATTATGCAGTTGTACTTTTGTAATTTATTTATCTTGACACCATGTTGTCTAACTATCTGAACTAAGTGCTTGCATTTACGTAGGTTATGTTTTCTTAGCCATGTCGTTCAGCTTATTTTTACGATTTTCGCAACCGTGCGGAACAACGTCCGCATAGCTCGACAATATATAATTGGCTATTAATAAACGATGAAAAAATAGCTCTTTGTGAAAATGTAAGGAGGCACACTACCCGAAGGTAAATTTACATACTGAAATGGGGCGATAGCCTGATATGTCGAGGCACACCTTTGCCGAAGGTAAATTTCATACGAAATGGGCGATAGCCTTGATATGTCGAGGCACACTTGCCCCAAGGTAAATTTAGATCTGAAATGGGGCGATAGCCCTCGGCGCATGTCGAGGAACACCTTGCCGAAGGTAAATTTCGCTTCGAAATGGGCGATATACCTGATATGTTAGGGAGCATCTTGCCTGAAGGTAAATTTAAGCGAAATGGGGCGATAGCCTGATATGTCGAGGCGCCTTTGCCGAAGGTAAATATCGCCCGAAATGGGGCGACGCCTCTACCGGCGATATCTACCCTTTATAATCTTCGCTCTCGCCGCCCCTCGCATACCCAAAGCGAGAGAACAAGAAAGAACAAGAGAGAAGGGAAGGAGAGAACAATGTCGTTCTCAAATCGCCTCTTCAGAAGCGAAGTCCTCCGCCCGAATATCCGGATGCGATGGCGTCGGCGCCCGATTCTGCGGAGTTGCCCGACCCAAATGCGATGCAACCTACCGCGAAGATGGCGCAATCTACCCATGGAGAGACGGCCGCCGGCGCTCACTCTGCTGTGGCCGCGCGTACAAAAGGTAAACCCTCTGGCGTCCACACAATCTGGTAACACTACCATCTCATGCATCGTTCTTTCTTTTCTCGGCCACGAGGGCGGTGTTGCTTCTTCCAATGGATCGGCGGGCCGAACGGCGTGACTACGAATTTCTCAACAAGCGCCACGACAACTACCTCGCTTGGCCCGAGAACTTCACCCGGTGGGAGAGGCCGCGGGATATGTCCTTTTCTAGATCGACCCGAGCTTAGGGCGGTGTGCAACGGCCAACCGTCGGTGAGTTTCATGCGACATACTCATGTTGAACTCACAAAGTAGTAGTTCTAAACCAGTTCATCGCACAGGAGTTCAAAAGGACACTTGTAAACATCAACAAGTCAAAGGAGGAACCTCCTCGGGGCCACCAAAGCCCCGACGTTTGCGTACATGGCCTCGAGGCAGTGGTTGATACCTGCCACGGTGATCTAGCGGACCGGAGATTCTACCGGTGCCCCTTGGCCGAGAATGAACGGTGCTGGTACTTCAACTGGGTGGACCCGGAGACGTACCACTCACATCTCAGGCAACTGCATGGGATAAGCGGGGAGCAACCCTCTCGTGGTGCCACTACCGCCCGAAAAGCCGGACCCCGCACGTTCACGGTGTTATGCAACCACCAAAGCGGGCATCTTGCATTGACTGCAGGCACGCTTCGGTTATCCAAACATAAGCCCAACACACACCTCCTACACCATATAATGGAGTGCGAGCGAAAACAGAGCGGCGTCTCGCATGTCTCCGCCAACGCCAACCAAGAGAGGTGCCGGAGGTTCCTCCTCTCGAAGAAGAAGGGACAAGGGAAGCGGCCGCCGAGGTCCGCACCACGCAACAAATCCTCGGCGCTGGCGGACCATCCGGAACCGGTGGTATTAACATAGGGACACGGGAATCGGGATGACATGCCCATATGGGAGGCGAAATCCACATAAACAACAACCAAAATTTAAGTCTTGTACACCCGGGCGTCGGCATAGGCCACCCAATGGGCGGCATTTGGGAGAACTACGGAACCCCATGGAGTTCTTTCATAGTAGGGATTGAGCGGTGTCCGATGACACTTCGCAATATTAGAGCGGGTCGGGTAATATGCGAAAATGTCTTACATCATTCGTTTGTACCCGGATAGGCGAACGATCATTTGTTCCACCACGACAAACAGTGCTTTCCTTATTAACCTCAAATCCTTGTTGTAATGCCCATGTAATATAATATAATCTAATCTATTGCTTATTTTATCATCTGAACTTTGATTGTATGTGCCCTTATATATGTATTGTTTGAATTTTAAAAATTCCTCATATATTAAAATCATTTGAAATTTTTATGGTAATATCACTGATTTATCAGAACCTCCATAAAAAGTTTCAAAATTTTCAGACCTCGTAAAAGTTTTCATGGTTTCGTGGCATGAGTGCCTTTTCCGATTTTCGCAACAAAATACCGGGGCAACGTCCGGCCATCTCGCCCGTACGTAAGTGGTAGCCCGCATTGCGTAGGTCGCCCTTGATTTTTTCCGTATTTTTTTGACCATGTCCGGCCTGTCCCGCGGGGCTATGAAAACCGCTAAGTGGCCACGATTTCCGTGGTTTCGTGGGACATGAGTGCCTTTTCGATTTTCGCAACAAAATGCGGGGCAACGTCCGGCCATCTCGCCCGTACGTAAGTGGTAGCCCACATTACGTAGGCCGCCCTTGAATTTTCCCGTATTTTTTTGACCGTGTCCGGCCTGTCCCGCGGGGCTACGAAAACCCCTAAGTGGCCACGATTTCCGTGGTTTCGTGGCCGCGAGTGCCTTTTCCGATTTTCGCAACAAAATGCCGGGGCAACGTCTGGCCATCTTGCCCGTACGAAAGTCGTAGCTCGCGTTGCGTAGGCCGCCCTTGATTTTTTTTGTATTTTTTTGACCGTGTCCGGCCTGTCCCGCGAGGCTACGAAAACACCTAAGTGGCCACGATTTCTGTGGTTTCGTGGCCGCGAGTGCCTTTTCCGATTCATTACATGACAATAAGTTTTTTTCTAATTCTTCCCGGTTCAATATAACAATCATTGTACAAACAATTTACAACAAAAAAATTCAAAAAAAAATTCTCTGATCCGATCGCCCGCCGTGCCGCAAATTACATTTTTATTGTTTTTACTTCTGCCGTTAGGTTCGGGAGATTTGCCGTTCGACGCCAGCCGCCCGATCGCCCGCATGAGCGATCGCCCTGCTAGGGCGAAGGGAGGGTAGATTTGAAATTTTTTTGCCGCGCCGCTTAGTTCTGAAAAAACGATTAAAAATAAATATTAAATAAAAAAAATTCGCGATTTCAGCGCAGGAGAACCCGTGCAAACCCTGCCGTCTGCACGCGCGGCACGGAGACCTCGCCACGACGGCGGACGCGTGTGCTACGCCCCCGTGTTGCGCTCCCCGACGGCGCGCCTCGAACGCCAGGCACTTTTATTACCACCAGACCGTGCGGTGCGCGTCTAGACGGTGCGAGTGCGAGGCAGTGAGCACTAGACTAAGAGCCAGTGCAGGTGATACGTGGCGAGGAGAAGAGAGGAGAATCTGCAGGAGAAATGAGCAGCGGCGGCGGCAGGCTGGACGCGCGGACGCTCAAGGACGAGGTGGCGAGCATGGACAAGGGCTGGCTCCTCGACCTCGGCCACCCGCTCATCAACCGCGTCGCCGACAGCTTCATCCGCGCCACGGGGGTACGTGTGCTATACGCATGCATGCGCGCTGTTTGCGCTCGTGTACGTCTGTCGCTGATACCTACCTTTCCTTGGTGTTGTTGATCATCGATCGTACCGTGGCAGGTCGGGGCGGCCCGGGCGGTGTCGCGGGAGGCCTACTTCGTCACTGTCGAAGGTAAACTGATAAGATAGTCAGCCCCCGTGTGTGTGTGTGTAGGAGTTGTACAAGGACGATGATTCTCTGTAGAGTGGTCACGTGTTGTGGAACAATAATCTCCAGGACTTGGAGGAGGCACGTCTGGGTTAGATGACAACGGCGGGAAGAGGAGCCATTTCTCGAGCATCAGAAGCACTGGTAATTACTGGAACTGCCGTGTTTAATTACTTCTCTAGCGACTTGCCATATATAAGCCGGAACTCTGACGTTTTCCGGTTCGACATTAATTGGCACAGGGGACGACGGCCAGAAGTCGCTTGATGCAGTGGTAAGTGGCCGAGAACAACATTTCACAGTAGAGTTTATTTCACTCCTTTCTTCTCCCTCTGATGACTTCCCACACGACAATTTCCAGGTGAAATCGGCTGGCAAGGAGGCTTTTCAGTGGGGTGAGTACAAGCAATTCTAAAAGCAATTGTTGCTAGTGAGAATATAAAAAATAACAAGTACAAAATTTAACTTATCAAATGCCGCGCGCAACAAGGAAAAGTACCGATGTGCAACCGGGTTCGCTCAGAATTCTTTCAGCATCTTGTAAACTTTCTAAAAAATTATGGTTTTCTGACAGGATTGGCAGCCGGAGTGTACTCTGGGTTAACGTACGGCCTGAGGGAGGCAAGAGGATGCCATGACTGGGTTGGTGCCATTTCGAAATCTAATTGCTGTTTTAGTTTCATGTAAAGTACCATTAACTTTATGAAAACACACTAACATACTGCTCATATTTACCTGGTGCTGCAGAAAAACAGCGCGATCGCAGGTGCAATCGCTGGCGCAGCGGTGGCGCTGACCGGGGACACCGGGCATGCCGACCACATTGTCCATTTCGCCATCACCGGCGCGGCCCTTTCCAGCGCTGCAAGCCTGCTCTCTGGCATATTTTAAGCGCAGTGCCTGTACGGGGTTTAGGGTCAACGATTTAGGGCGTTGTTTCAGCTGATGAACCATTATGTACTCCCTTCTCCATGTCGATCTGCACCTAAGTTGCTGGCCTGGCACTAAACCAGCACTCCAATGTAATACTTGCTTCCTTTATGTGTTTTACGAGTTACGTCACTTCAAAATCCCTGAGTTTGAATCCTCATGACTCCAAGAATTGAGATGTATATGTACTTTGCTAGGGTGTTTGGATTGGATTAGGGTATTTCATTGGGATGTTTTGAGAACTAGTTTAAATTTGAACAAAATCTCAAAACTTTATAAGAAATTATCACTTATCTAATCACGAGTTACGATACTTCAAAATCCCTGGGTTCGAATCCTCTTGACTCCGAATTGAGATGTGAAACATATACCTGCAAGTCTCGACGCAGAGGTGTGTGAAACATGTACTCCGTGAGAGGTGTTTGTATACTTTTTTTAGTTGCGTATGTATATTTTTTTTAGTTGCATAAGTATTAAAATATAAATGAAAAAAGTTGCGTAAGTATTAAAATATAAATGAAAAATAGATGTGTTTACTTATCTTTTTATTTGATTTAAGATTTATGTAACTTGTAATGGGTGAAAAAGCACAAAAGCATTGCTGTACTCGTTCCTCATGATGTCGTTGTTCAACTTTTTTTCAATACACACGTGAGTAATTTTTATTTTTTTCCTTGTTGTTCTACACTAATAAGGGTAACTCATCATTTTCTCAGTATATTCCTTTTCTATAGCTATTTTTACTTATTTACTAAACTAGAATAACATACTTAAGATGAGTAGTATCTCTACTGCCGCAACCATAACCACATCTGCAATAGTGTCATCGGCAATGTCGAGATTTCCCCCTCAGGTGGGATGATTCGGTCGGATTTCGCTGTTCCGCATGCAAGCAGGCACTACTACCGAACACGTGTTTACTGCGGGTCCACACCGGCATCACTGTCGGATGTGGACCCGGTACTACCTAAGTGGCAGTGATAATTAGGGACTATCACTGCCGGATGTTAACCGGTAGTGATAATCACTATCACTGCCAGTTCACACTTTCCACCCGGCAGTGATAATACTTATCATTGTCGGTTCAGACTTTCCGCCCGGCTGTGATAATACTTATGACTGCCGGTTATCAATCATAACCAGCAGTGATAAGTAACTATCACTGCCGCATATTCAATAGTATGCGGCAGTGATAATAATTATCACTGCCGGTCATCTTTTATAACCGGCAGTGATAAGTAACTATCACTGCCTCATTTTTATCAATATCCGGTAGTGATAAATAGTATCACTGCCCCTTTTTCCTTGTTAACCGATAGTGATAACTCTCTGTCCTATTTTCATATCCAAAACTAGCAGTGATGGGTTTTTTAAACCTTTTTACATATATATATTTGTTGCACTATATGTAGTAGCATATATATATTGTATAGTAGTATACGTTGTGCACAATAGTACTGAAGTATCACCAAAGTGCAATTCAAATACATTGAAGCATCATAATATTTAATTATTACATTGTTTATTCACTTTTGAAGCATCATAATATTTAAGTATTACATTGTTCATTCACAATCATCACTACTACAAAACGAGACATCACTATCACTGTATCTGTGTCGGTTCTTAAGTTTTTCGAAAAAAACGATTGTGATAAGTAACTTCAGAGGGGTGTTAGTAATAATCACTATCAGTTCTGAGATTATAAGTGATTGTGATGTAGCACTGGACACATCCGAATCGGTTCTCTACTAACAAGTGATACTGATGTACACGGTCATCACTATCACTTCTATGAAAAGAACCGATAGTGATGAGCTACACATCACTATCACTTTTTAGTAGAGAACCGATTCTGATGTGCACATGGTTATCACTATCGATTCTTTTTATAGAAGTGATAGTGATGACCGTGCACATCACTATCGCTTGTTGAAAAGAACCGATTCTGATATGCTCGATCTCATTACTAAAGGATGGCTGTGCACATCACTATCGCTTTTGAAAAGAACCGACTCGATGTGCCTCGCTAGGTTATATATACCACTCAGACCGAACTCTTCTCTGTTGTTGCTCGGAGGAGATTTCTCATATGCCCGAGAAAATAGCTCATATTGTTTGGTTGGAAGCAATACTTGGGTGAGAAAATTTGAAGTCCTCATGGGTGGGTATTAAGAGGGCAAAATTGAAACCCTATCTTGAGGAGATTCCCTCTTTTGCCCTCTTTTGCGGTTTTCTTCAAAATGTGTATGCGTGCTTTCAGATTTCACACTCTTTATTTGACAAGCACATATCTATTTAATTTTTGTAGTGCGATCTCCTGTTTATATGGAATTATTATTGCTATCATGTGGTAATTTATTAGAGTTTAGGCGTAACCTCGTCTCCCGTTCGAGGGTGCTTATTTATAAATATCTTTGAGCGAAGGGCATATTTATAAGCGGCGATCTCGAATTGTCCACGTTTTTGACGGTTCGAGGATATATGGTTCGAGCAAGTTCTGGTGTGTTGTACAAGTTGAGTAGATTTCGTAGCGTCTCTCTGGTGTTCTCCGGATACACACCCTCTTGACTGTTGTCGAGGCGTGTATCTAGAGAACGGAGAGATGTCTTCCAAATTTTCTCTCGAGTTGTACAACAACAAGAACTTACCCAACCATATATCCTCGAATGAGATTAGGACCTAACCTATTTAGAGATTAGGAGTCATCGTTGGTACCCTTGTTTTGTTTAGTTGTAGTAGAAAGATTTGCAAGCTCTTGCACTAGCTATATAATTAGATTATTTGATATCATTGTTGATGTTAAAATTTATGTCTCTTATGTAGGGAATTGGAAGCTTTAAACCAGGGAAGAAGCTAGGTATCGATCGAGAGTACATTTATATATCTTGGAACCTGTCCACTATTTTGCAAAGGTAATATTAATTGAAATGATGTCTCAATATTTAAAATAGCTATAGCTAGTTGTCGCTCGAGTTTTCCTTAATTTATTGTGCGAAATTTCATTGCAGATGGACCGTGAGGAATGGATGTATCGGAAAAGCCGTGTGAGTGCTGAATTTGGAGGGTGTTAAGGAGTTCAAAAATTGCGAGAAGACGACATGGTGAGGAGGGTGTAAACTTCATATATTGTCCTTGCATTGATTGCACGAATCGAGGAGATTTCACAACTCATCTCAAATTGAGGACCACTTGATTCGGCGTGGCCGTGAGGAATTACACATGTTGGATCCATCACGGGGAGCGGTAGTACCCTCCGATATGCAACGAAGATACGGTGGAACCGGATGGCGAGTTGCTTGACTGATATGTTTGAGGAGGATAATTTGGAGCAAATGTTGTGGGATGTGGAGGGTAATTACGGAAAGAGAGTTTGAAAAGTTTAAAAGCTTGATAGAAGATTTATGCCAAACCGCTGTTCACAGTTGCAAAGCGGAATACACCAAAGTTGGGTTCGGTCCTTGCATTGTTGAATCAAGGCAAAACACCGTTGGACGGATACAAGTTTCAATGCACTACTAGTTCTTCTATCGGATCTGCTTAGGAGAAGCGAGTTGCCAACAAGTATTTATGAAGCGAAGAAGCTACTATGTCCCATGGGAATGGAAATAGAAAGGATACATGCATGTCCGAATGATTGCATCTTGTCTTAACGCACATCGAGGCTGCGTTTGTCCAGTTTATGTGTGCCGGTACAAACAAAAGGAGAAGCGTAAGAGCCGGGCAACGACGGTGAAGAGGTCACTAAAGGTGCACCGCCAAGGTATTGTGGTACTTGCCCATCATTCCCGTCTGGAGCGGTTGTTTGCAAATCGAGAGAGGCAAAATTGTTGCGTTGGCATTACGAGTCTCGAAAGGAAGATGGCAAGTGAGACACCTGGCGATTCGGCTCAATGGAGAAACATCGATTGGAAACATGAGGAGTTTGGTGCGAAATGAGGAACATAAGATTTGGGTTGAGTCTGAAGCGGAATGAATCCGTTTGGTAACATGAGCGATCGTCATCACATGGCGATTCATTGTGTATCTACAACCTCCTCCTTGGCACGTGCATGAAGCGGAAGTATATCATGATGTCATTACTAATCTCGGGACCCAAACAAATGGAAATGATATTGATGTGTACCTTGCACCATTGATCGAGGATTTGGTAAAATTGTGGAATGAGGGGTAAATCGTGTGGGATGCGTACAAAAGCATTTCACCCTCTGACTATGGTATTTTGCACCATAAATGATTTTCGGCCCTTGGTAATTTGGCGAGTTACAATCTGAAAGAGCCAAAGCGTGTCCTATTTGTGAAGAGGAGACCGAGAGTCTATGGTACGCCAAATTCCAAGAAAACGTGTATATGGGTCACCGTAGGTTTCTACCTCGAAGTCATCGATCTAGTAAGATGGATGACAAATTTGATGGGAAGAGGGAAGTCCGTTCGGCACATGACCTTTGAGTGGAAGCCAAGTATATTCACGTGTAGAGGATATCGATGTTCATTACGGAAAGAACCGTAAATCTGTTCGTCCTAGGACCATTTGGAAGAAGAGGTCAATATTCGGGACTTCACCGTCTTTGGAAGGAGTTAGATGTCGGCATTGTTTGATGTCATGCATGTTGAGAAGAATGTCTGCGACAATTTGGTTGGCATCTGCTGAACATACCTGGGAAGACCAAAGATGGTGTCAATGCTCGTCGCGACATGGCCTACATGGGAATCAGGCCCAGACTTGCAGTGATAGAGGAGGATGGAAAAGGTCCATACATCCCTACTGCATGCTACACCCTGTCCAAGAAGGAGAAAGAAGATCTCTGCAAATGTCTCCAAAGTATTAAAGTTCCATCGGCTACTCATGAACATTAAGAAGCTTGTGTCTATGGATGATTTGAAGTTGTTGGGCATGAAGTCCCATAGTGCCATGTCTTGATGACCCAAATGCTCCCGGTTGCAATCCCAAATATTCTCCCAGAGGATGTCGGTTGGCAATCACAAAGTTGTGTTATTTCTTCAATGCGATCTCTGCAAAGTTATTGACCCGATGTACTAGACAACTTACAGAGTGAGGTGGTGCGGACTACATGTCACCTTGAGATGCATTTCCCCGTCGTTCTTTGGCGTAATGGTCCACCTTGTTGTTCACCTTGTCGGAGAGATTAAGATATGTGGACCCGCTTTCCTCGTTACATGTATCCGTTCGAGAGGTACATGGGTATATTAAAGTCGACGTGAGAATCGGTTGAAGCTTTGAGGGTAGTATTGTTGAAGGTTATGGGGTGAAGAGGTTATTGAGTTTTGCGTGGACTACCTGGGTAAAAGACAAGCAATCGGTGTTCCTATATCTCGTCATGAGGGCAGACTTGCTGGTAAAGGAACCGTTGGGTCCAAACTAATGAGTCCGAGGTTTGATATGTATTGCAAGGCGCATTTCACAATCTTGCAGAATAGCGCAGGTTCGTCCATACATCGGCAAAGATAAGTTGATATTACGGAAGAGAATCCACAAATGGATGAGCTTTCCATCGCAAGAACACAATGATCGATTCCTCACATGGTTCAAAGAAAAGCGAGGTCTCCTTTAGTGAGAATGTAAAATGGTTGGCTAACGGACCAAGATTTAATGTCTGAGACATGGCGAGTGCGATATTAATGGTTACACCTTTTACCTTTGAGAGTCAAGATGCCAAGAGTCTTGTCCAAAACAATGGTGTGAGTATAAATGCTTTCTCGATGATCATCACTCAAAACAGTCTCCCCAACCGCAATGAACTCCTACTATGGGATGATCGAAGAAATTTGGGAGCTCGATTACGGAATATACCAAGTTCCATTGTTCGATGTAAGTGGGTGCGACTTCCACATGGAGTGAAGGTCGACAAGAGAGGCTTTACTATTGTGGATCTCGAGAGACTCGCCTACAAAGATGATCCGTTTGTCCTTGCGAAGCAAGCAACTCAAGTCTTTACGTCGCGATCCGGCCAATCCGAGGTTGCACGTCGTTCTTCATGACAAGAGACGGATCGTAGGAGTTGAAGATGTTGTAGATGAAGAAGAGTATAACCAATTCGATGAGATACCTTCATTTGCAGATGGGGCTTGTCTTAGCGGGGATGACGACACACATGGAGCCAATTACATGCGAGTAGATCATCATGAAGGGCAGTATTGTAAATAAATGGACTATTATAATGTATGTAAAATAGTTTGCAACGCTTTCAAAGTAAAAAATCCAAGGTGATTAATTGCCTGCATTTTGTGCCATAATTTGTGAAAGAAAATTCCATTTGATGAAATTATTGTTGGGAAAGCTTGTAAATAGTCGAAAGTTCATTTCTGGAAATTTTTGTACAATTCCAGATTAATTTGAAAAAGTTTTGACTTTTCTCGCTTTTACGCACAAATCATGTCTCTGAAATGAATTTTGGCATATTTCTTGAATGAGGTCGCTTTTTCCAAAAATTATTTTATGAAAAGTTTTACAATATCCTGAAATATGTTTCTGCAAAATTTCTAATAATTTCAACAATGTATGACAAAGTTATGGCATTTTCTCTCTTTGTTGAAATACTGAAAATTCAGAACTTGCGGATGTGCGAAAAGGAATAGTGCAATAAACTACATCGATTATCGGTTTTATTAAAAAGTGATCTTGATGATTACCATCGATGTCGGTTTTATTAAAAGAGTGATACTAATGATAAAGCATCAGTGTCGGTTTTCCTTAAAAGAGTGATACTAATGATAAAGCATCAGTATCGGTTTTCTTAAAAGAGTGATACTAATGATGAAGCATCAGTATCGGTTTTCTTAAAAGAGTGATACTAATAATAACTCATCAGTATCGGTTTTCTTAAAAAGTGATACTAACAATGAAGCATCGAGATCGCTTTTCTTAAAAGAGTGATATTGATGACTAACATCAGTGTCGGTTTTCGTAAAAGAGTGATACTAATGATAAAGCAATCTATCAAAACCCCGGCCCATTCTCGCGACATAGCCATTCGGCGTGTGCAGACCACTGCTCCATGCTTAACCCTAGCGCCCCAGCCTTGGGTGCCTCGCCTCGCCGCCCGTCCGTCGCCGGTGCCCTGCCTCGCCTCCCGCCCGCCCGCCTCCCGCTGGCGCCGGTGCCTCGCCTCGCCTCGCCCGATCCCGTCGCCCGGCTGCCCTGCCTCCGTCTTCCTCACCTCTGATCTTGCACTTGTTTCTTGGTTCTTCTTTGGTGAAGGAGAGGTATTGCTCTGTGATGATTTTAGGGTTATGATGATAGTAACAATTATTTTGTGAATAAGGCCTTAAATTGATAGAGATACATCTTTGTAGAAGCATTGAAGTTATTCACCGTCTGAAAGTCTTGTTCTTTGAGTAGCATATTGATATGTCTGTGATTTCATCTAAGTCACGATAATCTGGATAGATTGGATTAGCTTCTTGCTTTGAATTATTAGTTCACTTCTTGCTTTGAATTACTCTTGGTAATAAAGCTGTTTGTGATATACTTATCTGTTGGTTCAATAAATTATGCATGAAGATCATTTGCCCTCTTGCTTTGGTTGAATTCATTGTCATATATAAGCGATCGATATTAAGTTGATCTGAACTTAGAGTGTCACATCATATGCTATTTAGATAAATTTTTTCGCTCGAATTTATAATCTCAAGAAGAACTTAATAACGATGAATCTCATTTTCGGTTCTTATTGTGCATGTTAAGGTGGTAAGAATTTAAGGCCTTATACACTCAATCAATTGTTTTGCCCATTTGTGATTGAGGTGAAGATTCTAATCTTCATTTTAAACCCAATAATCTGAGAGCAATCATACTTAATTAACTTCACATTGCCAAAGTAGACATGATTCTTTTCTTGTTTGCCATAGTCTACATAATTTACTTCTCCTTAATTATGTCTGAATGGCCATCTTTGAATCATGTATATGGAATCAAATTAATATATGTATTAAGGAATAAATACTTGCTCTTATACTAGCATCTTTTCCAACCCTAAAATCTTTTATGCCTTGGCTTACTATCAAATGTATATTCATGTGATTCCAGAAGTGCCAAATAATTGGATCCTGTTTGGTTGGAAATAAAAACATGGTTAATGTGATTCTAGAAACTCTGAAATAAAAACATGGTTAATTTTTTTTAGACTTCTCATATTCGGTTGGAAATATAAAATGTTGGAAATATAAAATCTTCACAATGTCCTTCCCTCAAATTAATTTCATGTTTGTGAGGTCCTATATTTTACAAGTCTTTGTTAAGTTCTATTTTGTTATATGTAGATATCTGAATCACAGTTTGCTAATGGCTTATTTTCGCATATTAATTTTGTTTAGACATGTGTTTACTTTTAGCATATTACTTTTGTTTAGACATGTGTTTACTTTCAGCATATTACTTTTGTTTTATCTCGGTATATGTTAGAGTTTAGGTTGCGTAACCTCGTCTCCCGTTAAGAGTGCTTATTTATAAATATCTTTGGAATAGCATATTAATAAGCAAGCGATCTCAATTATCCATATTTTTGGACAGTTCGAGGATATGTGGTTGGGCAAGTTCTGAGCTATGTTGTACAACCGAGTTGATTTGATAGCGTTTCCTGGTGTTCTCCGGATACACACCCTCTTGACTTGTTGTCCGAGGCGTGTATCCGGAGAACGGCGAAGATCTTCCAAATTTTCTCTGAGTTGTACAATAACAAGAACTTGCTCGAACCACATATATCGAATGGGATGAGACCAAACCTATTTAGAGATTAGGGGTTATCGTTGAGTGCGTATTTAGTTGGTCAACAGATATTGCATGTTATGTAAACACTAACTTGACCTTCTTGTGTTGCTATTCTTGCAAGTATCGAAAACTAGCCTATTGTTCCCATTGTCTTGCATACTATGAATTATGTGTTGATCCTTTACAAGATTTATTATCAAGTGCATATAGTAGCTTCAAATTGCTTTCTCTCATGTCACACATATGACCTTATCGAGATAAAAAACTCAAAATGTCGCAACTAGAGCATCGGCTCAAATGCTGCATGAACAGTAGAAGGTCTTTGCTAAGGGCCGAGCATGGTTCCAATTACTCAAGGGCGAGTAAGGTGAGGAAGACCCGAGGACCAAACAAAGGGGCTCTGAGGAGAACGCCGCGGTTCTCCGCTTCAATGCCACGGGTGCCTTGGGCCCTCCTAAGTACATGGGGCGATACCGGTCATTTCTTGGCCAATTGGTGAGGAGAGAGTGCCCATAACAATTAAGGATTGGAGAAAGGAAGTCACACGCGGCGAAGAATCGGTTATGGGGCGAGGTTAAGAGTAAATGGATTATAGAGGAGGAAGATGAACCCAAAGCGAGGCAGTGCGCCTTGAAGAGGATGGGTGTGGCCTTGAGGCACTTCAAGACCCTTATGCACAGTGATGCGTCTTTGAAAGGCCGTACACCATTCGAGAGGTATCCATTTGTGACCCCGATGTTTGGGCGGAGTTCACGAGGATGAAGGGTGCAGAGGCAGCGTATGGTGAGAGAGACGAACACCGCTGTCGGAGGCATAACGCGCACCGCACCACCTCGGTCTGAGCGGCTATGAGGGAAGAAGGCGGTGGGCGCGACTAGCCGAGGAGTGCACTTACTCGGAGGCGGTGATGCCTTACTCCCACATATCGAGGAGCGGCATGCAATTGGGTATTAGCGAGGACAAAGAAAACCTGACGGGCAGCTTGTAGTTGCAAACCTGCTACTCGCTCAAGTCGTCTCTACCATCGTAAGACATCTAACTTAGTACAATACAATTGACCCAACTTGTTGTATTTCAAATCTAATTAGTACTCGCTTATTACAGGAAGAGGTAAGCCGGTGAAAAAGAACAGGGACCTTTACGAGCCAAAGGTCGAAGGACATCACGTCGTCTGCGATCGGGAAGTCCGACCATAAGGGGCGGTGCTTGCCGTGAGGCGGGACACACGAAGAAGTCCTACTTTCAAGATGACTGCGAGTGCAGTATCAAGGTCATGGCGAGCACGTGAGGAGCACCTCAAGGACACACTAAGGGAAGCGGTGAGGAGGAGATTAAGGAGGAGATGAGGGGAGATGATGGCACGTGAGGATCACCCGAGGGCCGAGATGATGGCGATGATTTCCCAGTCGAGCGGATGCCCTCGACTCTCATAGAAGTCGTGCCCGACCTAGCAATTGCGGTTCCAAAAATGATAAGACCGGTCCCGGTGAAGGTAATAATTAATTTTTCTGAGTTAAAGCTACGAGTGTAACTCCGCAATGTTTTTCCTCAAGTTGTACACTTCTTGCAGTGCTGCGAAGTGCCGCGACTCACCATCATGACGGAGGATGGATTTCCCATCGAGGTCAGCGCTGGTTGCATTTCCATGCAACGAGACCGACACTATGCATGGTCGACTGTGGGAAGGGCTACATGAGGTGCGGTGGACTCGTCCACGAAGACTTCTTATCACATGTGCTCGATTTCCCCCCACGAAGATATCACCACTCTTGGGCAAGCACGCATGTCGTTCATCAAGTGGCCCACGACGGGTGTCGTCTTGGTCAAGGTAAAAGTCCTCCACGTCTTCTCTACCATTCCAAAGTACTCTGCGATAAGTTAAATATATGCGTGTCAGTAGGTTCCTCCTTTGCTCCTACTCCCTGCGCTTTGATCCTGCTCCTGCTCCTCCGCCTGGTCCTGCTCCTGCTCCTGCGCCTGATCCTGCTCCTGCTCCTGCGCCTGCTCCTGCTCCTGCTCCTCCTCCTGCTCCTGCTCCTGCTCCTGCTCCTGCTCCTGCGCCTCCTCCTGCTCCTGCTCCCGTAGAACCACAGGAGGCCTCCGAGACTCCTTCCGCCAAGAGGGCAAAGCTGACAGAGGCCACAGCGCCCCTTAAGGTACCTGAAAAGCCCATGCCCGACCTCGGAGACTCCTTGACCAGAAGAAAAAAAATCGGCCTGAGCCCACAGGCACCATGTATGATTATAAGGCCTCACGAGCATGGAAAGCCCTGATTGCATCGCCTGGCTGAATCATCTAGGCGGTGGACTCGCATACTCCATGGATGGTACCTTGATAAGGTGAAGGCGGAAGGCGTCGAGTCGACTTCAGCGTGAAGTATAAAATGGTACATTTTCATCGTGACGAGGATGGAACATTCCCCATCGGTTTTGAGGATCTATTCCGTGTACCAAATGAAAGCCGTCGATATTTCTACTTCTACGATCATGGACGCCGTGAGTATCACACCATATTGCTTGCGCTCATGACTTTTATAGGATTTTGCATTATGTTTTCTCACATTCAACACGAGTTGCGGGATAATGAGACAACGAGCCGTGGCGCACGATCTACATGAAGTTGGGTTTGTCGACCCGAGCTTGTGTCTGCGACCTTGGCTAGGCTTCAACCGGTGTTCGTTGCTAGCTACATCAAGGGGTATTGCATCTTTGAGTCGAAAAAGGACTTCATTGTATTGCCGTACCACGAGGAGTAAGTAGTACTTTTCGATTCAATTACTTATGCACTTAAAACCGTATGTGAACTTATTTCCTTGCACTACAATTTATTTAATAAGCAACCATTGGGTTCTACTCGTCCTCGTTTGAGTGAAAACACAGTCTACACATTTAACTTTCGACGAGAAGAGACCGATGGCATCGTGATCAAGCCTCCTTTGCGATAAGCACATTATTGTAACCTAACACATCGAGGAATTTAACTCGTTTATTTTTTGACTCAATGGTGCTCTCCAATGTATCGCAGGGTTTCTCGGATTATGTCGATGAAGGAGGGCATACGGCGACAAAAAGGGCAAGACAACTGCAATATAAGTGATTTAAGGTACAAGTGCCTAGCATATATATGATTAATTTTTTGACATCTATTTTTCGTGGGCTGAATTTCTTTTCTCTCTTCACGGTGCCATCAACAGAGGCGGTGACCATTGCGCTTCTATGTCATGCAAGACATGCTCATCGTGGTCGACAACTCACAACTTTTCCTAAGGTATATGTACGTGCATAATAATATACTTAGCCTTTTACATAGAAATTTTGAAACTGAAAGTAATACTGATCATTTCGCTTTTCGGAAGATCAATATCCCCGAAAGATTTTAGACAACAAAGCACTCAACAATTTACGAGACCACTTATGCGATGGTACTGGTTAGAGATTATATCGAGGATGGCAGGTTTAGAGATCCCAAGCATCCTACTAGTCCATATGTAAACAATATTAATAATATATGTCAATTTGATATGTATCGAGAGGAAGTCCATGTCTTGATTGTCAAGCATGTTTGAGTTGTATATTGTGAACGACTATGATATATATTTGTTGTAATTAAAGCGTTTACATTACGTGAATGTGATATATGCATCACGTGTTCTGCTGAGAATGTGATGATATATATTGTGCATCTTGTTTTAATCATGCTTTTTTGGAGAATTTGCAAAATGGCACACTCAATGGGTCATCGAATCGGTTCTTTGTCATCGAATCACTTTTCTTAAAGAACCGATTCTGATGAGGGGGGTCATCAGAATCACTTCCCTTAAAGAACCGATTCTGATGAGGGGGTCATCAGAATCACTTCCCTTAAAGAACCGATTCTGATGACATTTTATCACGATCGGGTCAAAACCGATTCTGATAGCTCCACCTTATCACTATCTAAGGACATCGTATCGCCACTAGAACCGATTCTAATGCTAAAAAAGAACCGATTCTGATGTGCCGTTCTGTAGTAGTGCATTGACATGTCACTTAAGCTACATATGCTCGTGAAACTCGCCTTCGGGTTGATAATTTCTCGAGCGATGAACCCGGTATGCGCTCTCGAAGGGCTTCAATTTCGTTGTCGAAGCGAGCTCTTGGTGCCCAACAGCGTCTTTGTCATGGGAGAAATTGAAGTATTAATTAGTGTCATCGTCTTTATATAAAGAAAAGTCACGGGTCAACATGTAATGATCGATATACCCACTCGCCGTTGTAGTCCGTCTTGTCGATGATGAACAGCGTGGATATGTGTCATTGTGTAGTATCCACATAAATTGTTCCTTAGGGTTGTCTCGAGCACGAAAAATTGGTTTTTATTCTAAATTTCTTCGTGAATGGACGGCACCGTTGGCTCTTCTTGCGGTATTTTGTGTACACCCTATTCATGGTTTCGAGTAGTCATTAAAATTAATTAGGTGCAATGGGATGAAAGATTATTGGAGTAATAATGCAACGACCGAGTTTGCCTGTCTAGCAAGTCTATTAATTCTTTGTACTTGCTTGTCGGTTTCCTCATTGAGTCCAAGACAGTGATGTTGCTTTCGTCTAACATGAAGACGAGGATGATCCAGTGAAATCTGCAAAAGCCAATTAGTCGTCACATAGTGTTGCGCATCAAATATACGAGACTAGTAGGCAGGGAAACACGTACAGAAAGTTGTAGGGTAAAAGTATTTAGGTCTTGTCTTGTAGCTTTAGCAGCGCCTTAAGTACGTACTCCTCAACATCATTTATTGTTCTTAGATCTAGAATAAATTTGCAGTTGACAAGGCCCGGGTCGAGGAATCCTATTTTTTCATTTTTGTCCGCTCTAAGTGTCATTGCCTCCATTCTACATAAAAAAAAGAAGTCAGACACTTAGTTTAAGAGTACGTGAATATACAACATGAATTATACAAGAGACTTACAGAGTCCATATTCTTAATATGGACACGTCCAGGGCGTCTTGTTGGTACAACTGATATAGTTCTAGGTGTTCTACCCAGAAAACGCCGTCCATGTTGTGAAAGTCCATATCTTTGTATTTGACGGGAAAGCATCATTTTTTGTCTCTTGGATATACTGCCTGTACCATTGATGTAGATGCCGTAACTATGTGGTCAGTCTGGGCTCCTCATTTGGATCCACCAAAGCTTTCCCGTTAACGAATGGCCACTTTAGAGGAGGCTCCTGCCCTTTAGCACCACTTTGGCCTCCAGCAACAGCTGCTTTACCACCATCTCCTTTAGATTTCTTCCTAGAGATGCGATCGTAGTCTGATAGTTGGCTAAGTTGAGGAGCTTCAGTGGTCTGTCCTGTCTGTTTAACCATCGCTAAGTCCAGGAAGAAATCCCGTTTGGCAGCTTTGATTTCAATCTTAGCAGGTGGTGGCGTCTTCTTGAAGTGCGCTGCTACACTGGTGCCAACTTCTTTTCTTGTTTCTTCTTCGATCAGTTCATATGCTCGTTTCATGCTAAGAGTTTTGGCTGGCTTCACAGATGAGGAACATTTCCCCCCTGACCGTGTAGAATGTTGAGATCGCGGTGCTCTTTGCTTATTGTCTTGTGGCGCTGGAGTAGGAGGAGCTTCTTGGGTGACGCCGGAGGAGGAGGACTTTTCCTGGGTGGAGAGTCCGCCTCGTCGTAGTTATTAAGATCATCGTCGTTGTCATCATCTGAGGCAAACTTTATATAGCGCTTGCGCATGCGATGAATGTGCCGGGCTTTGTCCAAGATTATTTTTCCCTCCTCTTGGGATCTCAACCTCCACTTTGCAGTATCTCATCAACCACGCATCAACCAAACTCTAAGCGTATCCACGAGGAATTGGCGGTTATGCAACATCGCCCTCGATGCATGGCCAAGCCATACCTTGACCACCTTGATGGTAATGTTCACTACGGCGGTGCAGATTGCAAAGATGTCGGCTCTATGATTTTGTCCACGGAAAACTACACACCGAGTCCTCTTGAGGAGCACGCGGACAACTTAGGCGCTTTATGAGCCCCAATGGACTATGGTGCTCTTGTGCCCGTCATGTGGTGACATTCCCTAAGGACCTTTGCTACCATTTCTCGCATCATTTCCATCTATTCTGCAAATTCGACTTCCCTTCTGTGCATCCGGTCTTCTATTTCTCGTACACGTTCATCCAACTGTTGTTGTCTGGATTTCTTTGGTCGCTTATAAATTTCAGCATCCTCTGGGAATGCTGCTTTCCAGGGCACCAAGCCAAACCCTCTGGTGCGACCAGGGTGCTCCTTATTACCCAAAGCGTGTGTTAGCTCGTCATTCTCCTTCTTGGTTGGAAGGAGCCACGAATAGTTTGGGAGTGGGCATCTGCGATCTTCTTGAGATTTCCTCGTCTTTTTAAACGAAGCAAGCTACCATCATCCGACAAAGTAGCTCTCCTCGCAAGCGACCAAGATACTTTGATCTTGGGGCCATCTCGGGCGTCGTAATAATAACTCCACTCGAGTTAGTTTGTTCTTCCGTGCATCCCACTTGGGTATTTTCCTCACGTAGCCACCGGTGCCTAACACATGGGAGTAAATGTTCTTGTTCGAATTTGCCTTGTTCTGTTGGCTGATAGCCTGGGCTTCATCATATTTCTTATACTGCACGAATTCATCCCAAAATTGCTCTAACCTCGGGTATCTATTAAAATCTGGCATTTGATCCTTCTTGACATACTCCTTATTCAGCTTTGTCTTCCAGTTCTTCCGTGTAGATCCCATAACGCTTAGTGCATGTTTACTGGCAAGCTCCAACTGATCTTTGGGAAATTGAAACTTCACTGTCAACAATATTTCCTTGATGTCATCGGGAACATACGACGGGCAATGGCGTTGACGTGTCCATAATTTGTAGATGATGGGCACATTATCTCTAGCTAGGACCCCGCATGCTGTCCGATATGGTCCAAGCAATGATGCGGGTATAGCTAGTTCTCCGACTACATTAAGCTCAACTATCACCTTTCGTTCACCTGTGCGTATCTTGCTGGGACCTCGCCCACGACGCTGGCTCGGTGCACCAGATGTCTGACCCTGCATTTTGATTGTTTCATTAATCGTTTGGCTCTGCTCTAATTTCATCGGGAAGCACATCCTACGAAAGAATCCTACTAAAGACTTACCTTGTGTACATTTGTTGCCTCGGGTTGTTCCAGGATGAGGAACCCTATCGGGCTTTGCTCTGGGCTTTTGGTTCATGGGCTCAGCGCCATCCGGCACTTGTCCATTGTGAGAGGCCATGTGCAGCAAGTTTTCTGGAATTTTAAATTAACAAAGTCATGAGATGAATCTTCGCATATATATCAACGTTGTGCATATATAAGGCGTAATCACCATTTTGTCATGCGTGAGAAGTTGGGAGTTGGGCGGGCTTTTCACGGCGGCCCAAGGCCGCCGATCTTGTCTTGCCCAAGCACGGGCCCGGCACGAATGGATTAATTTTGGTAGCCGACCGAAGCTATAGGGTCGGGCCGACCTAGAAATGGGGTCCCGTCAGGCGGCCCCCGGCCCGAAAAGCAGAAGCCGTGGGCCGGGACACGTGAGGCGAGCAATTCAACCTAGTATATTAGCTAACTAGCTTTAGCAAACCATGCAATTTTTAGTATAAATTAAAATTGCATGCTTGTATGCTTGCATGACTATACGTACTAGCAAACCATGCAGCCATACGTACTAACAAACTGCCAAACCATGCAAACCATACTAGCAACGTCTATACTAGCACGCAATTTTTCCCGGTGCATGTAAGAATTAGCTGATCTAAATATAGAGTAGGCGATATGTATGCATGTTTAAAGTTATTGTACTCTTTTCCTTACAGGGGAACCCCACACTAGGCGTAAGGTTTTTAACGAGGCAGTAACTTTGTATATGTAAATATCAATAAAATTTTTCATTCTCCCCAAATACCCATTGTCATTTTTACTGCCCATTACACTAGTGTGGAGAGAGTGAATGAGTGTGGGGGGGGCCCGCCAACCTGCCCGACTCGGCCCAGCAGTGCTTTTAGTAGGGCAGACTCTGTAAAACATCTCTCGGTAGGCCGCCCGGCTGTTGACCTTCCTGCGGGCAGTCAGCTGCCATGGCAAAGCCCAAGACTGGGCCGTCTTGCCCGGCACTGCTGTGCGCCCAACTCTAGTCATGCGTTAGAGTTGCTAATATCAATGTTGTGCATACATAAGGCGTAATCACCATTTTGTCATGCGTTAGAGTTGCTAATGTCAACGTTGTGCATATATAAGGCGTAATCACCATTTTGTCATGATACATATACATTTGACATGATACATAGAAATTGCTTCAAAATCTCACATATACATATAAACTTGAAATTCACCAAAAATTAGAATAATTCACATGATACATATACATTTGACATCATACATAGAAGTTGCTTCAAAATTCAAATACATTGCATTTCACATATACATGGTACATAGAAATTACTTCAAAATCTCACATGATACATATACATTTGACATGATACATAGAAGTTGCATGATAATATAAATAGGAACAATAACAATCTTAGAATAATACGCCCAAGCACGCTCGAGACCACACACTCAGGAACGCCCAAGTCCTCGTGCATAAGTTCGAAACAACAACGACATATAGCGGTGGATAAAGTAAGAATAAGCCAAAGAATATCGAACGACATATAGCAATGAATTGAGAGCGTAGCTAATCAAATCTTTCAAAGCTATTAGAACTTAGAAAAATCACAGACGATCGATTGTGCAACTCAAATGACTAGACTTTCATACATGATCAAATTCAAGACTAAGCATATAAGTCTATCAAGCTAAGGCCTTATTCACAAAATAATTGTCACTATTGTGAAAACCCTAGAATCATCACAAAGCAATACCTCTCCTTCAGCCAGCAAGAATCAAGAAACAAGTGCAGTACCGAAGAACTTACAACAGAGCAAGATTTTATTCATTATTCCTTTTAATATTATTGTTGAGAATACATAATTCATAAACAACAAAAATGACATAGACAAGATAAATCTTAGCAATGTTATGTCATCCATGAATTATGTCTGCTACCTCTAAAGAGGGGAGATGAATTTACTTTTGCTCTCAGATTTAGGGTTTGAATGAAGATAAGAATCTTCACCACAATCACAAATGGGCTAACAAATTATCTAGTGACTAGGGCCTTGAACCCTTACCACCTTAACATGCATAATAAAGGATTACCAATTGTAATTCACTGTTAAATCTCCTAAGTTCATATTAGGATCAAACTAAAACTTCTAATCAAACTAATAGGGGAATTCAGATCAGTTTTTACTTCTACCGGTAGATAGATGCAAATCAGTAGCCTATAATCTCTACAAACCGAATCAAGTTATATATATTCTGATCGGCAAAGACTAGTTCTCTACCAATCGAATCAAGTTATATATATTCTGATCAGCAAAGACTAGTTTTATACCAACCGAATCAAATCATAGATATTCTGATCAACAGAGACTAATTATCAACAGAATACACATGCTATGTTCAAGATAACAGATAAGCATCAATACAGCTGAAGTGACTAACTTACTGATAGGAGCAATAAAAAGTAACAGCAAAAGAAATACTGATCAGATTATCAAACCAGTGAATTAAACAACACTTTCAAGCATGTATTTCTACCAGTTCAAGGCCCAGATCACAGAATAATTGTTTTGATCATATTTAACCCTGATATCATCACAGAGCAACAGGGCACCCGAATCAAAATATGAGTACAACATTTTGGGAGCTGACAAGCTACATCGAGCACACACACTCACCGGTGGGGGGAAGTAGACGGTCAGGGGTGGCACGGTGGGGCGCGCTGGTGGGGGGTCCACGCCTGTCGAGGGCCAGTGGTTGGGGTGATGCCAGAGCGGGGAGGGCCGACGGATTGAGGTGACGCCAGAGCCGGGAGGGCCGGCGGGTTGAGGCTCGACAATTCAAAACAGGAAAAATGGCTAAGTGCGGGAAGAGGGAAGAGGCCATATTTATATAGAAATAAACATTCTGCCGGTTTAACAAAACAACAAGCATCGATAATAACTATCGGTCTTTGGGTTAGTTCGAACAATGATGATAAAACTATCGATCGGGTCAAATATTGCAAGACAAAGATATAGACTACTATCGATCTTTGGATCATTTATGACCCGGCAGTGATATAAAACTATTAGTGCTAGTTGGAAGTTAAGACGGGGCAGTGATATAAAACTATTAGTGCTGGTTTGAGGGTAAGACGTGGCACTGATGTATTATATTAGTGTCAGTGGGTGTATGTCAACCGCGTGATAGTCCCCTACATGCAAGTCTTTGGTGTGGCGAAATTCTTTGTCGTGGCAAGGATTGGGTAGCCGCGACAAGTGCTGCCGTGTGCAAGTGTAGCCGTAACAAGTGCTGCAATTTAATCTTAAGAAAAGAAAAGCAATATTAAAAATATTTCTTCCAAAGCAAATAAACTATAAAATGAGTTTGAAATGTGATCTTAATTTGAATTTGTATTTTTGAATTTTCTAGCATTAATGGTTTTTATTGAGCCTTTGCTTTTAAAAATAAAAGTCCAATAAAGTAAATAAATAAAAAAAATTCAATGTCAGAATTATTAGAATATAGATATCAAAGATAAAAATATGAGATTTAACCTGAGGAGGTTTGTAAAATTCTGACAAGCTGACTAATTGACTATTGATTTTCTATAGGTATTAAACGATATTGAAATATTCTGAAACTTTTTATGAATGATTATAATAATCAATACTCTATACATTACAAATTGAAGCATGTCCTTCGTACAAAATATTTATATTACAAATTGAAGCTTGACCTTCATACAAAATAAAGCATATCCTTAATTATACAACTAAGTTATGATTCGACCTTCGTTATGATCGCGACGTATGTATGTAGCTTCCTCTATGTCTTCCATGACACCTAGGTCGATGTTCTCACCGAAAGGAGGAATCTCATCGAATTGGTTATAGTCTTCCTCGTCGACTACATTCTCAACTCCCACAATCCTTCTTTTTAATTGAAGAACCACGCGGCGTTTCTTGTCAGCCTAATCCCTTACAAAGAAAATTTGTGTAACGACATTAGCAAGTACGAATGGTTCTTCTCTGTATCCGACGTATTTGAAGTCCACGGTAGTGATACCATACTTGTCGATGTTCACGCCCCTAGGTAGCCTGACCCACTGGCACCGAAAGAGGGGGACCTTCAAAGGCCCATAGTCAAGCTCCCAAATCTCTTCTATGAATCCGTAGTACGTCTGCATATTGCCATTGCTACCATAGGCATCTATACGGACCCCGCTGTTCTGGTTAGTGCTCTTGTTATCTTATGCTCTCGTATAAAATGTATATCCATTGATGTCGTATCCTTCAAATGTCAAAATTGTATATGATGGTCCCTTAGCGGCGCTCTCAATTGGCGCTTTCTGTCTCACAGATGCATCATGTGTCTAAGCAACCAATCTCCAAAGTTATCTTTGTGCTCTCTCGCGATCCAAACCTCAGACTTACATGGGTTTTTTCTTCGTAGCATGTTCTTGTGCATGTTGACATAAGGAGCCGCTACAACTGATTGGTGCAGAACTATAAAATGTGCTTGCGTGAATGAAGCACGATCATTCGTACGGATCGATTTCTGATCTAGTGTCCCTTTCCCTTGTAGCCTCTCTTCATGGCGAGATACGGGCACACCAATCGGTTTGAGATCCATATAATCGATCTGAAACTCGATGACCTCCTCGGTTCCCCAACCTTGACAATGCACCCTTCGGCCGATGTCGATTCGAACATATTTCTTCACAACCCCATGAATCTCGAAGAGTACATCTGATGTAGAAACACAGGGCCAAGAAACTGTATCTCTTTCACAATATGAACAATGAGATGGATCATAATATCAAAGAAGGATGAAGGGAAGCACATCTCAAGCCGGCATAGAGTATGGATCACGTCTTGCTGCAGCTTATCCAGCTTCAACGGGTCGATGACCTTCTGTGAAATCGCGTTAAAGAATGAACACAACTTTATAATTGGGTCTCGCACTTTCTCTGGTAGAACACCCCTAATTGCAACAGGAAGCATCTATGTCATCATCACGTGGCAATCATGAGACTTCATACTAACTAATGTCAAGTTTTTCATTGAGACTAGCCTCTTTATGTTGACAGAATAACCGGACGGAACTTTGACTATGTGCAAGCACTCACACATGCTAATTTTCTCTTTCTTACTTAAAGTGTAGCAAGCTGCGGGAAGGTACTTTTTTCCTTGACCCAGGTCTTCATGATGCAGCTCCTTCCTGAGTTTCATATCTTTCAGGTCTATTCGTGCGTTGAGTGTATCTTTTGTTTTGCCAGGTATGTCTAGTAAAATACCAAGCAAGCTGTCACGCACGTTCTTCTCTATATGCATGACATCGATCGCATGTCGAACATCCAGGTGCTGCCAATAAGGTAGGTTCATAAATACTGATCTCTTTTTCCACAAAGGAGTTGTATCACCGGAACTCAGGACTGATGTACTTCCGGCTCCCTTTCCATGGATAATTTTAATACCCTTTACGGCCGCAAATATCTCTTTGCCGTTGCAATGTTTTGGAGCTAAAGCAATCTCCTTTGTACCGTCAAAAGCTCTCTTATTGTTGTGATACGGGTGGTCCTTGCGAAGAAATCTACGATGCCGCATGTAACATATTTTTTTGGCAGTATTTCAGCCACCGACTACCTGTATCACCCATGCAATGGATGCATCCATTGAATCCTTTTATAGTCTGGCCTGAAAGATTGCCAAGAGTAGGGTAATCATTGATGGTTATGAACAACAACGCGCGTAACATAAAGTTCTCTCTTTTGTACTCATCCCATACCCGTACATCGTCGTTCCACAATACCAGAAGATCTTCAACTAGTGGTTTGAGAAACACGTCAATATCATTGCCAGGTTGCCTCAGCCATTGGATCAGTAAATGCATCATAATGTATTTTCACTTCATGCAAAGCCAAGGAGGAAGGTTGTAGATACATAAAGTCACCGGTCAAGTGCTATGACGACTACTCATGTTGCCGAAAGGATTCATCCCATCCGTACTGAGTTCGAACCTTATATTCCCCATATCATATGCAAAGTGTTTCTTGTATTTTCTATCGATATTCCTCCACTGCGTGGAGTCAGCAGGGTGTCTAAGCATTTCATCCTTCTTACGCTCTTCGGTGTGCCATCGCAGCAATTGAGTATAACTTTTGTTCGCAAACAGACGTTTCAGACGGGGGATTATAGGGAAATACCACACCACCTTGGTCGGAGGTCTTTTCTTTTTATGCTGCGCCTCGATGTCGCCATCGCCGCGCTTATACCGAGATGCCTTGCAAACGGGACACGCATCCAAATTTGCAAACTCATTGCAATACAATATGCAATCGTTTGGAAATACGTATATTTTCTGCACTTCCAGTCCCAACGGACAAACAACCTGCTTGGCCTGGTACATGGTTGCTGGCAACACGTTACCCTCTGGAAGGACATCTCTGAAGAAACCTAACATCTCTGTGAAACTCTAACGGACCAACCATTGCTTGCCTTCAACTGCAGCAACGTAAGCACAACATGCAGCTTTTTGAGATCCTCCTTGCAGCCTGGGTACAAGGGTGTTGTATAATCCTCAACCATACGCTGAAACTTCTGAAAATCCCTTTCACTCGTGAGGTCCTCCTCCCCATCATGCAACATATGTTCTAGAACATCTTCATGGTTATCGATGAACGTGTCTTCATGGGTGTCACGAACGTATTTTCGACCGTAGTCGAGTCGTTGTCTTCATCATCATCATCAATCAGATGCCCTTCACGTACAATCTCATCTTCACCATGCTCGGTCCAACAGGAATAGGCAGGCTTGAAACCCCTTCGAAGCAAGTGTGCACGAATCACCTTAAGGTTAGAAAATTGCTTCTCATTCTTGCAATCGACGCACAGGTAACAAATATAGTCCATCAGCTTATTTGACTTGTACGCTGCAGCCACGCTCAGAAAACTAGTCACACCGTTGAAGTTTTCTCTATCGCGACGATCACTTCATACATCCATCTTGGTCCATCTACAAATATTTATAACAAATAAGATCTCGATAAATCAATAAGTGCTCACAAATTATTTTATTCATTTAATTTGTTATGTCTTGCTAATTAATTACAAATTTTCATTACTTATAAATCTATATCCAAATCTCGATTGTAAAATCAATTAAATAATTGCTATTAGTTATATATAATGGTCCGTCCAAAAATTTACATTACTTACGTAGTATTAAATTAACATACGAAAATAAAGAAACAATTTTAAGTAATTAGATTAAACAATAGTTAATTATGAAGTGCTACCACATTTAAATTCAATCAACGTATTAAATGCAATCATTAATTTAGTCCTCTAAATACTTAAATTCAACCTACATCATAATCTCACCAATCACTATACATATAAAAGTTGGTAATTTCAAATCTAGCCTCCAGACTAGAGCTCTAATTGTGCTGACTATGTAATCAATAATTCTCACAACCTACAACAATATAGAACGTAATATCCAACTAAATAAACTACCAAAGAAATGTACATCAAGATACGAACATTAGATCACGAGTTAGAAATGAATTACACCAAATTTGAGAGCAAAAATTCGCCCCCTTTCCACCCCAATCGAGCAAGAACAGAGCTCCTCTCTGTTCTGGATAGGTTGGGGAAGGGAGCCAGGGTATATATAGTGCCATATTATCACTGTCGGTTTTTTCTCTAGAACCAACGGTAATATATCATTGCCACTTCTATCTCTAAAGTCGACGGTGATATTGCTGTGTGAGGAGCCGCCCAGACCGTTCTCGGGTTATTCAAATGCCCGGTCGCCCTCATCGGATTTGGAGGGTAGCAACGGGTCACCGATGGTGCTCACAGTGCTAGCACCCAAGCCCAATTAGGACAACAACGATCCCATTCGAATAACTCGACAACAATCCCGGTATTCCCGGTATGCGACCGAAGCTCGCTTAGGATCGCCCGCATACACGGTTTCCATTGCCATATCAATTCAATTAGCATAAAGGGGCAACGAACCCAAAACTTTACTACCAGACACGCATAGCGAAACACAACAACGACTAAAACCAAAGCACAAAGACAAACCAAACAACCACACGAGACAAGAACTAGGCTAGACTCAGGAAATCTACAAAATTTCGGCATGACGCCCCTAGAAGTACGGACATCCACTTAGCAGACATAAGAGCAATTAACTAAACAAATATATCACAACTACAACCACAATAAAAACAGACATGCATATAAGTAACAACCCAAACATGAGTTAAACATGGTGATACATTAAAGTTCAACAACGGAAATAGCTAAGTGATTAAACATAGGCATAACAAGTTTTAAAGTTAACTTTACAACAAAATAAATGAACAACCACCAAATTCAACCCAAAAGTCGATATCTCAGGAAGTGTCACGCCTTGAACACTTCCAGGCGTTTATCGTTGAGCTAGCTTTTACTCGGTGCCCGCCCGACCACCGAGAAGCGATGCGGACAGAACTCACACCGTCGGTGTCCTCACTGAAAACCACAAAGCAGAAGTATGAGTACAGAAGATACTCGCAAGACTTACCCGTGGTCCATATATGACCGACTCGAAAGAATATGCATTTGGATGTAGCAAGGTATAAGCTTAAGGTAAAAGTGCGGGAAAAGCTTACTTTGTTACATAATCATATTCAACTACACAAATTTCAAGTTTATAGCATTTATGGACAGCACCTATTGCTAGAGTGAAATCTGAAATTAAACATTAAAGAGAGCAAGTAATAGCATAAACAAGTATCAACATCAAGTATACTAACTAGTTTCAATTTAAGTTATTACTACGTTGAAGTGTCGGATGATACAAGCGTGCTCATATCCGAGAGCGGCAATTGAATCACTTATTCACCTGCGCAGGGATCATCAATCGCACGACATGTGCCACAAGGAACCTCGTGTCAACCCTCCTCCCATCCATATCTACTCGTTGAACCATCCTTATGCGGCTCGAGCACCTAGCAACCTCCCTCGAGCGGCTCAAGCCTCGCTTAGCCCTTGAGAGTGGCCTAGGCCTCGCCCTCAACCACGTCCAACCGCATGAGGGCATGACCCATCGAGTAGTATGCCATGAAAGGGTGGCTTACCGTACCATTATATCGGGCATGCGATCAACAAGGTGTGTTCGATCAACATGGCAAACAACGGATCGGTCCTTAACCAACACAGGCGAGACTACAACATTTGAGTCTCCACACCCAAATGATCCAACCCTCTCGCCCGGTCTCAATTTTTCATATCAAAGCATAATCATAACTATTGCAACCCAATAGTGTGAAATAATTAAACTCAAGTGATGGAACCTTCCACCACTTGGCCCATACCCGACATCTAAGCAAACTAAGCATGGACACAATATAAATACCCATATACTAGTTCCAAGGAAGGTATTCAACAATTATCAATGAGTGTATGTGCAACAAGTAGGCTCTAACCCTATCCCACATTTCAATTCCTAATGCAAGACATAATCATCCAATAAGCAATTTATTCGCCAAAATACAATTATATAAGATTGAAAATGCTTAGGTGCTTGCCTTGAGCTTCTGCCGGGTTCTCAACAAAGGACAGCTCTCCGGTAACCCCCTCGGTCACCGCCGCGTCAACCTCCGTGTTTTCGTTCTCTACACGATCACAATGCATGTAAATGAGATACATGCGATGCATATGAAATGAAATACAAAATGCATTCCCCCCATGACAGTTCAAAAAGTGCAACACATCCAGAAAATGGAATTAAAGCCCTCAACCCAACCCTGAACTTCAGCCCCAAAGTCTGAATTTCAGCAAAACCCGGTTTCAGGACAGCATTGATACAAATGGCCATAACTTTTTGATCACTTAATCAAATTGAGCAAACTCAGATCCTAGACGACCACAAGACATAAACCTACCACTTAGCTTTGGCCAATCACCCAGATTCTGCACAGAGAATTCCCAGTTCGGCCAGGAACAGAGAACAGTTTCAGTGTTCAGAAGTTTCAGAGTTTCAGAACAGCATGCACAAATTTCATCATATAAATTGCTATACTTAACGGAATTGAGTAAAGGATGACATTTTTACAATCTAAACGAAATTTCCTACAACTTCTCAGGCAAAAATTAATTTCTAATTCGGCCTCTAACTAATTTTAATTCGTAGCTCAAGTTTCAGCTCCACATTTTCAGCATTTTCAGAGCAGCACGCACTAAAATCGACATAACTTTCAGCTGGATTAACGAAATTGAGTGATTCCAGTTGGAGATGAAAGATAATTTCATTACCCACAACTTTCTCTACAGCCAGCCTAGCAGGAGATGCTCAGAACTTGCTCAAATCAATCTGAAACAGTAGCTACAAAATCTGCTCGAAAATTCAGACTTTGCTCCAAACCCTAGAATGGTTGTTCCCCACCCAAATCCCAAATCTCTACTCACCATAGCCCCCAACTTCACCAATGCTGCCCCCAAAACCAGAAAACACAAACCCTAAATCAAGAAAGAGCCTCTCCTCAAAATCTCACATGGGAACAAAGAGAAGAGAGGAGGGTGCTGCTGCTGCTCGTGGGGGAAGATGGAGGCACTGGCTTGAGGCAGCAGGGGGAGGCACCACCAGGAAGAGGGCTGGAGGAGGAGGCTGGCCAGGAGGAGCTGGAGGTAGTGGCGCCCAGGGAGGAGCTGCTGGATTCGGTTTGGCTTGGGGAGAAAAGAAACCAGGAAGGAGAGGTGCTGCTTGGGGAGAAGAAATGAGGAAATGAGATGAGGGCTGATTCGGTTTGGGCTGGAGAAATGAGCTTGTGGAGGTTGGCTTGGGGAGAGGAAATCAGATTGAAGAAATGCTGGAGGGAGGAGAGATGTGCTGATTTAGTTTTGTTTGCTGCCCCCCATTTCTTTTGTGTGTTGAGCCCCCTTGACCCCACTAGAAGCAAATGGCTAAGTCCCTAACAATTTCAGCATAGGTTCAATTTTGATGTAATGAATGAAATTAGCATTTGATGTTGGATTGGGCTCAAAACTTAACCACTGCATAGAGGAAAGTTTCTAGTTTCCATTTTACTAACATGCACACTCTAGATCATTATAGATCTTCAAGTTACAAGGCTCTGAACTTTAATGAAAACCACATTTGCACACTAAAATTTCTAGCTCTTAAATTTTGTTAAGTTTGAAAATTCTTCTAAGTGGCAATTTAGGATATTCACTGAAGTCGGAAGTTGATCTCAAATGCGGCCAAAACTTGGTTGGCACTAATATTAGCCGCATGAGCCAAATCCGAATTTGGGGCCATGACATGCTGTCATTTCCCGCGCAAATGACTTTATCACTGTCGGTTATACTGTTCAACTGGCAGTAATACATCACTGTCGGTTCTCTTTCTAAAACCGAAAGTGATATTGTCTTCCATTCGAGTGGAAAAATTACACTGTTCTTATCACTGCTTATTGAAGTTAGAACCGGCAGTGATAATATTATCACTGCCGGTTTTAAATTCTGCTTGTTGAAGTTAGAACTGGCAGTGATAATATTATCACTGCCGGTTGAATTTAAAGCCGGCAGTGATAATACGAACCTTCCATCTCCCGCTGCCAACCGTCGTGCTTCCCCATTCCTCTGCCAACTGTTGTGCTTCCCCATTTCGGCAACTATTGTGCTTCCCATTCCTCCTTTATATAATGCCCAGCTCCTCAATCTATAGCGCCGCTCCTCACAATCCACCACTGCTGCAAGAATGGCCCCCCCAAGGAGCGGGCACGTACTGGGCAAAGCCCCGCTTCGCCGCCAGAGAAGGAGGAGAAGAAGGAGGAGGAGGAGGAAGAGGAGGCAGAGGAGGAGGAGGAGGGCGACGACGATGACAGCGGCGGCGGCGAGGTCCTGCGGCGTTGGGGCAGGACCAACTCCACCACCGAATCGGATTCGGAGGAGGGGCACCGCCGCAACTCCGATCGGTCATTCGGCGGCAGCTTCGGCGACGAGGAGGAGGACGACGATGACTTTTGGATATAGGGTTTCGCGCCATTTTGGGTTTCAAACGGTTAATAGCCGTTGGCCCGTTATATTTTGTATATATAATTAGGACTAAATATGTAATTATGGACGGTATAACTAATTATGTTTTGTAAATGTTCTGTGTTTTAACTAATACATATCATGCAAATTACAAATTTTGTAAATGTTCTGTGTTTTAACTAATACATACCACGCAAATTACAAATTTTGTAAATGTTCTATGTTTTAACTAATACATATCACGCAAATTACAAATTTTGTAAATGTTCTGTGCGAGATAAATTACAAATGTTTAATATGTTCTGTTTTTTAACTAATTATGCTTTGATATGTTCTGTGCGAGATAAAATACAATGTTTGATATGTTTTGTATCTTAACTAATTATGGGGAACGGTAATATCACTACCGGTTTTGGAGTAAAATTGGCAGTGAAAATGGTCTTATCACTGCCGGTTTAATAACCGAACCGGCAATGATAAATCATTACCGGTTTTTTTTATATAAACCGGCAGTGATATCTTCTTATCACTGCTGGTTCTCTCTAAAACCGGCAATGATATTGTCTCCATTCATGCGGGAAAATTATACTATTCTTATCACTGCCGGTTGAAGTGAGAACCGGCAGTGATAATATTATCACTGCCGATTGAATTTAGAACCGGCAGTGATAATATTATCACTGCCGGCTCGGGCCTACCCAGCAGTGATGGGGGGTCGCGGATAAATCAGTCTGTAGTAGTGAGGCGCAAGTACTGATGGCTGCGCCCGCGTGGAAGGCAGCAATGGAGCGGCACCAGCTAATCGACGTGCAGCTGTGGCTCCTCGCCCCCAGCAAGGTTGTCCACCATCTATTCGATGCTATGTTCGCACCGTCAATTGTTGAGTAATTAGACAGTTTTCAGATTAAATTCCGAATATAGATCATGAACAAAGATCACGAAACTAGCATGCATCTCTAACACACTAGACGATCGAGCATCATGATCATCTTGATAGACATAATTAACCACGAGATTAGAACAGATTGAGCGTCTTGAGCAGCGAAGATGCGAGCGGCGTAGGCTGGTGCGATCGCGGTGTTGACGTGGGCGACGTTGATGATGGCGTCGTCGCGAGACGAGCATTTACGGCGGCGTCAGCGGCGAGAAAAGACGAGCCGTGGTGAAGATCTTGAGCAGTCGCGTGGAGCGCTTCCCAAAAACCTTATTCGCCCTCTCCCGGTGCAGGATCTCGAAGACGAAGGGTTCCGGAGACCTGCTCTCTGATCGCAGATGCACATCGGCGCTCGGGATGGAGAAGACTACGATGGCGGCGCAGCAGCGAGAGGTGGTAAAACCCTAAGTGTTCTTTTTATCCCTCTACACGGGTGGCGGGGTGCAGTATATATAGGGATAATCGTGATAGAACGTGACTCGAGGACGTGCCACGATCGGAGTCTGTTACAAAGTCCTTATCTCATACTGCAACCGCGATAATCCCGAGTAGCAAAAGAATAAACTGCAAAAGGAGGTTGCGTCTGCGCAAGGCCCTGGACCGGATTTTAGAAGACCATTCACGCAGGTGCCGCACGCCCGCGCCCTCCGCCCCGCCTCGACCTGTGCCCGTTCCCGAGCCTGGCCTGGCCCGGCGAGGCGAGGCGAGCTCACACGTGTATTTTTCCTCCCTCTCTCCCACATGGTTCTACCATGGTGGATCACACCCCACTATATAAACTAGTGTTCACCACTTTAGGCTAGCAATGTGGGACTATTTCAAGTGCACATGCCTCCTCATGAGATGGGCTTTTGAGATTTTCTAGGAATTATTTGTCTCAATTAAATGGGCTTGGCCCAAATAATCCAACAATCCCCCACCAGATCTCAAAGTCCATTTAGAGATTTGCCAATACTCACTACTGTTTAATATACTAGCGTTTCAGCAGAGACTGTTAAGTTGAACTTCTGCCTAGAGCTTCAAGCTACACCCATCCACAACTTGAACAATGGACTACGCCTTGAATTGCAAGTTTTGTGTGAACAAGTTTCACTCAAAGTCATAACTGATACCTGGCTGCCAGTAGCCTTCTCCGCGGGTGGAGCATATGAGTTGTACTCCATGGTCTCTTCATGAGCTTACTAGAGATCACCCGAGTCTCATAGACTGCGACTTTAGACAGTCGGGCTCATATAGGTGTGTTCTTTCAAGAATGCTCTGTAGGACAGCATCTTCGCTAGTTAAAGCCAATAGAAACACATTAAGGCATATCGCCATCCTGCCTTATAGCCTTTTGAGAGTGTTGCATCTTCACGTAGAGAGGGTAATAGATTACTCTCCTCAGTTCGCCAATAGCTTGTTTTACCCAGGACCTAATTCACGGGATCTCCGATCACAAAGGCTGGGTTACCACTATGGCAACTTATATGGGTCTCATACCCATCTCCCTCGATGCACCTTCTATCACATTCCATGATAATCCCTTCGTAAAGGGATCTACCAGGTTTTTGTCTGTTTGAATATAAGTCACACTTATTACTTCGGAGTTTCTCAATTTCCTGACAGACTTCAGTCGTCTTTTAACGTGTCTTGATGACTTCGCATTATCCTTAGCACTGTTCACTTTAGCAATCACAGATTGATTATCACAGTTCATAAGGATAGCCGGTATTGGTTTTTCAACCACCGGCAAGTCCATCAAGAGCTCACGCACCAATCTGCTTCTCGAGGGTCGTATCTAAAGCAGTGAGCTCCGCCTCCATGGTTGACCTTGTCAAAATGGTCTGTTTGCAAGATCTCCATGACACTGCACCACCACCAATGGTAAACGCATATCCACGGGTAGCATAGAGCTCATCAACATCATAAATCCAGTTCGAGTCACTATATCCCTCAAGCACTGCAGGGTGCCCTGAATAGTGAATCGCATAACTCATAGTACCTTTCAAATAGCGCATTACCCTTTCAAGTGCTTGCCAATGATCGAACCGGGTTTGACATGAACCTACTCAATTTGCTCACAAAGAAATGCTATATCAGTCTCATTGCACTAGCAAGATACATGAGCGAACCGATAATATGAGAATATCTCAATTGGTTTAAGCCAATTTTCTTATTCTTTCTCGATGTCTGCTGGGATCATAAGGAGTGGGAGAGGGCTTCTTGTCCATAAAGCCAAACCGCTCAAGACCTTCTCCACATAGTGGGATTGTGAAAGAGTAATCCCACTCTCATCCTTAATAAGCTTGATGTTGAATTACATCGGCTTCTCCCGGATCTTTCATATCAAATTTCTTTGATAGGAAAGACTTGACCTCATTGATCACACCAATATTTGTGCCAAAGATCGAGATATCGTCCACATAAAGGCACAATATAACTCCTTCACCCCACCATAGCGATAGTATACACATCTATCAGCCTCATTAATGGCAAAGCCTGCGAAGTCAAAATAGTGTTGAACTTCTCATGCCATTGCTTAGGTGCTTGTTTTAGGCCATACAAAGATTTCAATAATTTACACACCTTACTCTCTTGACCCTTTACTACAAACCCATCAGGCTGTTCCATGTAAATTTCCTCATCTAACTCTCCATTAAGGAAAGCATCTTCACGTCCATCGATGAGCGAGAAGACCATACGAAACGACGAGGAAAGTAATACTCGAATGGTGGTCATTCTAGCGGCAGTGAATAAGTATCAAAAAAATCTTCGCCTTCTCTTTGGATATAACCCTTAGCCACAAGCCAAGCCTTGTACTTCTCAATAGTACCATCAGGCCTAAGCTTCTTCTTAAACACCCACTTACAACCCACAGGTTTACAACCATAGGGCCGTTCAGTTACCTCCCAAGTCCCATTGGCGAGAATCGAGTCCATCTCATTCTGGACAGCTTCTTTCCAATCGTCTGCATCTGGAGATGCATATGCCTCTGCAATGGACGTGGGAGTATCATCCACGAGGTACACAATGAAATCATCGCCAAAGGATTTTTCAATCCTCTGTCTCTTGCTCTTTCTAGGAGCTTCATTGTCATCCTCCTCTAAGACTTTCTCAGGTGGTTGCTCAGAAGACTCAATAGGTGTAATAGTTTCAGGAATTATTTCAGAAAAAAATCTAGAAGTGCTATGCATATCTTTTATCGGAAACATATTCTCAAAAAATGTAGCATCGCGAGACTCCATAATAGTATCAACATACATATCAGGCACATCAGATTTAACTACTAAAAATCTATAAGCGATGCTCCGCTGAGCATATCCCAGAAAGACACAATCCACTGTCTTAGACCCAAGCTTACGCTTTTTGTTAATCGGTACATTGACTTTCGCCAAGCATCCCCATGTGCGCAAGTAAGAAAGTGATGGTTTTCTCCCAACCCACTTCTCGTAAGGAGTCTTCTCCATGTTTCTGTTAGGAACTCTATTCAGGACATGACATGAAGTCAACATAGCCTCCCCCCACCATGCCTTAGATAAACCAGTAGTGTCTAACATGGCATTTACCAAGTCAGTCAGCGTGCGGTTTTTCCTCTCGGCAATCCCGTTTGATTCGGGCGAGTAGGGAGGTGTCCTCTCATGAATAATACCATGTTCCGCACAGAAATCATCAAAGATTTTGGGAAAATATTCGCCACCACGATCCGACCTAAGACGTTTGATCTTTCTCTCTAGTTGATTTTCAACTTCAGCTTTATAGATTTTAAAGTAGTCTAACGTCTCGTCCTTAGTTTTCAATAAGTAAACATAGCAAAATCTAGTCGCATCATCAATCAATGCCATGAAATATCTCTTTCCACCCTTTGTCAACATACCATTCATCTCACACAGATCAGAATGTACAAGTTCTAAAGGTGCCAAGTTCCTCTCCTCAGCCGCCTTGTGAGGCTTTCGAGGTTGCTTCGATTGCACACAACTATGTCACTTAGAAACTTTGGCAATAGTGAAATTCGGAATTAAACTCATGCTGGAAAGCCGATTCATAAGACCAAAGTTAATGTGGCATAGACAAGAGTGCCAAATACTCACATCATTATTGACACTACCACAAATATGGTTCACAGACTTATTACTGAAATCCGAAAGGGAAAAGCAGAACAAGCCTCCGCACTCATAGCCTTTACCAATAAATAGTCCATGCTTTGACACAACTACTTTATTGGACTCTAACACTACCTTAAACCCATCTCTGCATAGAAGGGAGCCACTAACAAGATTCTTGTTGATAGAAGGGACATGCTGCACGTTCTTCAGCTGCACGATCTTTCCCGAAGTGAACTTCAGATTCACTGTGCCAGTGCCATGAACAGAAGCATGTGACCCATTCCTCATCAGGACGAAAGAATCCCGAGTGACCTGATAAGAAGAGAACATATTAATGTCAGAACACACATAAACATTAGCACCCGTATCAATCCACCAACTGGAAGACTGAAATACTGAGAACACAAAAGGTAAATTACCATACCCTGTGTCTCCAGCGTTGCTAGCGGTCACCGTGTTGACAGCCTTGGACGCCTATCCATTGTTGGCCTTTTTCCCTCGACGGTCTGCACGATCTGGGCATTCCTTGGAAAAGTGCCCGACCTCACCACATGTGAAGCAGGGCAGCTCAGCCTTGTTCATCTTCTTCTTCTTGAAGTTGGTAGTCTTGTTTGGTTTGTTCTTCCCTTTGTTCTTGCCGTAGTTCTTCTGAACCATGTTGGCGCTGGACTGGCCCTCGACTCCCTTACAATTGAAGTCCATAGCCCGAGCCTTCTCTTCAACATCAAGGGATGCTATCAGACTTTCGACTGATATCTTTATCCTCTTATGTTTTAGAGTAGCGCTGAAACTCCTCCACGAGGAGGCGGTTTGCAATGATGCAACCGCCACAAAAGGATCGGGTAAGATACATTCCAGAGTTCGAGTTCCTTGACAATGCATCAGTATCTCATGGGCTTGCTCTACAACAGAGCGATTATGAGCCATCTTATAGTCATGAAAATTTTCCATGACATACGATTCCTCGCTCGCATCCGATGCACGAACTTGGCATTCAATGTATCCCACAAGACCTTCGCGTTTGTTATGTGCATGTACACATCGCACGCATTTGGCCTCGGCAAGAACGCTAAGAATGCATCCCACGAAGAGAGTATTGGCATCCGTGAAACTCTTCTGCTTTGCTTTCAGAGAGATCACCATCGAGCTTGCCTTTACTAACCTGAATACATTCATAGCCGTAAGCGAGCGTGACCTTGACTTGCCACCTTTTAAAGTGCACACCGAGAATTTAATCTCCGGCCTCAGTGCGTCGGCAAAACCAGCCATTGATAATCCAGGAAATTGTCTACAATAAGGTTTTTGGATTGTTGAGTAATTAGACAGTTTCCAGATTAAATTCCGAATATAGATCATGAACAGCATCACAGAAACTAGCATGCATCTCTCTAACACACTAGACAGTACGAGCATCATGATTATCTTGATAGACATAATTAACCACGAGATTAAAACAGATTGAACGTACTGAGCAGCAGAAGATGCAGACGACGTAGCTGGTGCAGTCGTGGTGTTGACGTGGACGACGTTGATGATGGCGCGTCGCAAGAACGGGCGGCGGCGTCGCCCAGCGAGGAAATGAAAAGACGAGCCGTGGTGAAGATCTTGAGCAGTCACGCGGAGCGCTTCCCAAAAACCTTATTCGCCCTCTCCCGGTGCAGGATCTCGAAGACGAAGGGTTCCGGAGACCTGCTCTCCCGATCGCAGATGCACGTCGGCGCTCGGGATGGAGAAGACTACGATGGCGGCGCAGCAGCGAGAGGTGGCAAAACCCTAAGTGTTCTTTTTATCCCTCTACATGGGTGGCGGGGTGCAGTATATATAGGGATAATCGTGACAGAACGTGACTCGAGGACGTGCCACGATCGGACCGAATTTCGGCGGACCATTCACGCAGGTGCCGCACACCTGCGCCCTCCGCTCACGATCGGAGTCTGTTACGGAGTCCTTATCTCATACTGCAACCGCGACAATCCCGAGTAGCAAAAGAATAAACTGCAAAAGGAGGTTGCGTCTGCGCAAGGCTCTGGACCGGATTTTGGCGGACCATTCACGCAGGTGCCGCACGCCCGTGCCCTCCGACCCGACCCAAGCGAGGCGAGGCGAACGCATGTATTTTTCCTCCCTCTCTCCCACATGGTTCTACCATGGTGGATCACACTCCACTATATAAACTAGTGTTCACCACTTTAGGCTAGCAATGTGGGACTATTGCAAGTGCACATGCCTTCTCATGAGATAGACTTTTGAGATTTTCTATGAATTATTTGTCTCAATTAAATGGGCTTGGGCCAAATAATCTAACATCAATTTGGTTCTCTTCGCCTCTGCAGGTGCAGGAGTGCTATGAGCTCTCGGCCGAGTACGGCAACGGCCGGGACGAGTTGACTACATCGCATCGAAAAACTTCCATCATTTCCGGATTCCTGGCCAGGTGAGAGAAGAGAACCACTCCTCAGCTTCAGTAGAATTTTTCTTCTTAATTTTCTATTTACTTTGTTCGTTCTATGGTTCTATACCTCCCTCCAAGAACCGATCTCGGAGCCCTCCCATCTGATCTTCCTTGTGCATGCGTGCATGCGTGTTGTTTCTTGGTATTCAGTGTCGTAATGGGATCCAGCCGGGAGTAGCTACGATGGTGAAGGACGCCTCCACTGCCGAGATCAAGAAGGCATGTTACCTCAAGGTGTGTTATCCTTTTGCGATCAAACGCTGATGGTATATTTGTGAATGTGCTCTCGGTTCTTAATTCAGCCATGTTGTCGATGTTTGGGTTTCTATAGGCCGGCTGGTGTACCCGGACAAGAATCCAAGGAACCCTGATGCCGCGCGGAAGTTTCAGGTAGATTTTTCGCTTCTGTTCTACTGCGTTTTGTGTTTTTTGTTTTCTATTGGATGATTTCACCGTGACAGAGAGACTAGTGTGTTATAGCTGTAGAATCAATATTCTAGGAGGGGAAATAGTGCAAGCAATGATTTTTAGATGACAGAATAAATGAGATGGTCACTCTGGTTGTGCCTTCTGATTCTGATGATGTTTTATTTGGTAATAGAATTCTTTATATTAGGTGTGTTCCAGTAATGAGAAGACTAAATTCTATTACACATGATTGGGTAAAGGAAGATGTGTCCCACTAATGCGCCCATTAATCCATTATCTTTGTAGATGGTTACCTCGCTACAAATACTGACTAAATTGGTTACTTTTTCAAGGAATTAGGTGAAGCCTATCAAATCCTAAGTGATCATGTAAAAAAGTATTCTTACTATGAGCATGGAAAGGAAGTTCTTCCCCACTAAGGGCGTGCTTGGCAGGGATTCAGCCAAAATTCTAGCTTTACCAGATTCGTGAAGCTGGAACTGTGAGTACATTAAGAGTGTTTAGATGGATCATCTTGTTTACATTTTAGACAAAAAATATAAACTTAATTCACTTTATTTTAGCCTACAAGTTTTAGATTTCAAGTGAATCTGGAATCTAAAACTCTACCAAACAAGCCCTAAAAGTCATGGTTTTTTATCTACTTGTACTGAAATATTAACCTCCACACACCTTTTTGCTACAACACAGAACTAGCCAAGATTCCAATGGCCACGAACAATCTGAGCTTTAATTTGCGTGTCCCTCTTACATTGTATTAGCTAATCATCCTGCTGTTACATGTACATTTACTTGATGGTGCCACTGAATTTCTTATAATGGCATCTCAGGAATAACATGATCGATCCAATTGCTGTCTTTGGGATGCTTTTCGTGAGAGACTATTTTTAAGATTATGTTGGTCAGCTCGCACTGGCATCGGTAGCTTCAATACAAATTGAGGAAGAATTGGATAATCAAGAGGCAAGGGCAAGGATTCAAGAGAAGATAAAGATACATTGCTCCCTAATGCTCAGTTACTTGCAGTAAAGTTGTTATCTGACGTAGGTTCCCATCCTGCTAACACCAATCATTTTGGAGTTGATAGTTGATGTGACGCTCTTAGACCTTAGTTTTTTTAAAAGCCGAATATTTTTGTTTTGAAATGCCCATTCTTAGACCTTAATAGCTTCTCTGGATTGCAGGAGTTGCAAACTGAAAGAGAGCAAAAACTTCTTCAGAACCTTAGGGATAGACTTCAACCATACATTCATGTGAAGCGCAAGGAATTTGGTGATTGCACAAGTGCAGGAAATCTGCGTTTGTCTCAAGCTGGTATAATAACCCTCCTACGAGCCGGGCTCAAAAAAATTTTACGTTTTAGTCCTTTTATAAATTACGGGTAAGTCCTTCGTGATTTTTTGTGAGAGGAAGATTTTTTCCTCTAAAATCGCGTTCGGGTCCCTCGTGCGATAATTTACGGAAAGAACCTCCCGTTAATTTCAAATCGCAAACAAACCATTTTCTAATTTTTCAGGATAGCGGGCAGATCCAAAAACGTAACATGCAGGTTCTTGCTCCTTACGTCTAGATCCTTTCTCCGTTTTCCCAGGGAAAAAATGTTTTCGCCTCTAGAAATATGTGTGCGGTTCTATCTCTAGACTTTTTCCCCACCTCGATTTCTCATCTCGATCTCTGATATTTTTTAAAACATGTATCATTACTCGATGAACGCGTAGAGTGTTAGACTCGGCAAAAGAAGGTTGTCGTCTCTAATAATTTTTCGCCGTTTTTCCTCTGGGCTTTTTCCCCGCCGCGGTTCTCCAGCTCGGTCTCTAATATTTTCCAAATAATTCGTCGAAAGAGATATTTCTACAGCTCTATCTCTCTATTTTTTCCCCTTCGCGTGGCGTGTTACGCCGAGAAAAATTTTGTGTTCTTTTAGCCGTTCCGCTCATTATTTCGACGATTTCAAAAAGAAAACGCCGCCGAAAAAAAAATCTACAAAAAACGACAAGCGCGGCGTGTTACGCCGTAGAAAAAAAATGTGTCCTTTCAGCCGTTTCGTAAGAAATTTTTTCTACTAAAAAAGGCAAGCGCGGCGTGTTACGATGTGAAAAATTTTGTGCTCTTTCAACCGTTCCGCTCATTATTTCGATGATTTAAAAAATAAAACGCCGCCGAAAAAAAGAAATTTTTTCTACGAAAAACGACACGAGTGGCGTGTTACGCCGTGAAAAAAAAAAGCGTTCTTTTAGCCGTTTCGCTTATTATTTCGACGATTTTAAAAATAAAACACCCCAAAAAAAGAAAATTTTAATTTTTCACCCTTTGTCCTCTAGACTTTTTCCCCGCCGCGGTTCTGCAGCTCGGTCTCCAATATTTTCCAAATAATTCGTCGAAAGAGATATTTCTACAGCTCTATCTCTCTATTTTTTCTCCGTTCGCGCGGCGTGTTACGCCGCGAAAATTTTTGTGTTTTTTCAGCCATTCCGCTCATTATTTCGACGATTTAAAAAATAAAATACCGCCGAAAAAAAAAGAAATTTTTTCTGGCGAAAGCAAAGTCGTGTTGTTACGCCGTGGAAAAAATATGTCCTTTCAAATTTTTCGCTCATTATTTCGACGATTTAAAAATAAAACGCGTCGCAAAAAAAAAAATTTTTCTCTGAAAAAAGCGGCACACGCCATGTGTTACGTCATAAAAAATTTTGTGTTCTTTCAGCCGTTCCGCTCATTATTTCTACGATTTAAAAAATAAAACGCCACCGAAAAAAAAGAAATTTTTTCTACGAAAAACAACACGCCGTGAAAAAAAATGTGTTCTTTCAGCCGTTTCGCTCATTATTTCGACGATTTAAAAAAATAAAATACCGCCGAAAAAAAGAAAATTTTTCTATGAAAAAATGACGCGCGCGGCGTGTTACGCCGCGAAGAATTTTCTAGTTACCCTCTATCTTCATCCTCAGTCGCAGCCCTGTATTTTTTCAGAAGCATGCATTGCATTCAACTTTTGACTTCTGTTATATACTCAACAAAGCGCCTATTAAGGTGCCTGCTGTTCTTGCCTCCATGGTGAGTACTGCATGTATTCAACTTTTTAGTATTTGTCGAGCGATCAAGAGAATATAGGTATAGCATGATTTTAGGTTGCCTTTCATGATTCTAATGTCCTATTCATGCACCAAAGGCAACCAACGAGAACCTCCCACCAAATGTCCTCACGAAATTACAGTGAAATGAAAACGTAGATAACCCATCAGTGACAGGGCTCACACTCTAAACATTCGTCACCTCTTGGTACTCCTCTAAAACTGGTGTAGACTCTTTCTCAACTGGCGATTTTGTTATTGGCAAGGATGAATATTTAAAGTACTCAATAAGTTGTGCACAAAATACAATTATATTATTTCTATATGCAAGGCTTATTCGAAATGAACGGTTAACATGACTATTTTGCAGTAAAGCAGCATTTATGAAAAAATGCAATAAATAGATTGAAATGACTGTAAAACAAATAACAATAATAAGTAACTTTCAGCATTTCCCCAAGTAAACATGGCATCTAGCCCTAAATCATGTTCCAAACTTTCCAATGACATCTTGACTTCCCATCCAAGTTTTTATTTTGTATAAATCTAATCCTTCACTGTAATTCCTAAGCACTACTCAATACCATGAGCACGGCTATCCGAATAGATTTCACTTTGTAGAGTTTATGCATTTTACCTACAAGATACAATCAACTCACCGCATCTGTCATGACTTACCATACAAGAGTATGCAATTGAGTGATCATAACAAAAGTCTTTACAATGCCCTAACTTAACCTAGTCTACCCGCTAATATTTTAACACTGAAGAGTTATAACCACCACAACAGGGCCTCAAAGCAATTAACCAAATCAGAGAGCTGTGAGTGTAAAACTGATCAAGTTTGTAGTTTGTTTTTTTAGATAATGGAAGAATATATTAACCTTCCAACATCTGTATCTTGAGATACACACAGCTAAGTTTGGAGTTGATAAAACGCATGCAGAGCACGATCAAGATTGGAGTTGAGAGCCACATGTAAGGCTCTGATCTTGAGCTTGATTTCGCAAACTTACCTAGACAGAGCTTCACTTCTTCCTCTTCCCTCCTCCTCTGGTTGTATGTGTGTTGTGTGTGTGTGTCTCTCTCAAGCAGCAAGAGCAAGGGCACTGAATTAACTTTAACGAGTAAAAATTGGCATGATGGTCCAAACATAACCCGGGACCACAACGGGCGTATAACAATATCAAGATCCAGGCGGCCAGGTACCACCGTGCTATTATTACACGACAATCTTGTTTTGTACCAAAAAAAAAAACAAAAAAAAGAACTTATAACCTCGCATGAGCCTCAAGTCTTTGCAGGTAATCTTGAAGTACTCACTAAAAAATCGCACACACAAAATGGAAGCTACAATAAATTGATTGGCCAAGAAACCTGCAAACAAAAGAGAGAACATTACGTTAACAGTTTAAAACCCAAAGCCAAATATCACCATAAGGGAGAACAGAACATCCCTAAAGGGTCATGCAGTACAAAAGCATTATGCATTCTTGGCAAAATGACTCGTTGCAATGTAGAAATGCAGCCTTACATTGGACCTGGACATCACACACACGAAAAAGTTCGGGTTATTTACAGGACAAATGAAAGGAGCTCCATGGAGGAACATGGTAAAGGGTCCCGGATTTGTGTCACGTGTTACGTCATCACCATTGGCACTCCAACAGGAGACAAGAGAGCAAGCAAGTCCCAACGGCCTATTTGGGCATGGCAGCATAGCCTAATCCTACAATGGGAATTTGGAACCTTCCAAAACCACCATTGAGTACTGAGGTTTTTCTTGGCAAGCCCCCATCATACGAGGAAAAAAAAGGCACGAAAGGCTTGAAAACGTGTACTTACATATGGTGCAAGTAAATGGCGTAAAGAAATGCGTACTCCCTGTTGATGAGCACCATATATCTGGTCAATTCCTATGAAAGGCATCATTTGGCCACAGTGCATCAAAAAGCAGCAACCAACAAGATCTTCCCTCAAAGAGCCCTCAAGACTGACAACACCTCCCTTTCGAGAAGCATGCGTTGCAAAAAGATCAATTCTGCACCTACCAACATAGACGGAGATATTGGAGCGACAATGGCTACATGGACGCATCATATCATGTTTGATGAAGCCGCTGATGCCTCAGCTATCAGCCAGAGAGGTTGGCGTGCTTGAAGGCAAGCACCAATATCGAAGGGATGTAATTCTGCTCCATCAAATATAAGATTTACTCCCGGTAAGACTACATCCTTGCTGTCTGCATCTTCTGGATCAGGTTTTCCTTCATGGGTGGATGATTGTTCTTCTTTGGTGGCAGCCTCACCATGCTCAGGAGCAAGTGCATATGACCTTTCAAGGTTCAGAACAAAAGCATTAGTTAGTAGTTACCAGTAAATAAATATGAGAAGAGTCATAAGAACCTTATGGCATGAAATCATGATACTCCAAAGAATGTAACAAATTCAGAAATACCTGACAATGCTCCCATCAAAGCCCACAACTTCCGTGCGGCATCTCTGCCGTCCAGCAAGTTTCAGCCTCTCATGTTCACTTGGGGCTCCTCCGTTGGATGGTGTTGAAGGATCATTAATTGGATTCCATCTGCCACTAATACTATCAATTAAAACACGGGGTGAGTCCTTGAGCTTCCCGCTTGTTAAATAACTTTGCTATTGGACCAGTTGCTTGATACTCCTACAAAGCTCTCTCAACCGACTTCTTACATTTTGCATCACATCATAATGTTCAGTGAGATCATCTTTCTGAAGTATATGGGATGCAACCACCCTTCACAAATCCTCTCACATAACTTTCGATTGAACAAGGGATTCCAAACTCCAAGCTCAAAGGCACCCACTGGTAACTTTCATTACCTGGGCAGACTTTATCTGAATTAACAAGCCTGTGAAGCCTCAGTAAACGAAGGTAACCAAGTGTGCTCAACTCAAATTTACTGGATAGGTCTTTCAATACTGAGGTCAAATTTAAGACCTGTTCCTCTGGCAAATTAGTTTGAGTTACCACAGATGCAATTGACTGATCATCATTCTTCAGGGTAAAGGGATATCCACAGTTACAAGGTTTCCAGATGCGTTAAGATCATTTATGCTAAGCGGTTGCACCAGCACAGCAGATTGTTTTAGCATCGAGTTCAAGCAGTGTAGCAGTAGGTTGCCGTTGACTAAGTTCCTTGAACTTCCTCCTAGTCCACCTACCACAGAACAATCCCAAGACCATATCAGTGCCTTTTCACAACCAGCTAATGGTTCAGGCAGCAATCTAAAGCGTTGTCCTTTCATCAAAACAGCAGATAATGGTCCACAATGCCCAGCTGTATACAATCCTAGCTTCAGCCAAGGTGTCATGGAAGAATAAGACGGTGGACCAAAATGAATTGGGCCTGAAGGACCGGGAAGAACTGATGAAGAAGGAAGAGGAACCATTGACACAATAATGTCATAGTCCCGGAGAAATAGCCGTTCAAGTGTTGCTGGAGCAAGCGGCTAAGCTCTCACATCGAAGAATATCAACTCTGTACTTCCTTTTAATCTTCAACACATTGGTGTCAGTAGAGCCATCCAGTTGCGTAGTCCCATGAGTTTTAGAGTCATTTGCCAACATGCTTTCCGCACTTTCCGATAAAACCACTGACGGTGACAATATATTCTCATCTTTATTATCTAAATCAGCTACAGAGTGATCATTCTGGGGCCATTCATCATGGCCATCCACAGCAGTGTCCTCAGTGTTTACCTTGGCCAATTGAGCAGTAACATCATCATGCAACGAGCTTGCTGGAATGCTTGCTTCACCAGCTTTATCGGTATCCTCATTTGCAGAAACTCCACCAGACCGTAAACACTCTAGGAAGCATCGCAGACTGAATGCATGATTAGCGAACTCCTCTAGTACACCCTCAAATTTCTTTCCTTCTAAACTAGCCAGATCACTGCATAGTTCTGCAATGCAGGAATCACCTAATTTTCCAGCTTCATATAGTGTGACAGCATGAGATTTTAAACCTGCAGTAGGTTGATGAAGGTACTCAGTACAGTATCTATTTAGGCAATTGACTATGGATCAAACTATTAATCATTACTGCAAAACTGTCATTTGAATCAGCAATGTACAAGAGAAGAAGAGATCTCTACATCTCTAAGAATCTTAACTGTAGAATCTGAGTGTTCCAACTTCCAAGTCAATGATCATGAAGAGATTTCAGCTCAAAATCTTACATATTCTGCATTTTAAATAAAGAGAATCTCTAACCTGGGGACAATGAACCCATCATCAAGTATGAAGTAACATTGGCATCCACGACAAAGCCTACATGAGCAGTTCCAGAGATTTTCTTCGGTCTGTCAGCATCGATGCTAAGCAACTGTTGACCAGATTTTTCTGAGTTGATACTTGCATTTGAACCTTCTTCATCATCACTAAGAATATTACTGGGAAATGCAAGTGAACCTTCATCTGTAAGTACTGAGTCTGCATCCATAAGTTTAACAGCCCAACCCAGTCGGCAAGCAAATGATGCAGCTGCCTGCAGCTGATTAAGGTCGGCTTGTAAAGTTGCAGCCAATTCAGCAACAGTAGCATTGGCACTTGATACAACAAATACAGCATAAAGTAGCCTGCAATCAAGAAAATCAGGCAATCACTATGATGGTAATAGAATATTACAAGTGAAATACATTTGAATAGCAAATAAAGGTCATTACATAGAAGAATTGCAGGCACTTACTCTTCAATCGGTCTTCATATGATTGATCCTTGTTAGAAACAAAGCCTTCGAGCCTGGAAACTGAACAAATTGCAACAATATAAAATCTTTGGAAAAAAAAACTAGATTAGTAACCTGAATACAAGTTTTCCTAGCACAAATCAACTCAACACGTGCTTAGTACTTCAGTAAAAAAAGAACAAACTTACATGCCAGTTTACCATTTATTTTTGATATGCTGTTTCGCAAGGTTGCACTAACACCATCACACGATACTTTTCTCCAAAAATACCAACATCATGAGCTATCATGTTTGATTTTGCATATCACAAATAGAAGATTCTCTAGCACTGCCTTTTTGTGTGAACCGCATACTAGGTTATACAGCGACATAAAATGCTAAGAATGTCAAACTCTTTTCTATTAGTGATGTGTCATCACTATGTTGGAAAACAGAATTTGTTTCTTTCAAAGCAGAAAAGACCGGTAATTCTCTAAAATGTGTTGTGGCTGCAATGAATGACGAACATAATTTGTTTCTTTTAAAGCAGAAAAGACCGGTAATTCTCTAAAATGTGTTATGGCTGTGACAAATGCCCAACAGAATTTGTTTCTTTTAAAGCAGAAAAGACCAGTAATTCTCTAAAATGTGTTATGGCTGTGATGAATGCTGAACACATGTCAAAACAACAAAACTATGTAGCAGGATCTTTGTGTAACCTAGATGTTTGGTTTCTGCAAGAAAAAAAAATTGAAAGAAATAATTTAGGAAAAACGTGATGAGGTAGGAAAAGGCTGTCCAAAACATTTCTTGGTAATCACGGAACAAGATATTACATCACATCATCCATGTTGGCATGAGATGAGGAGAAAGAATGAATATAGAAAATAGATACAAGACAACATGACCAATAATGCCCTACTAGCTCAATCTATTATACATGAGTTCAGCACTACACCAATCAACTTAAGCATTCCATAAGTATCATTTCATGCATACCTTTGAAGCGGTCGTCGGGGTACACAGGCACATCAAAGTACACTAGCCCTCTTTTATAAAGGCCATCTATAACCTTTGGATCAAAAAGAACATATGAATTGGCTTCCTCTTTGCATATTTTATCTATTGTTGCTGTCTCTTCTTCTGAAAGTTTCTACAATAAACCAATAACAACAGCTCTCATTGGTGCTATGTAAGACTTCATAAAGAAATATTAGCTTCATATTAGAAAGCAAAAAAAGAACTCAAACAAAGACCAGACAATGCATCTTCCATACTAAGAAAAGGGAGAAGCTTCACCATATTAATGGATTATTTACCAAAAGTGTAATATTATGCAACAAGAGAGAGATACTGTGGCAAACCTGACCTTAAACTCTTCCAATGTAAAGTTAACAAGACAAACTCCCCACCATGGCTCAATTGGGAAGTCAACAGGCTGTGTAGGAAGTAATTCTTTTGCGATTGATTTGTTCAGCTTCCACATTAGTTTCTGAAGAATTTGACAGAAGAAAAACCATGATCTGCAAGCATGATAAATCTTTCTGCAAGAGTATTTACTAGAACATGAAAGGTCACAAGGTTACTGATGACAACAATAACCTGATAGTACATTCATGACTTTTCACGTGAACTAGCCTAACTGGTAAGTGCGATTGCATGGCGTGGCCTAGTGTTTTACAGAGACCCCTATTCTTTTACAACTAAATTTGATTTAGGAGTATATCTGAGGGAGTGTTATTTTTTATAGTTTAGGATTATGTTATCTTTGTAGTTGAAATATGTTCTAGATAACATCCAATTGTTGTAGTTCAGTTGTAATTAGGGTCCAACAGGTTGATAGTTATTTTTGTTTATTCTTTGGGAATATCTACTATTGTATGTTTCACAAGATTGCAAGAGCAAGTGATATTTATGAAAGCATGAGATCATCAACGATACTACCTTTGATCTGCATTTGTTCATTATATCAATAAATTCATTTCTTCCGACACCAGTAAGCCTTAAGGCATCAGCAGCAGTGAAGTTTGGAATACTATCATATGGTTGTTCTGCAATATCACCAAACATGTCAGAAATATAAACAGGAATGTTGTCCATGAATAAAGCAAAAGGAAGTTTCCTCAGTTATGATATCCACCTCTGTTTCAGAGGGGTTACTAACTTACAATTATTAGAAATAATAAGTAAAGACCCGATGTCAAGGAGTTCATTGCACAAACTTAAAGAGTATAGTGCTTTGTTAAGATTACAGAAATCGATCCAAAATGTAGAGCAGAAACAATCCAACTTCAGTCAGCATTATCAAACATAAGGGTGGACAAACCTAACAGGATATATCAATGTTCAAAGCTGAAGTGCATAAGTATGAAACTGGTCATCGTCATGCAGATTTTCAAAAGCATTGCTATTGTCAGTATACCAAGAATGATGAGGTATTCATGGAACCATAGTAAAAAGGCAAGAGGTGGAAACTCAAAATAGGAGAAAAACACTTAGGCTGGTAATCGCCTATTAGTACATTGCCCTGTTCTATAACTAAAGTGAAAAAAAATGAGAAGAAATGAAAACAACATATTTGGTCAATTTGGGTTTGCAGCAAAGGCCAGGCGTTGCCCAAAATTGCAGTCTAATGCTCTCATTAAATCTAAACAGCAGGATAACACCATTAACCATTTATTCATTATATTCTATTTTATGTGCCATTTTGCCAGCAGAAAAATAATTAATCAAGAGTGAACTGTAGGACAATAATATAGAATGCCATGAATGAAATTCTTGCTATAAATGAGGGATTACCATTCTTCATAGCTTCAAACAGTATATCACAGTAATATCTGAATGGTGAGATCCTCAATATTCGGCATATATAGTCTGCAAGATGGTATGGATATAACTGCAAAACATAGTATATCAAGTAAAGATCATCTAAGCTTTCGGGTAAACTATTCAGATAGAGAACAGTATTACTCCATACATAGTTTAGCACATCAATAGAAGAGACATACGATCTCTGTAGTACCGACACATCGGTTTGGTGCCGTATCGGTGTCCAACACGTGTCCGATGCGGATACGACACCGACATGTCACTCAACATGTATCGGTCACATATTGGACGATTAGATAGCCAAAATAGATAATTTTAATGTTCGACACGTATCTAACACAGCTTGGTCCAGCTCAGCAACTTAAAGGGTAATCCGAGCCACCCATGAGGAGCAAAACACCAACATCAAGGCTCTATTATGGTACCATGCTGACTTCTAGGTAATGGTGGTCCATCTAGTGGAAATGTGAAATGGAGATGCAAGTATTGCAAATATGTTGGCACTAGTAGCTACTCTAGAGTCAAAGAGCACTTGTTGAAAATTACTAATGATGATTGAAACATATATCCTAAGGTGACGGTACCTATTCTTGTTCAGCTTAGAAGTAAAATTGCAAAAGCTAAGGTACATATTCCTAGTTTATGTTTTACAATATGTCATTTTGATCAGCACGTAGAAAAATAGAGAATAATACATATGTATATTATTATTATTTAAATATATAAGCCGTGTCGCCATGTCAGCATTTTTTGAAAATTGACGAATTCCGTGTCGTATCGTGTCGACGTATCCGTGTCCGTGCATCATAGCATACGATCTTGCATAAGTAATTGCTGAAAGCCAGAAACCTCAACAAAAATGGCAACTAGGCAGATATGGTATGCAAAATAAAGTACACAAAATAATCATAAACATGAGTATAACAATGCTAGGAGATCAGTGATGTTTATCAAGATATCAACAGATAAATAAAATGGCCCCAACAAGGTGCGACCAGGCTTTCAAATAATTTTCAGCCTAAAACTTTATCAGGAAACAGTAAGTATGAGGCACATACTGCAAGATTCCTCCAGAGGTATCGCATCATTTCTTCATAGTATTCCCCTTCTCTACAAACTCTACGGGCAAAGCATGTATTCCATTGTAACCGTTTTCGAATGCAGTAATCCACAATCCTGCCACCAAAATTAGTAACTGGATATTAGGCCTGAAAACTGCACTCTGTATCAACAACATGAATTAGCAGGCACCTTAAATACTTTAGCAGGGTTGTTCGAGAAGTCCTTTTACGAAGGAACCTACACTGTCATGCCACCCCCCAAATTCCCAAGATGCCCACTAATCCACTAAGTATGGGTGAGGAAGGCACCAGAAAACGCACATGACTACATTAGCTTGACAGGGCTTTTGCAGGCACACTTTTCTTTTTTTAGAACCATATAACATGTGCTTTTTTGGATTCATAATTCTTTAATTTCACTCAGAAATCGGATCGTGCACTCAAGAACCTTAGTTCATTTCACTTCTCCCACTCTGTCTTTATTAGAAAAGGAAAGTCTTACATAAGTTTGTTCAAGAAGCAACTACAAAGACGCAATTATTCACCAATCAGCTATTCTGAAGGCTGCCCCTGCGATTGCCCTGTCCACCACCATAACTGAGATCGGCAAATGTAACTCCGAAGCCTTGTACCTAGATGCGGGTAATGAGGATGAGATCTAGGCAAGCGCAAGGTATCTGGGCAAGCAAATTCATGCGTCCGATGGTTGCGCTTGCACGAGTGTCACATTAGGCAGCGCTCCAAAAGGCCTTGCCTCCACTGATGTAGCTCTCAGAGCTCAAAAGTAACCACCATAGGCTAGGTTGCGGCTTGCAGCAGACAAATCCATGGAGGGGAGGTGGATGGGGGAGGCGGAGTGAGTACCTGCGGTGCCACTCGTCCTTGGTGTGAAGCGTGGACTGGAGGCGCTTGGGAAGCGACTCCCACGGGCACTCCTCCCGAATCGCCTTCACCACCATCTGCTCCTCCACCGTCGCCGCCATCCGCTCTCCGCCGCGTGATGGGGTAGGTGGATCTGGCTGCGCCTCGGCGGGATCAGATCACGACCTCTCGGGGAGGAGTCGTCGGAGGAGGAGGAGGCCGGGAGCGTGCGGTGCAGCTACGGGAGCTCGCCGGCGGTGGCCCGTCGCTGCGCTGGGGAAGAAATGGGAGCTTGGCGCTCGGTGGGAGGGGAGGAATTGGAAGGGGGGCTTGTCCGGTAAAACCGCAGGCAAACCTCTCGACCGACCCTAGTCAGCCCGATTTCCGTGGTAACTTCCTCAGGTCGTGTACAAAGGAGGAGCATGGCGCCTCTACGCACGCACCAGCACGACTAGCCTCGCACTATCCTAGCCGGTTACTGTTACAAGCATGGAAAACAGGTACTAGCGTTTTCTTTTTTTTATCCTTTCGATTAGAGATGACAATCTTATTTGATTATCCATGTGTCTACGGGTAAAAATTCTAATAGAGGTAAATGTTCCTCTTTTATTACCCACGGGTATATTTACGGGGGCCAAACTCCACCCGACTGGTAAATGGGTATAACTATAGGAGAGCTTCACCCGTACCCGTTGCGCCCGATTACCCACCACCTCCTATTGATATACGGACTAGAACATGCGCCCATTTGGCTCACTGATCCCCAATTTGTGGTAACTCATTTCAGTAATTATTGAACTTGACCATCTGTGTATTATTTATCTGCATGTATTATTTTAATTCTTATTATTATGTATATTTGAAATTTTAAATCATTGATAATCATTCTTTAATCCATAGAATGTTGCTATTACCCATAACTTCATCAAAAAGATTGTATTAGTACCGTAGCTCATTAGTTTCTAGTACCATTTGGTTGGAAAGATTGTTAATAGTGGCGGGTAAATGGGCATATCCGCGGGTATTGGGTACCCACGGGCGACGGGTATAGACGAGATTTTTCGCCTGCGACCCTTTGCGAGTATACCCGTAGGGGAGATTTTGATTCATGTGTATGAGTATGGGCGAGTACTACCCGTACCTGTCACACTCGATTGCCATCCCTACTTTCGATTAAGTTCTGTGCGACAAGTAAAATGACTGATGATGGTGTACAAGTATTTTGAACCGGAAAATGCCCTTTTTACGATCTCTAGCCCGAGCTTGAGTTCGAGAATCGACCGATAACTCTAAAATTAGAAATTTAACACCATCTATAAGAGTGTTTGGTACAACTCCAATTCCATCAAAATCAGTGAAATTAATGGAGTAACGTATTTCTAGTTTCAGAATTTTATGGAGCTGGAAATGTAGGTATATTAAAAATGTTTAGGTAGGTCATCTTGTTTGCATTTTAGACTCAAAATATAACTCTGCCAAACAGAGCCTATATCACATCTAGTCCGAAATCCATTTGTTTAACCCAATATAGGACAAGACCATATATGTATGGGAACATATCCTGTGCAACCAGAGAGTTGGTGAAACCACGGTGCAACCCAACTAGAAAAAGTTTCAAAAAATTTTGAAAAAAAATCATGGATATACATCTCAGCTTACCCCATCTACATATAAAATTTCATGATCAAATTCGTCCTGTGCTAGAAGTTACAAAAAAAGACAAAGTTGATCATGAGCAGTAATTGTTACTGTTCATGATCAAGTTTGTCTTTTTTATTACTCTTAGCACAGGACGAATTTGATCATGAAATTTTATATGAAGATAGGGTAAGCTGAGATGTACATCTATGATTTTTTTCAGAATTTTTTGAAACTTTTTCTAGTTGGGTTGCACCGTGGTTTCACCAGCCTGTCTGATTGCACAGGATATTTTTCCTATATGTATAGTATCTCATTTACACTTGTGTTCTCGCTTAATATAAAAGGGTGAAGTCAAATATTTTATATTTAGATCCAATAGACATGATATACTACAACAACTCACTTTAGACCAGCAATATGAATTAATCCCATCACAACTCTATATAAACCTTCACACTAGTAAATCGTGGTATTACACTTCAATAGTTCAAACGGTTTACTGTACCCTCGAGATACAACCTGCTGGATTTTCAAAAAATAACACATCTTAAAAATAAGTTTACAACAAAGTAACCCTAAAAATTACAAAAATATACCTTAAGTCCAATTGAAATTGCGAGAGAGTTTCTGCGACTTTTGTCATGGATTGAATTGGCTGACGGGTTATTTTGTCGTGAATTCATTTAGTTGACAAGCTAAGGTTTAACCAAGTCGCTAATTCAATTGACGATAGAAAGCCTATCACCAATTCAATTGGCTACAGAATGCCTATCACCAATTCATCTTTTTTCATGCATATAGAATGGAACTATCAGATTATTAACAATTGTCTACATAGGTGACATGAAGAAAAAAAATGACATGAACAATTGTCCTGCTCGTTGCCTGGCCCGACACCCCCATCACCTTCGCCTCCACATCCTTCCCTCCTTCATGTTGCCTCCTCTACTCTGCCTCGCCCTCGTCACCTTCGCCTCCACCTCCTCCCCTCCTCCTCATCGCCTCACTTGATGCACCAACATGCCAGGCTTCTCCGCTGGCCGCCACGCCAAGCACCCACACCCACCGACGAGAAGCTATTGTACCACCGACCGTCACTCCTCTACATGGCGCCCCTTCCCTCTAGCCTCCAGCCCTCTACGGCGGTGCCCCAACCCTAGGTAAGCTCTTTATTTAGTTGCCGATTTTGGGGATGGGGGTGGTTCCAACGTTGGTGGCGCCTTGGAGTTGGGGAGTGGTTCCAGCGTCGATGTAGACGGTATCGGTTATGGCTCCCCACGGGGACCCGATACCCCAAAGGGAATGAGGAACAGGGCAAAGTGGCCCCCGATGCTGGGGCCGAGGCCAGGGGACGGAGAATTTTCCTTCTCTCGAGGATAGGGACATTCCGCCACTCCCCGTCGCTGGGGAACGACTCTGTTGCCATCCCTACTCTCAGCTATCAGTTTAGTCTTAGTTCCAGAATGAATTTTAGTCTACGCTCCTATTGAGTGACTATCATTTAAATAAATTGTTATTTATTATGATATTTGATTTATTATGCTATGTTTGTTATGTATTTTACAATATGTTTCTGCTACAATAATTGCTTGATTGTTAAATTATACTTCTAATATAGAACAAAGTATAATCCAATAGCAGAGGAGAAAATTTGTCTTGTAGACAATTGCACCACAAATTCAATTCTTAGGGAAACTAGAAATATTTTCAGACTTTGACTAAAAAACATGAAATGTCATAACCATTGCCAGAATGTGCACTCATTGTTTTCTCTCTATAGGTACTCTTATAATAATATAGGATGCTTTATTGTACCTTGAATCTGGTCATACTCTATTGAGTTTCAAAAATATCCATCTGAATGGTTTCCATATAAAGACAAAAAATAACGATGGTACAGAATACCAACTCAAGACTAAATTTGACGGGTGCAATAAACGTGTGTTTGAAAACTTCATTCCTTCTCCTCCGAGTTATACTATATATATAAAACTTGAAGTTTATGTTGTGATGAAAACAATACTTAAAAACCCAAAAATATTTAAGATCTCACATGATCGACCGAGTCATCCTAAGTTAAATATGATTAGGACAATCATCAATAATTCTACTGGCCATAGTATAAAAACTATAGATTTTTTTAGACCTGAAGACTTCTTATGCTCTGCTAGTGCTAAAGGGAAGCTTATAATTAGACTCTCCTATCTAAAAGTTAAGGAGGAATCAAGACTTACTTGGAGAAAATTCTAGGTGATATTTGTAGAGCTATTCTGCCCTTGTCAAGCCCCTTTGATACTTTATGGTATTTATACATGCTTTTATTAAGTGGTCACATGTATATCTCTTATTTACTAGGAACTATGATTTTACTAAATTAATTATCCAAATTATTAATATAACAACCTCCTTTTTAGAAGAAATGATCAAGTCTATTCGAATGGACAATACTGGTGAGTTTATCTCAAAGACATTTAAGGATTATTGTATGACTCTGAGAATTAATATATAACATTCCGTACCTTATATCCACACTAAAAATAGCCTTGTAGAGTCATTAATTAAAATAATAATTTTTTTTGCTACGTCATTCTTGTAGAATTGTAGGCTACCCACTAACTATTAGGGCCACGCAGTGTTTGTATGTTATTGTATTAATTCAACTTAGACCAACTGCATATCATGATATTTTTCTTTTGCAGATAATATGTGGGAAAGAAGTAAGGATCTTCTATCTGCGAAATTGTAAATTTAGCCTCCCTCCCCTACCACAGAAGGCCCGGCTGCGCCCGAGAGCGTGGTTGCAGGCGAGGTGCACGACAACAATAGCCTGCCGCGGCTGGCAAGGGTAGGAAGAGGCATGCCACGGCCGACGAGCACGGGAGACATGTTTCATAGTACGTTGGACAGAGCTAAAACTATGGGGGTGTTTGGGACAGCTCCAGCTCCACCAAAATCTGTGGAGTTGGTGGAGCAGGGCATTTCTAGCTCCAGAAATTTATAGAGCTGGAGTTGTGAGTACATTAACAATGTTTAAGTAAATCATTTTGTTTACATTTTAGACTAAAAATATAAACTTAATTTACTTTATTTTAGCCTATAAGTGTCAGATCTGAGCTGGAACTGGGAACTGGAGCTCTCCCAAACAGGACCTATAATTTCACTTATAAGGAGGCTAGATTTTAAAAAATAAAACAAAAGAGAAAAGTGATCACTCCTAAGTCCTAACACGCATACCAACTGTACAACTGCGTAGAACTTTGTGCCGTATTTGGTCCGTAAAAAGGTACCTTAGGCTGGGAAATGGTTCGCATACTGTAACGTTCTTACGAAAACTTCATGAACGAGCCTTTAGACGCGACTAACCAAGTCCTGAAGTCCAAGCTTGAATTCATGACCACCAAAATTACACGTTCCACCGCCGAAATGGCAATGTGCCCCCCACTGGAGTCGGTGGCTCGCTGTTCGCCGCCGGCCAGTGTTTTGACTAGCACAGAAATTGCCTCCAAGCAATCAGACTAATCAGTGCTCTCAGATCTCCATGCGAAATTATAAAAGGCGAAACATCAACCGTAGTTGATTATGTTCAATGTTGGGAGGCTTCTTGATTCGTAGGAATTCATGTCTTCAAGACTTCCACCATGAAATATGAATGCTCGCGGGCAGTGGTGGAGTCGGCTATGGCCAGAGCAGCCGCTCAACGACCATAACACCTTTGAGTTGGAAGCCACTGCTTATCTAGACTGGCATCTTTTTTTTCTTTCAAATCTAGCTCTCCTGTATGGATTTATAAATTTGGTCTTCTCTCCCACATGCTTGCTTGTGTTTGCGTTCGGTCGTTGTCATGACACTGGACGTGGCAGGGATAGGTATTGCCTACCGACGTCTTTCACGATGGGGAAGAGAACTAAATTTGCAAATTAATATTGGTTATATTTGAAAAAAAAACGATGCGCCGGAGATTAGAAAAGCAACGGGTTCTGCGAGTTGTGATGTTTCCATCAGCCATGCCATGGGGTCTGTTTAGGCTTTAGATGGCGCCATTGTGTTGCTAATGTGAAATGACATGCTGTGCTTCGTAATTAGAGTTTTTGGAAGAATCTTTTCAAAAGCTAAAAGAAATAGGCCCTTAGATTCTTTAAAAGCTGATTCTGGATTGTAGTTGTAGAGAAGCTGATTCTCCAAAAGCTGAAATCTAAAAGCATATATGAAGTGGATTGTAGATTCTAGTATATATGGATGGGCTGGATTATGAGAATCAGATTCTAGAATCAAGCTGTTTGTTTTTGTTTTTTGGGGCTGAAATCCAAAATCAAAAGTTAAAACAAACATCCCCTTAGAGGTTAAACAAACTGTATCCTAGGTGGTAAAAAATGCGAAATCTACCAGAGAAATTAAAAAAAAGGCTCCGACTATTGGACAGTCAATTTAAAATGTGAAAAATATTAGACAAACTGAAGACAAAAAAAGCATATGATTATTGAAAAAAGGTCAATTTTGGACATCCTGAAAAGGTTGTTCAGTTGCTCATATGTTGAAAATAGAATTGCACTAGTTTTTTTTTGGGTCACCAGAAAACTATGCTAATCTCAGAGTTAGTTTGGCCACAATTAATCAGTCTTTAACCTAGTATTGGCTTTTGAGAGGTGTTTCTATGCATCTCTTTCAAAAGTTGCATAAATATTAAAGCATGAATAAAGAATAGGTAGTAATTACTTAACAATTCGTTTGTTTTAAGATTTGTTCAACTTGTATTAAGTAGAAATACATAGAAGCACATCTCTTGACTTTTGCTCACATAGATAACCATTATTTGTACACGGTGATTGCTAATCTTCAATAGCAATTATTGATTAGCAGACCCCAAACTACTCCCTCCATTACAAATAGATATTGTTCTGGACATCGATACAATCTCCAAAACACGGTTTTCACTACTAATTTCTATTATAATATATATATATTTATAAAACTTAATAAAATTATAATATTATGAAAGTACTTTTTGAGATAAATCAACATATGATTTTTATGTATCCAATTTAAATATTTATAAAGATATTGTCAGTCAAAGTTTCAAAATTTTGACTAAAACTATGTTTAAAAAGATAACTACTTGTGACCGAAGATAGTAGTTGACATGAGGTGCCACGCCACCAAACAGAAGCTCCAGCTATAGGCTGTGTTTTTTTTGTATGTGTTTTTGAAGATAGCCTGTAGACTGTTTGATAAGAGGCCCCAGCGCAATGCTAGCGTCAGTGGCAACAGGGAGCATTTGAGGATGCTATCTACTATAGCCTTTCATTCCCCCAGTTCACCCCTTGATCAAAGAAGTAAGAGAGTGGATCACGTGTTACAGCAAGAGAAAATTTAGATTCTTCTAATTCGACGGTATAACACTCTCCTTTCTCACACTTCTCCATCCCTCTGTTCCCCGCCCCCCTACGCACTCTCTCTCTCTCTCTCAAAAGCAAGCATGTCTTAGCCTACCACAAGCAACTAACTACAAATAAACCTTAGTAAATGGCATCGTCTTGGGAAAAACTCGTGGCTTGAAAGTAACTAAACTGGATATCTTCTTCTTCTTGCTATAATAGTGTTCAACAAACAATGGGTGAGTACAAAAATATACTCCACAAGACTTGTAAGCAAGGTTATATCAAGAAAGATGCCTATCCTACCAAGTTTTTCACTTTCGCACAAGGCGAGCTTTCCTTTGTAATAAAGAACAATCGATTGCAATTGGAGGTTGTAAAAGCAATTGGCATGTGATACAAAGTAACAAGTAGGTAACATAAAGTATAAATCACACATGGCTCTCTGCAACTATGAGCGACAACGTTCACATATCCTTAACCAAGAAACCAAAAGCAGATACCTTCCTTTCCCAACCAAGTTTTGAAAACATAAGACTAGCCTTAGCGACATCACTAAGTTTTGCCTATAAACTAGGGGCATAGCTATTCGAATAGAATTTACACTCTACAGAGATTGTATAACTTTACCCACAAGATGTGATCAACTTATATTGTCTACTCATACCCAACATGAGAGTACGGCTAAGAAGCTCATAAGAAGGCCTTTACATTGCTCGACCCCAACCTTGCCCCTGTCCAATAGATTTTTGTCCTTGTGAGTTCGATTATTGACCCCAAGGAATCCACTGTTGTATCGAAGGTTCTAGCCCCATACATGCACTGTGGCAGGAACCTCCTCGAGCTCACACTCCATCCCAGTGCGTGATGCCCGCACTACTCTAACCTACCATGAGTGTGAGATTGGATCCCAAACAACTTACTATGCCAAGGTCTCCTCGTAAAAGCATTTGTGATTACACGAAAGGCTTAGATGAACAATACATAAGTTTACGGTCTTTAACCAACTTGAACGAGAGTCTCCAACAACCTACCACTACCTACGAGGCCTCTCGCTCACTTCATAATATATATAAATATTTTGCCCAAGTCAAGACCATAGTTTTTCAGTTTTGTTTTCTAGTAAACTCTTAAGAATGACCATACTGGTGTAGTAACATGACCAAATCCGTGTTGAAGGTGTAACCAGCCTATCATCTAGTATATAGACGAACAATGCAAGGCTAAGTAACTATATATTAGAGTTACTCTAAAATTCCACGATTAACCATACAATCTATGCATATCAATTCTAAGGTGACAACAATAAGTATGGCAACCTATTGAGATATGATCAATGCAACAATTAGGTATAACTAACAACCTTACCAACATGCGATTTTACCGAAAATACGTGCATGCATAATAGTTAAAGAACAAAATACATAAAATTGAATTATCGAATCAACATGGTCAAAGGGGGGTGCTTGTCTTACTGCTGAACACTTGTCTCTACTTCTGGATCAATCCCAAAGCATTTCGGCATGTCAAAATCTATCACATAAAACCAAATAATACAAATAAAAACCAAAAAGAGGAAAACACCAAATATTTTGTAGATAATAAAAGTTAATTATTTTATAAAAATTTAGAAACTAATCTTACTCAATTTGGAGTTCATATGCAAAATTATAAGTGATCGAAGATTTGCCGAGGAAAAAAATCTTACAAAAAGAAAAGAGGGAAAGGGTGACGTTGAAGGCGTAAACGACCAAAAGACATTGTCCTAAACAGAAATTGTATTTCCATAAAATTAAAAGTGTCTTTCTATTTTTCGGATTTGAAACCAACAGGTGAGGTCTAGCTATCGGCAGCACATAAATAAAAATCAGTTTGAATTATAAAACCGCCTTTTTAACCTAACTTGGCCCACATGTTACAAACACATTATACTTAATCAAGTTTAATTTAGTTAAACTAATCTTAGCTGGATGTCATTAGTACTAAAAACTGGGGCCCACTCACTCGTTGGAGAGACAGAGCAAGGAGGGGAGCTGGGCGCCATGGTCGAGGTCATTTCCAAGCTCATCGGCAATGAGGGTATGACGGAGGGCCTAAGACATGGTCGGGAGCGGAGAGAGGAGGTCACGACGACACTCCAGGAGGCGATGGTGGCATAAGAGGTAGAAAGAGGCTGTGACACGATGGTAATGAGCTGCAGAGACCCCTTGGGCTGGTGAGGAGCTCGTCAAAGGAGAGTGCTGAGCTAGAAATCTGGACACGTCATCAGTTCTATGAGGCATTGTGCCATGAGTGGTGGTGGTGTGGGGACCAATGGTCACTGGAGATGTGTTGGCAGCAACAAAATATGGCAGCACAGAACAAGACAACGGTGATGACAGCGAAAACTACCAGTAAAGGTGAAAGAACAGGGGATGTCGCCTAGAGGGGGGGTGAATAGGCGAATTAAAATTTAAAACTAAATTGCAGCGGAATATAGAACCTTCGGAATGTCCGAATAATACTCCGGACAGTCCGACTGGTTCGGATAGTCCGAGACTATTTTCGGATAGTCCGAGATTATTCGGAGTATCCAAGTTCTATTCGGATATTCCGAATGCTCCGAGCACATAGCTGCAAATGATATCTAGGCTATTTGGGGAATATTAAATATACCAAATTAAACTAGTTAGCCTAGAATACTTGAAGCAAATAGAGATCTGCCCAAAACTCACTAGAAAAGTAGATCGGGCAATTTCAAGATTCAAAATCAAATACTAAAGTGAGAGCAAGAAGCAAACTTGGAGACGATGATTTTTCACCGAAGTTCGGATCCTTGAGGGATCCTCGTCTCCGTTGAGGCGGCTCCGTCACACTTGAGTCGGGTCTCTTTCAACCCTCTTACTCCGGTGTTGCACAAATGCACTCGCCGGTTTCAACTCCTTTGACGCTTGAGCCGGGTCTCTTTCAACCCTCTTCCTCCGGTGCAATTAAATGAATGTCAAATTATTCAGATGAGCCTAAGTAAAATTAAATATGTCAATATGGGGAATAATCAATTCTATAAACTGAATACCTAGAAATATACATTAGAATAATTTAATAAATCATATATAACTCTAATAAATTAATAAGATACCATATAAGAAATCTAAATAACCAAATAAACTATATAGAATTACTTAAGTTAATATAACCAAATCAAAATAATGAATTCAAATACATTAATACAAATGATAAGAACAATGGAATATTAAAGATACTCTTTGAGCCCTCTATTGCATTGTCCAAATGAAGAATAATAATTTAACTACAAACCATGTGTTCTTCTTGACCATGTCATTGTTTCACTATAGCTTCCTTGTTTCACTTGACATGCCTCATTGCTTCTTGCTCTTAATCACCCCAATAGCCTGACTCACTTCTAGTCTCACTCATTTCATATCCCAAGACATTTAATAACAAGCAACTCAAGATACCATGTATAACAACATACTCAATTGCCCAATTCAAAATAATCATTGAAAATTGGCATAGACAATCAAGAATTACTTATCATTACCAAATTAAGTGCATATAGAGGCAAATGTATAAACACTTCCTGATTCATCACTCAAGGATAGCACAAGATATGTTTATAACCATGAAATAAAAATTAGGTCAATAATAGCCAAGTCAGATTTAGTACAAAGATCCCAAGAAAAGATAAATTTATCATTCATTAAATTGGAATGATTAAATATGACAATTAATATATAAGAGTTCACAAATCATAGAATAAATGCAAATCAAAATCAATAAGACAATCTTATATATAATCATCTAAACAAAATCATAATGAAATTGATAATCTAAGATATTAGCACAATTTAATAATCAGCAACAATCATTAGAATCAATTCACAATGACTTTTCTAATTCATAGTTTCAAAGAATTGATGATGCTGTCAAATTCAATTATGAACTCCAAATCAATTGATTACTCAATAAGCAAATTAGAATTATGTTACATATACTCAATATTATTGAAGGTGATCAAGACATTTAAGAACTTTCAGCATAGAATGGCATTAAGCTTTTAATATCAAAAAAAGTCCTCAGTTCTTCAATCTTGAAATTGACAAATACCCATGTCAAAAGAAATATTTCATTACATTAAAAAAATCACAATACATTAAATTTATATTCACAGAAACATTTGTCGATATATATCAATACAAACATATTTTCTAATGTAAATTAATAAAGATTGTCATGACTATATTGATAAAAAAATTACTTTGAACATAAATTCAAAAGAATAATTAAAGATAAAACAATATACACAAATTATCTTATACATTAAAAGAATAATCATTAAATTAGTAATTAAAAATCATTAAATTAACTGGATTCAATATTTGAAAGATCAAAAACAATTATGAAAGATTCAAAATTGATGTCTATTAATCTCAATTAATAATCAACACATTTCATCATGAATCTTAAGATTCTAACTTTAAGACATGAAGATTAAATTGATAAAATTTATTATAGTTTCAAGATCCAATTAACAAATCAAAACTCAATGCAATGGTCAAATATTATAATTTAAAGAAATTCAAATGCAAATTAAAACTAAAAAATGAAATCTAATCAATTAACTTGAATACTGAAATTAACAACTTAAAATCAAAATTTAATAAATATCAAAGTTTTAAATATGTCATAAATAAATCTTGAGTCATCATAAGTATGGCAATAATGTATTAAAACTTAATATTAGCATTTCCATTTCATAAATTTCAGAATAAGGTCAATAAATTTAAAATAGACATTTGAAAAATCTCATTGAAGATTATTTGAAATTTTCTAAATTAAGATAGATAGAAATAAATCAAAATCATCAATTATAAAATCAAGACATCAAGATTTTTAAAGACTTTCAATCAAATTAAATACAATAATCTTCAATCCAATTTAAATTGAATAACAATTGATCAAATTAGATGAAAAAAAATTTTAAATAATATTTGAAATTTAGAAACATTTATCAAAAATTTCAAAAATCAATATTTGTAAAGAAATCTATTTGAATCCATAAATGATTTATATTTAAAGAAGTCCAAATGACTTTTATAAGTCAATTTTTACAATAATGCTTCAATGAAGAATTTAGAATTTACAAAATTTTAATCAATTAATCAAAGCAATATAGTTTAGTTGCAAATAATTATACGAAATAAAAATTCCGATTATTGAAAACTAAATTCGAATTCATTTGAAATAAGAAACTTTCAAATAATGACAACCATTTGGGAATAGAAAACCATTGCAAATTCTTAATAAAGCAATTAAATCCTCATATTTGTAAGAACATTTTGAACATATTAATAATTTCGAAATAAAACAAATCGTCTTAAGATGAAATTACAAATTTTTTTTTAAAAATAATTTTAATATACTTAAGTTATTAATATTAAAACTTCAAACTTAAGATCAATTTGAGCAAATCATATGTTTAAACATGATCATTTGAATCTCACAAAAGTCTTGAAATATGCTCATATTGAAGAATTTTTAAAAGAATCAAAATTAAATAATTTGAGATTTGGAAAGAACCATAAAGATTCATAAATAAATTGTATTAATTAAATCAAATCAGCTATAGAATATTAGTTTTAAAATTCAAATCCAAAGTACCAAATTAATGTTTAATTCTGAAAATTCAATTAATATTAAGAATAATTTAAAATTAAACAATTCATAATTCAAAATTTTGATGAAATTTAGGTATTTAAAGTCTAAATTGTTAAGATTTGAATCATAAAATGGCAAGATTTAAAGTATTCAAATAATTAATTGAGAAGAACTTTAATACATAAAATTTATGGATTAACCTTAATTGCTTCAAATTTTAGAAAGTTAATCAAAACGATGAAATCATAGATAGCATATAAAGAATATCAAATTTATTATCAATATTCAAAACTTCAAATCAATTTTAAACATGAAAAATAGAGTTGGTTGAACTGAGAAAACATTCAACTAACTATAATTCATTGAACCTTAAAGACAACTATAATAAATCATTACACAAACAAGAAATCTTAAAGCAAAATGAACAATGTAATCAATTTGTAATTCAAATAGTTTAATTTCAAAGCTTAAATTTGAATAATATTGAAGACAACTATAGTTTTATATTATTCATTCAAAACATTGTTTTAAAAGGAAATAATTATTTGAAAATTCAAGTTATTAAGACATTATGGAATTATTTTAAATTATGATTTGAATACTTTGGTCAATTTTAAAATTTTTCAAACACCTATCAAAATTGCCATTAGGTTATTAAGTTATGCAAAGCATTTAAATCTAATTATTAAATAATTAGAATTCAAAGAATTGAACAATTTGGCAAAATATTTAAATTTTTCAATAATATCATTTAAAATATTAGATTATTTAATATTAACAAGATTCAAATATAGCAAAATTTCTAAATGATTGTTTTGAAATTAACTTAACTTTATGGTATGTTTAAACTATAGATATTATTATAATACAAATTATCTTGTAAATTGATAAAATCATTTTCCCTTGAAGAAATTATGGATTAGGTTGGCTCAATAATTACCAAGTCATAACCTTTAGCAACAAACAATCATTTTCAATCAAAATGAAAGCATATTGATTCATTGCAAATACTAACCAACATATAGAAAAGTAAACTCAAGGTAAATATCGACAAAGACTGGATTGGCCTTAAGGAATAATTTCATCTTATTTAAACCTGATTGCAAAAATTTTAAATATTACCAAAAACTAAATATTAAATACTTTACTCTAAAATTTTAATAGATGTTTCAAATATTTGAATTTGCTAATTGATTATTAATATATATAAAGTTTAATAAGATAGTTTTTTTGTTTTTCTATTTTAGTTAGAATGATGATGCAACTATTTTCATTGATCTTCAAAAATTAGTATAAATATCTATTTACTAGAAATGTTTAGATTTATTAAATTTTTCTTTGAATGATTAACAAATTTCATTTTAGAAATTCACATATTTACATTTGGATTATTTCAATCAAAAATATATAACTTTTAAATGAATTGAATATTTTTTCTTCTTAATTGTTGATATCCATTAATGTTTAACTTTCATCCCAATTGCCTTTTTAAATGAAACAATACTAATTTCTTGCTATGTTTACTTTTGCATAATTGTTTGATTTGGCTAGATCCACTTTTAAGGCCTCGTAATGCTAAACTTTCAAGTTGATACCTTAAAATGCATTTAAGCACAAGTGTTTCAATCAATTATTGGCTTAAGCTAATGTAATCCATCTGAGAGTCGCATAGATCGAAGTGATATTTACCAATATTTAGTAGTCCAATACTTGCTTTGAGACTCATTACCATTCATTTCAAAAAGGCAAGGATATTATAGCAATTTGAGCAACAATAAATAGTTAGAATTAAATTAGAAATATTGATATTAAATATAAAAATTGAAATGTTGAATTTCATTGAATCACTTTTTACATAAAAGCTTAGAGATTTTAGCAATTCATATTTTTTACTCATTTCAGCATTTAAATTTTCTTCTTAATCTGCATTTGCTAAAATGTCTGTTTCCTTAGCATATATGTCCTTAACTACTTGAGCAAACTTCATTTCTTCCCATCTTCCTATGCCTTCAAAAGCTTTGGACAATAGATTTGACTCATAGCGAGACTTAGGATCATCAATTGGTTACCACAAATAAATAGCTTGGGTCAATATCATCTTTCGTCTGCTCTTTTTTGTTAATCTCACTTTTTTGGGCTGAGGTTATTTGTACAAGTAATGCCTGTAATTAAATTGAGCTTCATGTGTGCTTCTTATTCCATCCGCTTTTATTCATGGTCAAGTCTATAAGCCCTTCTGTCACCTTCAAGGCATTTAACAGAGACAGCTTTAATATTTAAATAATTGGACTTAAACTTGATTCTAGATTATTCGAACTAGAAAGTAAATAAATAGAGAACTTTATAATTAAGTGAATTGATTATGAATGATGTAAAGATACTAATTAATTCAACTAATTGGAAAAATCAGATTTCTGAATGAAGTTATATTTCTTTGAATCATAAATTTCGAAATAGATGTTCAGTAATTTAATTTCTTTTTCATCCAAGAGTAATCTAATTAGTCAGTATTATATAAATTCAAATAGAACTCACTTCTCATCTTACCTCATGCCATGATGAATTTATGATGAACTTCAGTCCTTGCGGGGTGAGGGTTTCAACACTTGCTGATGACTTGGTTATCTCGACATCTTTCCTCCTGTGCTCTGAAGCTAGTCAAAATTCTTGAACCACCATTTCTGTGGCCCAAGACTATTTACTCAAACTACCTCCAACTAGAAAAACATTAGCCTGGTCGAATATGCATTTCACTTTGATTATTTCATTAACCGATGAAACCTACAAAACCACAATTTGGGGCCTGGTTTAGAGAATAACTAATTTCCAAGAAAATTACCACTAGCACAATAGAATGATTCCAATCTCAATCGAACCCTCATCCAACGGTCAGTCTATTAAAAAGACCTTCAAGAACAATTGAAAAAGGGTCAGGAAGTAATAAGTAAAATATAAACTAAATTGATTAATAAAACTTGGAAGGATATTAATAGTCCAAAACATGAGACTTGAATTTGATCTCGAATTCATAATCTGAATCAACTCGAACAAGATCAATGAATAGTATTGATATAAATATCAAATAAACTTATAGCCTAGAATTGAAGCAAAAAACTGCAAAACCACTAAAAGTGATTCACATTTAAGTACATTAATTAAAGCAACAAAGGGATCTCAGATCTTTATACCAAGTCTCTGTCCAAATCATATAGGTTAGGGTCATTTACACATCGTCATGCATACTCTTACCTTCAATTCGCATTTCTTCAAATTTGGACCTTGACGTCCTTACCTCTGTTGGATCATCCTCAAGTCTTCAACTTAGACAACTTAATGAAATCATCACAATCCCAACTAAGCTCATAGTCATTGACCTTAACAAGTACTTATTAGTAAACTGATGTCAAGTGACTCAATTATCCACATTCCCTTCATAACTCCAACCTAACCTTTCAAACGCCTGATCGAGTTAGTCATAGCTCAAGTACGATTGCACTAACCTAGTGAATCTTAAACTATGAAAGGTTATATAGCAAAATATGTTAAAGTCCGTGAAATTAGACCAAGTAGATATTAACCATTAATACTAAGAAGGAATCAATATTGTAAATGACTATATCCAATCATAGGATAATGCCGATAGATGATCAAAATGAAGGATCTAATTTCACTAGGACACATATATAATTACACATGAAGCAACTTAACATAAAGTCTATACAAATTAGGATAATCTTCAAGATAGGACCAATCTAATTAACAATCAAGTCACTTACATCTAATTTCTCAGTAATATAGCTACTAACAATGATCTAATGAAATACATTTATATGCAAATTATCAATTCATATCAATTTTGAATTCCTGATTCATGCAATATGATAGTCCAAATGAATTGATGAACCTTAACTTGTTAACATACTCATTAAAAATAACCTCACTAGATACGTATCTATTGCAAAACCAACTTAGACTAGTCAATTTAGAAGTGTAAATATTACATATTCCAATATCTTAACATAGCACTATAATTCTTCAATCCATATGATTATAACATCGTATTGAAAGAATTTAATATTGAGCTTCAATATGTAAACATAAACTAAATGAACAATTCTAAATATTGACAATTGCATAAATATAAATTTCTTATCACATAATTTGCCAAAAGTTAATGATTGAATGTAATATCAGATCACAATCTTATTAAAAAACAGATAAGATTAAAATGATACAAGACTAATAATATGATTAATAAAGATAAATATTACAATCTATATAATCACAAGATCTTAGAGTAAGTCATGCAATAACATGACATCAATTAAATTGCAAGATTACTTGTAATAGATACATATAAACAAATACATAATAGACAAATTATCAACAATTAAGATATAGATTTGCATATATTAACAATACATTATATATTACAATTCTAATGTTGCAATAGAACAAATAATAATTAATGACTTAAATTCATTCTTTTAATATATCCAAATATGAATCAATGATCAATCATAAATTTACATAAAATAAATCAAATTAAATCCTTTGATGATAAGGAATTTATAATTCATAATCAAGGTAAACCTTTGCATTATCACCCAATTACATAATTTGAAAAAGATAACTCAAGGATAATGCTTGCCCAATTTTATACCCGATACCAATATATAAGATTAGGCTTAACTAATCATTTAGAATGATCATATTCAATATTTCAAGCATTAAAATTCAAAACCTTGTCATCTGATAATCCCATATCAGGTGAACTATATCTGACAATAATTCTACACATCCTAGTCAAAACACTAACTAAATCAGAAAACATTAGTCTTATTAGAATAGATCAGTACCAATTTGAAGTAACAATATCCATAATTCTACAGATCAAAGTTAATGATCTTCAAACATTGAATCCATAGAATACACTAATAAACTATAGCAATACAAATGTCAATTAGTCTAACTAAGATGAATCATGCAAAAATGACGTTTGACATTGCATGAATCTGTACCGTGATTACATTAGTATCCTGAATAGATCATCCAACCTTACTGAGAATGACTTTCATACACATCATAACGATTCGTAATATTGAACAAATGATACATGCAACAACCAATTGACGAACATGATAATGAACAGTATTGAAAGTCCAACGTTGACTCATGAAGTCAATCTAGACAACACCTCAGTACTCCAAGCTCTTCATCTCATCACTACGAGACTTCCACTTCAAACTAATCAAGCAGAATCCAGCTGAAGCGTACAAATGCACGCAATTCTCACTACAGTTTCAAATTATCGATATGCAAGGATTTATTTACAGACTATTAATCTAAAGACAAACATACTCATAATACGAGATAACACTCCTGCATTATACAGCAAATAAGGAATTGTATATTCAATGAGTAGTCAAATATCTCCCTGATAACATAACCACATTAAAGACTTGATTACATATCATCATCAGGATTAATAGACAAACTATTAATAGCAAACTTGAAAAGTCTCCCTAGGATGTTTCTTCCCAACAACGTAGACTATTACTGAACAACCCGAACACACGATAAGTGAAACATTCCTGATCTTTGTAAACGAGAACAGTACCCAGCTATGAAAACAGAAGATTCATCAAATCCACATGACAATAGTGCAGAACATTATTATATCAGCAAACAAGTACATTACCTCATCTTACAGAATATCTACAACAAGATATGAATTCCAACAACTACTCACAAGACTTGCACACAAACCACACAACATCCAACGATATGCAAGACCAGCACATCATACACTTAAACTTGCAATCCTTTCATTATCTACAAATCACATCCTTGACAAACTCATTCTTGAAATAACATATTCTCAAAATTTGAAATCACTTAAATATCAACAATAATTGCAAAGAAAATAATTCTTAGAAACAATAACAAATGACAACATCCCGAAAAAAAATAACATCTCTAAAAAAAGAAATGAAATCCTTGAAATCGCAAAAAATTTCAATTATATGATTAATCAATTGATCAAAACTCCTACAAAATCTAACAATGATATATCAGTAATTTTATTTTATTTTATCATTGGATATTCTTACAAATTAACATTTATCACAAATGTACAAAAGACTTCAACAGATATGAATCTCACATAAACATGTAGTAGCATACTACAAATCAATACTAATTGTATCATTTTCCTTGCATACGATCTAAACCATACAAGAAATTTACAAATAACTTGAAAATATTCATTTGATTAACATAATGTTGACAAAATCTGCAAGCATCTTATTAAATACCAAATAAGCTATAATAAGGTTTGTCATCGTAATAAACAAATCATAACACATCAAAGTTAAAATATTCATCAGAACTTTCCAATTAAAAATACATAATTTTTAACATTTCATTTAATTTGACTTTAATATTCAATATAACAACTGACAAGATCAAAATTCACTCAAATGAAATAAGTATTCATAAATGTTCAAAATTTTCATTCATAATGAATTAGCCAAATAATTGGAATAAAACAGCTTAAATGAATACTTGAATACATCTATTTTTTTAAATTTTTATTAGCATTTAAAAACAAAGAAAAACAGAAACAAAAAATTTAAAAAATTTATAAACTTCCTAAAATAAATATGTATTAAACTAGTAAATTCTACAAAGCAAATGAACAATTTATGATAAATATACTTTATATAAATGAACATAACATTCATATAAGCAATATATAAACGTTTACATAAAACTATGAAAACCCAATAGATAAATTACTTCAAAAGATGTAGGTGAGATATACAATTTGACTCATGCATAAGCAGTATAACTATCAACCATCTGATCAACTCAAAACTAAGATGTAGAACATGGTTAGTATACAATAGTTAGTAACCGCATATCTAAAAATCACATAAACATCAAAATTTCGACATCTGCCTGAATTGTAAAAATACTTAAATTCCAAGTTGAAAAACATAGTTAAATCATCTCATGGTAGCAAAATTGACATTTCAAAACATTACACTAGAAAGCTCATCTTAACCGATCTTAGTCGTACCTATGCCAAAAACCTCTGAGTCTGAAATCGTTAGAATAAGTTGTCAAATTCACATCTTTTACACAAGATACCCGACAAAGCTGAACATTTGCTCAAAGATTGAACAAAGGTATGCATCTGCATGAATCCTCATAGCCTAAATTTGCCCTCAAAGCACTTAATAACAAACAGAATTCGAGGCTAGTGGAGAACAATGTTTAGAACAGTGTGGCGAGCATCGACACACTAGCCAATTCTTTCCACAGAACTACTCAGATTGCCCCTCTGTTTGCAAAAGTATTTGACCATAGGACAAAATAGGAGTCAAATGGACGCTTCTAAATTCAGATTCCTTATGCTGCTTAACATTTTTTTGCATTCGTTCTAGCAAGCAAAAATCTTACTAAATATAACCACAATGATCAATTTGTACTTAAAAATTAGCATGTACTTCTTAACACATTGAGCAATCATCTAGCATAAGTCTTAAAACAACAACATTAATAAATGAATTTCTTACTCAAATTTCAATTTCTTCTTCTCCTTCCCAAGATGTAGTTAGCTCCTCTAGCATATAACAAGTTCATCATAGGAGAGCTCATCATCATCATCGTCACTTACCTCATTCTTACCTTTGCCATGAAGCAACGGATTTGTGATGGAAGTGAATCTTCATCGTCACTTGAGGCGGAGGTTGAGGTCGATGGAGATGTCGGTTCTTCATCACTTGAGCTTGAGATGGAGCTTGAGGTTTCATCTCCGACATCTTTTCCTCAATGCAATCTCAATGGAAGTGGATGATTCAAATAGTTCTTGAAGCTTCATCCACATTTCATGGCCTGAGATTGCATATTCTATCTAAAATTTCATCGCTCACAACATAGAATAAAACATTAGAAGCTTGGCGTCGAGATGTATGCATTTCATCTCCCTTCAGTTGGATTATCTTCATTCAATGGAGATGAAAAGCCTACATCTACAATCCACCATATTTGGGGGCTCATGGATTTAAAATGAAAATCATAGCTAATTTCCAATGAGCATAATTTAACCCATCTAGCAGTAGATAATGTGATTCCTCTAATCCTCTAGTCGACATCCTTTACTCTCTAAGCGGTTAAGTCTAATAAAATGAGAGACCTTGCTCGATACCAATTGAAAGACGAGGATGTCGCCTAGAGGGGTGAATAGGTAATTAAAATTTAAACTAAATTGCAGCGAATATAGAACCTTCGAATGTCGAATAATACTCGGACAGTCCGATGTTCGGATAGTCGAGACTATTTTCGGATATTCGAGATTATTCGGATATCAAGTTCTATTCGATATTCAAGTGCTCCAGAGCACATAGCTCTAAATGATATCTAGGCTATTTGGGAATATTAAATATACCAAATTAAACTAGTTAGCCTAGAATACTTGAAGCAAATAGAGATCTGCCAAAACTCACTAGAAAAGTAGATCGGGCAATTTCAAGATTCAAAATCAAATACTAAAGTGAAGAAGAAGCAAACTTGGAGCGATGATTTTCACCAAGTTCGGATCCTTGAGGATCCTCGTCTCCGTTGAGGCGGCTCGGTCACACTTGAGTCGGGTCTCTTTCAACCCTCTTACTCCGGTGTTGCACAAATGCACTCGCGGTTTCAACTCCTTGACGCTTGAGGGGTCTCTTTCAACCCTCTTCCTCCGGTGTTGCACAATGCACTCGCCGGTCTTCACTTCTTGATTCCTTCCCTTGCGGGCGGAATCAGCCTTCACAAACTTCCTCGCCAACCACACGAAGAACGGTGGCTCGTGGGTGACCTCCTAGCCGTCTAGGAGTCCTCAACCTCAAGAGTAACAAATACTCACAAAGAACAAACTTGGAGATGAAATCAAGTGCTCAAACTCAAATCCAACTCAATCCTAACACCTACTCCTCACACTCTTCCCAACCCTTCACAAAAGGGATCACTTAGATCTAAGGGTAGAGGGGTGTATTGGGGCTCAAGAACAAGGGTATGGCACCTCTAATCCACAGGTAGCAGCCCCCACAAATGGGGATGGATGGGGTTTAAATAGAGGCTCCAAAAACTAGCGTTTTCAAAACGTTCGACTCGTTCGGAATGTCCGAGCTCAAGTTCGGATAGTCCGAACCCATTAGACATGGCTAAGAGAGGCCCAGCTCGGAATATCCGAAAATATGTTCGGATAGTCCGAACTCACTTCGATAGTCCGAGTCCAACTTCGGATAGTCCGAGTAGAACTGATCAGCCACAAAACGAGCATAACTTTTGACTCGGACTCGATTTAAGTGATCTTGGACTCTATTGAAAGCTAAGAACAAGGGCTACACAACTAACAAGGTCTCACTACCCAAATCTCAAAGGATAAATCCAGATTTCACAAAGAATCCAAGAGAGACCTACAATTCTCACTTTTCGTACCACCAATACCACTCTCTCTAAATTTCACAAGGATGGATCATTTGAGCACTTGACACATCTAAAAGTCATTCAATGGAGCATCCTCTTAATAATACGGCAATCCTTAGACTCAAATTCAAATGAAATCTAAGTCTTACATTCAATCCGATGCCGTCTTCTCCGTGGATGCAATGTGCATGATGTCTTTACCAAATGATTGATGACGTCTTCGCTTGTCCAACTTGACTCGATTCACCTCATGAGACTCTCGTCCTATCAACCTTGACTTGATCATCCTCTCTGACGATCTCCACGCCAAGTCGATCTTGACTTAGTCCTCAACTCTTGGTGACACGCCGTCTTGTTGACCTCGCAGCGATCATCCTCCAAGATACCTTGGTCATCATACACACGGACCTAATTCTTTCCAAACCACTCATGAAAAGCATTAGTCCCAAAAGCTCAATAGATATGATTAAATTGATATTTGTGAGCAATTATTACCACAAGTGTTTCATATAAAGAGGCATAATATAAATGGAAACACTTGACATAAGAAATATTCTCTACTAAGTACATCATGATGAATATGTAATTGATCTATATGCACTAGAGAGATAATTGCCGATATGATGAATCAATTAAATCATGGCAAGGATCACATTCTTTACTTAAATGAAGCACATGATAGAATATACACGAATTGTACATGTGACTAATATTTGGAATAAGAGTAAATATGTGATCCAACACTAGATTAAACTTCACTAAGAGAATTGCATGAGAAGATATACAACTAAAACATGCATGCACCAAGTCAATCTATAGCAATATGAAGTTTAACTCTAGTTAATACATACATACTAAAAACAAAGCACATAATGAACTCAAATGAATATATATGCACAAATAAATATGACATGAACCAATGTGCATATATACAATCAATATACTACTTGGAGTTCACTATGCATTTGCACAAAAGGAATGCAATAACAAATATAGAAGAGATACCAAAATTGCATACCTTATCTTTGCTTAACCATTCCACTTGATTTTTCTCAAAATAGATGAGACTAAAACTCAACTAGGCAATAACATGTTAGTCTCATAGCAATATAATCATATTAGAGGTTTGTCATTTGTTAAGCACTAAGTTAAGCATTTACTCAATTACATAGGTTGTCATTATATGCGTTTGTCATTAATCACCAAAATAACATAAGTGCCTAGATGCACTTTCAATCTCCCCCTTTTTGGTGATTTATGACAAACCATTATCAATGCACCAAATGACAATATTAAGATATTTAGCATTAAAACAAGCATGAAGAAACAATAAGAGATCATACTTACAAATTATCCTTTTTGTCAATCGATTAGGGGACAATTGATAAATCCATAAATTCTCCCCCTTTTGTCATTAATCCCAAAAGGTGCTTAGAGATCCTTATTGTTCATTCAATAAATTCTCCCTTGATTGCACACTCAATAAAAGGATTAGGAGAACAAGATAAGGAGCTAGGAATAGGACAATAATATTAAGCTCCCCTAAATCTAGGCAAGATATGATACCAATTATATCCAAGATTTAGGTAATAGATTTGTCAAATGATACCAATTTAAATGTAGTCATGATTCACAATATGTAAGTGATGCTTAAATCATGACATATGAATATGATTTCATATGGAGAATATTCATTCTTTAAACATTAAGATCATATAGCAAATTTATATATCTTAAGCACATGCTTATGATCCAATTAAATTCTAACAATCAAGATCATGAATCAACATTGTATAATTAAGATGCACTTTCATGATCAAGAATTTCATAAATTTATCAAGGGTATACCTCTTTGCAATGTGTCACCCATATGTATCTTTTAATTCATGATAATGCCAAATGCAAGTTAGATGACACTTCAAAACAATTTAGGATTGAGGATACCTCTCGAAGATACCAATTAATGAAACTAATTGAAAGGTACAACACCATTTAGAATGACACAATTTAGCATAATGGTGTGCAAAGACATTATTGAATATGGTCAAGAAGAAACACGTCCCTTTGTCGATTCTTGTCCATCGCATGTTCGAATCGGTCATGATCACGCTTGCCTTAGATCCTTCGGACTATGGAGCTTCTCTCCATTTCCTTCATCCCACCGTCGAAGATGACCTTTTCCAATACCTTGAACATCAATAGACAAGCACCGATTTTAGAACAAATATCTCTCAACTTGACCCAAGTTAGTTTGATAATGTCTAAGTACAACATGCATGATATAGATGATATACAAGACAATACTCTTTTGCACAATTTTAAAATTCAAGATATCAATTGAAGATTTCATTATACCAATTTTCAACAAAAATTATTTGAAACTCATTCAAATTTAATCTTGACATCCACTTGTAAGAGAGATAATGAGTAAAACACATTCACACTCACTCTTGAACTTACAAGGGACATTTTCTCTTTTCCATAATAAACTCGAGTTATGTAAGAGAGAAACATTTTGAGGCTAAGTTACAATTAAATCCAATTTCGAAGAACTTAGCCAAAAGATGCACTTTCATAGGAATGAAAACTTAAATAGATATGCTCCACTTTGAAGCTTGGAGCAATGAATAAGTTCACTTAGTTTTCATCATGAAAGGCTTGCCAAGATTCCAATTTAAAACACTCAAAATCTTAAGAGATGCAAATAGCAGACGAAATCGATTATAGCTTTTAAACCATTGCTCAAATGCAAAAATCATCAACGTGAAAAAGATCCGTCTCAAATTATCTTCGAGAGCTATGAATACCGAAAATTCATTTGAGCAAAGGAAAACCCGAAAACTTGAAAATAGTGAATGCTGAACCGAAGGTTTGGAAAAGAAATCTCGCTTGAAATGTCTTGAAGATGAAAACAACAGCAAATGAGCTCCAATAATTTTAGATTAATCATGGAGCTATGAATTGAGTTACCTTAGTGTTCATCACAAGGAAATACTCAAATCATCTTAAAGGTAGGCAAGATTTCAAAAGTGCAATGTGCTGAAAAATTCAGTTTTGACATTCCATTTAAGCTTTTTGACAGGACTGAAAGAAGGTTCAAACAAGGTTCATAAATTCTGAAAAATTAGACAATGAAGTCCAACTATAGAGGATCAATTCTTACAAAGGTGGTCCCTCAAATTATGCTCTGATTTGGAGATACAAAATCACAAATCAGCTCAAAACCATTCAAAAGTCTGAATTTTCAGCATTTGATCAAAGTGAGAAAAACCATAACTTTTTCAAATGAAGTTAAAAATATTTGAAATTGTGCAGAAACAAACTTTGGACTCTGAGAAACTTTTCCAAAAGAATTTTTAAAAGGAGTCTCCAATCAAAAGATATGCCAAATTTTGATTTGTAGGTATGATTTTCAATCAAAGAGAAGAAAAGTCAAAACTTTTTCAAATTAAGTCAATTGATTTGAAAATCTTCAGAAATGAACTTTGGACTATTTAGAAGGTTTCTCAAAAGAATTTCTTAAAAGCACATTTCGTTCAAAAGATATGGCAGATTGCGTTGTAGCAAAATAAGTTCAATTTGAAAACTCAAAATGCAATCCGATTTGAATTTCATGGAGATTTGAACTTTCATGGCTTTGTATGAGTTAGAAATACTATTTTAAGCCAAAAACACGAAGAAATCCATCGAATAGCAAAACCAACAATATGCAAGAATGGGTCATTTTGGGTCAAATGAAGAATTTTGGCTAAATTCAAATAGCTATAACTTTTGAACGGTTGGTCGTTTGGAAAACTTTGAACTAAAGAAATGCTTGAAATGACCAACCCTATGAGTTTTGTATTGACCACTTTTTCAAAACTCAATAGATTTTAATATATGAAAATATTTCATTTAATCCAAAATCAAGATCCTATAAGATCAATTTGAGGCCAAATTTGCTATTTTGTTTCTAAAATAGGTTTTTACTCAAAGCATTGTAAAACATTTGAAATACATATTTGAGAATTTTATAAAGATTTTCACAAATATGGGCCTTTAAACAAAAATTTTGACTTTTTGACCAAAGAGGCTCATATGAAGGATATGCATGCATATGATTTTCAACGTTATTCCAAAAAGTATCAAATGAAGTCAAATAGCCATGAGATTGTGCAGAAATAGTCCATGGACGCCAAGAGACTTCTCAAAAGAATTTCTGATATCACCCTCCAATCAACAATAAGCCATTAAGAGCATTGGAGGTTTAGTTTTGACACTAAGTCAAATAAAGTCAACAATCTCAAAATGAGTTCAAATAAATTTGAGAATTTCCAGATATGAACTCCATATGTGAGAGAAGGTTTTCAACAAAAATTTTCAATAAATCAATTTTATTTTGAGAGATATGGTGAAAGATGTATTTGAATCACATAAAGAATTACGATTTTCACCAAATCCTCAAAATGGAACCAAATGAGTTTGAATGGAAATGTGCACTTATATGGCTTCATATGAGTAGAGATGTTTATAAGCCTATTAGCATAATCAAATCCATTCAATTCTCAAAATCCAACTTTATGCAAGAAAGGAAGAATGACCTCGCAGGTTAAATCACCGAGATACCCATTGATAGTCAACTTTAGTTGATACTCAACGGCGACAATCGACAAAAACTCGACATCGAATGCCTTCTCAGAAGGCAAGAAACAAAGCATTTTGGTGAACTTCAAAGACATTTTGCAATAAACCTTGGTAAAATTCATGAAACCAATATGAAATGCTCCAAATGATCAAGATAAACATCAAACACACCATTTAGAGTAATTTCAAAGTAAAGAAGGCATTCGGTTCTTAAAGAGATGAATTTGGCAATAAAACCTTTAAGTTTCAAGAAATTTCTAGTTTTGCCAAAATGAGCTTAAGTGGTATTTAGTCTTTCCATAAGCTTATATGAGTTGCAATACCCTTGTGAGTCAACTCATAACATGAAACTTGACTCATTTGGCAAAACTCACTTAAGTGCTATAATATGACCATTATGGGTCAAATATAGTTTTTCAAGAGTTTCAAAATCAAATAACTTTTGCTAGGTTGGTCTTTTGAAAAACTTTTCAACACAAGAATTGCTAAGAATGACCAACTCTAGGTTTTCATTTTGGAATTACTTTCAAAATCATTTTACATATAATTTTATGAAAATCATAAGTTTAAATCCAAAACAAGATACTAGTAACTAGATTTTGGGCTAAAACTTATTTTCTTTTGAAATTAGTTTTGCAAAGCCAAAACCTTTGAAAAACATTTCAAAAGTATTTGTATACATTTTGCAACTAGTTTTTCACAAGAATACTAATAGTATACAAAATTTTGACTTTTGGCTAAATGGTTTGATTTTGAAAATATATATTAGCACTTATATAAATATGGGCAGTGTAGGGACATGATATACATGATTATGATTTGGCACTCCTTAATGTGCCACTATCCCAAACTTGCTCAAGATTGCAATCAAAACAACTAATAAGCATGAGCAAGCATATAACAAGCAATCTAAATTGATTTTCATAAATAATGCAATATAACCTACACAAGGCTATAAGCTAAATAGTAATCAAGTTAAATACTTGTTACCGAGATGGCATTGGCTCAAGATTGAAGTGATCATCCTCATGCTTGGCTTCATTTTGCAAATGATTAAGCCATTTTCCTTTTGAAGAAGCCAAACATCCAATCCATCTCATATTACCTAAAAATCTTTTAGGCGGTTTTGGTACCCAATCCTTGTTGGGTCCAACAATGTTAGTCACAATAGATTTAGGAACCCAAATGGCCCTAAATTTGATATTATCGAATTGACTAACACAACTAGAAATAGGTTTGCGATAATTATTCCTCCTAGGCAAATGATTTGCATTATTATGAAAAGGCTTAGGAGGGAAATGATATTTTGTAAAACTATTTCTAGTTTGATCTCTTCTAAGCATATGATTATTAAAATTATGCATTGGCTTAGAGGATCTAGCATTTCTAGTAAATGTTTTGCTATTTTTATTTTTCCTAAGCACATGATCAACATAATTTTGCATAGTCTTAGGAAATCTAGCATTATGAGCAAACACATTTCTAGATTTATTTCTCCTAAGCAAATAATTGTCACTATTATCGTAGACTTAGAAGAATTGACAATTTTGGCAAACATATTACCATTTTTGTCTTTCCTAAGCAAATGATGATCATTGACAATAATAGGCTTAGGAGTGTTACCTTTGGGACAATCCTTACCGATATGCCCTTTTCCGACAATGATAGCAAGTAGGCTTGAGCGTCTCTTCTTCTTGACTTGCTTTTGTCGGTTTGCCTCATTGTTGATGGTTGTGGCTTGATCTCCACTTTGTTAGGGCACCAGAGGCAATGGCCTTTCTTGTTGCATCAACACACAATCGTCTTCATTCTTGCATTGTGCTTCTTCTGCTCTTCTCCCTCTTGGAGTTAGAAAGTCCTCGCTTATCTTGAGGCGCCTTGGCTTGCTCAAGATCTCGCGAGATGGCTTTTCCTTTACGCACCTTTTCAAGTCATTTTCAATCTAATGACTTGGGCCTTGAGCTCATTGTTTTCCTCTGCAAGGTTAGTCTCAACAAGCATAGAGGAAGTAGTAGTAATAGAATTTGAGCAACAAGGTAAATAATCGCTAGAGATAGACATGCTATTATTAGATGAATTACATAGTAGAATTGAATTTAAGCATGGCGATTCATCTATGAATCACATTGGATGGCAACATCCACTCTAGACTTAATGGTTTCTTGAAGGAGAAGTTCATGATTTTCTTTTAAATCATTGTAGAATTTTGAAGTGAGTATGTTCAACTTTCAAATTTTTGAATTTCTTCTTCTCCTTCCCAAGATCTTAGTTAGCTCCTCTAGCATATATACAAGTTCATCATAGGAGAGCTCATCATCATCATCGCACTTACCTCATTCTTACCTTTGCCATGAAGCACGGATTTGTGATGGAAGTGAATCTTCATCGTCACTTGAGGCGGAGGTTGAGGTCGATGGAGATGTCGGTTCTTCATCACTTGAGCTTGAGATGGAGCTTGAGGTTTCATCTCCGACATCTTTTCCTCAATGCAATTCTCAATGGAAGTGGATGATTCAAATAGTTCTTGAAGCTTCATCCACATTTCATGAGCCTGAGAGATTGCATATTCTATCTAAAATTTCATCTGCTCACAACATAGAATAAAACATTAGAAGCTTGAGCGTCGAGATGTATGCATTTCATCTCCCTTGGCTTGGATTATCTTCATTCAATGGAGATGAAAAGCCTACATCTACAATCCACCATATTTGGGGCTCATGGATTTAAAATGAGAAATCATAGCTAATTTCCAATGAGCATAATTTAACCCATCTAGCACAGTAGATAATGTGATTCCTCTAATCCTCTAGTCGACATCCTTTACTCTCTAAGCGGTAAGTCTAATAAAATGAGAGACCTTGCTCGATACCAATTGAAAGAACGGGATGTCGCCTAGAGGGGAATGAATAGCTAATTAAAATTTAAAACTAAATTGCAGAATATAGAACCTCTGAATGTCCAATAATACTCGGACATTCCGATAGTTGGATAGTCGAGACTATTTTCGGATAGTCTCGAGATTATTGAGATATCCAAGTTCTATTCGGATATTCGAATGCTTCCGAGAGCAATAGCTCAAATGATATCTAGGCTATTTGGGGATATTAAATATACCAAATTAAACTAGTTAGCCTAGAATACTTGAAGCAAATAGAGATCTACCGAAAACTCACTAGAAAAGTAGATCGGCAATTTCAAGATTCAAAATCAAATACTAAAGTAGAGCAAGAAGCAAACTTGGAGCGATGATTTTTCACAAGTTCGGATCCTTGAGGATCCTCGTCTCCGTTGAGGCGGTCACACTTGAGTCGGGTCTCTTTCAACCCTCTTCTCTGGTGTTGCACAAATGCACTCAGCGGTTTCAACTCCTTGAGCGCTTGAGGGGTCTCTTTCAACCCTCTTCCTCGGTGTTGCACAAATGCACTCGGCTTCACTTCTTGATTCCTTCCTTGCAGGCGAATCGGCCTTCACAAACTTCCTCGGCCAACCACACGAAGAACTGGCTCGTAGGTGACCTCTAACCGCTAGGAGTCCTCAACCTCAAGAGTAACAAATACTCACAAAGAACAAACTTGGAGATGAAATCAAGTGCTCAAACTCAAATCCAACTCAATCCTAACACCTTACTCCTCACCTCTTCCCAACCCTTCACACAAAGGGATCACTTAGATCTAAGGGTAGAGGGGTGTATTGGGGCTCAAGAACAAGGGTATGGCACCTCTAATCCTTGTAGTAGCAATTCCACAAATGGGGATGGATGGGGTTTAAATAGAGCTCCAAAAACTAGCCGCTTTTTCAAAACGTCGACTCGTTCGAATGTCCGAGCTCAAGTTCGATAGTCCAACCCATTAGACATGGCTAACAGAGAGACCCAGCTCGGAATATCCGAAAATATGTTGGATAATCCGAACTCACTTCGATAGTCGAGTCCAACTTCGGATAGTCCGAGTAGAACTGATCGCCAATCAGCGAGCATAACTTTTGACTCGGACTCGATTTAAGTGATCTTGGACTCTATTGAAAGCTAAGAACAAGGGCTACACAACTAACAAGGTCTCACTACCCAAATCTGAAAGGATAAATCCAGATTTCACAAAGAATCCAAGAGAGACCTACAATTCTCACTTTCAGTACCACCAATACCACTCTCTCTAAATTTCACAAGGATGGATCATTTGAGCACTTGACACATCTAAAAGTCATTCAATGGAGCATCCTCTTAATAGTACGGCAATCCTTAGACTCAAATTCAAATGAGAAATCTAAGTCTTACATTCAATCCGATGCCGTCTTCTCCGTGGATGCAATGTGCATGATGTCTTTTACCAAATGATTGATGACGTCTTCGCCTTTGTCCAACTTGACTCGATTCACCTCATGAGACTCTCGTCCTATCAACCTTGACTTGATCATCCTCTCTGACGATCTCACGCCAAGTCGATCTTGACTTAGTCCTCAACTCTTGGTGACACCGCCGTCTTGTTGACCTCGCTTAGCGATCATCCTCCAAGATACCTTGGTCATCATAACACACGGGACCTAATTCTTTCCTAAACCACTCATGAAAAGCATTAGTCCCAAAAGCTCAATAGATATGATTAAATTGATATTTGTGAGCAATTAAGTACCACAAGTGTTTCATATAAAGAGGCATAATATAATGGAAACACTTGACATAAGAGATATTCTCTACTAAGTACATCATGATGAATATGTAATTGATCTATATGCACTAGAGATAATTGCCGATATGATGAATCAATTAAATCATGGCAAGGATCACATTCTTTACTTAAATGAAGCACATGATAGAATATACCGAATTGTACATGTGCAACTAATATTTGGAATAAGAGTAAATATGTGATCCAACACTAGATTAAACTTCACTAAGAGAATTGCATGAGAAGATATACAACTAAAACATGCATGCACCAAGTCAATCTATAGCAATATGAAGTTTAACTCTAGTTAATACATACATACCAAAAACAAAGCACATAATGAACTCAAATGAACATATATGCACAAATAAATATGACATGAACCAATGTGCATATATAAATCAATATACTACTTGGAGTTCACTATGCATTTGCACAAAAGGAATGCAATAACAAATATAGAAGAGATACCAAAATTGCATACCTTGATCTTTGTAACCATTCACTTGATTTTCTCTAAATAGATGAGACTGATACTCAACTAGGCAATAACATGTTAGTCTCATAGCAATATAATCATATTAGAGGTTTGTCATTTGTTAAGCACTAAGTTAAGCATTTACTCAATTACATAGATTGTCATTATATGCGTCTTGTCATTAATCACCAAAATAACATAAGTGCCTAGATGCACTTTCAATCTCCCCTTTGGTGATTTATGACAAACTCTGATATCAATTGCACCAAATGACAATATTAAGATATTTAGCATTAAAACAAGCATGAAGAAACATAAGAGATCATACTTACAAATTATCCTTTTTGTCATCGATTAGGGACAATTGATAAATCCATAAATTCTCCCTTTTGTCATTAATCCCAAAAGGTGCTTAAGAGATCCTTATTGTTCATTCAATAAATTCTCCCTTGATTGCACACTCAATAAAAGGATTAGGAGAACAAGATAAGGAGCTAGGAATAGGACAATAATATTAAGCTCCCCTAAATCTAGGCAAGATATGATACCAATTATATCCAAGATTTAGGTAATAGATTTAATCGAAATGATACCAATTTAAATGTAGTCATGATTCACAATATGTAAGTGATGCTTAAATCATGACATATGAATATGATTTCATATGGAGAATATTCATTCTTTAAACATTAAGATCATATAGCAAATTTATATATCTTAAGCACATGCTTATGATCCAATTAAATTCTAACAATCAAGATCATGAATCAACATTGTATAATTAAGATGCACTTTCATGATCAAGAATTTCATAAATTTATCAAGGGTATACCTCTTTGCAATGTGTCACCCATATGTATCTTTTAATTCATGATAATGCCAAATGCAAGTTAGATGATACTTCAAAACAATTTAGGATTGAGGATACCTCTCTAAAGATACCAATTAATGAAACTAATTGAAAGGTACAACACCATTTAGAATGACACAATTTAGCATAATGGTGTGCAAAGACATTATTGAATATGGTCAAGAAAGAAACACGTCCCTTTGTCGATTCTTGTCCATCGCATGTTCGATCGGTCATGATCACCAGCGCTGACCTTAGATCCTTCGACTATGGAGCTTTCTCATTTCCTTCATCCCACCGTCAAGATGACCCTTTTCCAATACCTTGAACATCAATAGACAAGCACACGATTTTCGTAGCAGTTTGAGCAAAGCAGTATCGGCGACACGCAATTAGACGATACACGTTTACTAAAACAGTAATTCCTAAAGATCCAACCGTTAGATCGATGTGAAATTTTAACCATAGAATCTAGACTCAATTATAACTAACACAATAAGAATCGGGTCAATCGGATTTACAGATCTAAAGTTATGTCTTGCAAGATGACTGAATCTAAGCGACCACGCCGAAAGCAAGGCAGACTGCACAGTAGTCTGCGACTAGTTCACAAAAATAGTAATTCCTAAATATCTCACCGTTGGATTGATATGAAATTTTAACTTTAGAAACTAGATTCAATTCTGAAGTTAACCAAAAGAATCAATTTGATCGGATCTATAGATCTTGAGATATTACCTCGCAAGATGATACCTTTGCAAAAAAGCCGAACTCGTGATGAACTTCGGATCTGTGATGGACAAAACTTACGATGCTCCAATCTATACTTGACTAAAACACAACTCAAAGGTTGAGCTCTTCAAATTCATCTAGTTGCACGACTCCTTTCTGGCTTCAACTACGCTGCAATAGAATAAAGATCAGCGCTAAAAACTTCTAGTTACAAGGATTTTCTTCTTCACGCCGATGCAAGGTGATGCCAGATTTGCAAGAAGGATTTTATTTATCTGGATCAGACTCCAAAACAAAAGATACAAACCCTAAAACCGGCTCTCTACATAAACAGGAGACATCTCTCCCTATTTATACAGAGTAAATATAAAGAGATTGAATACAACTCCACTTCCTACATGGAAAGAGTTCGTATACATCTCAACCTGGCCCAACAAGACCAAAAACAACTCTTGCGCATGTACATGCCCACATGCTTGTAAATATGTGACTAACCAGCCTCTATGTGCATGTTCTCTGCCCAAACGTCCTGACATCCTTGACCACCAAGACCTCGATTCCTCCTCGAATCTAGTCCCAACCTCGCCTCCATGAACCTAGTTCCGTCCCGTCATCGACCACGTAAGCTCGAGCAATACCGCACATGAATAAACAAGAAACAGATCCAAGCAAAGTCCACGACTTGACTCAAATCAATCCATGCAACCACTCACACGAATGCATTGCATCAAGCAAAACCATCATCATGCTATCACCACCATATCAAACAATCCAGCACAAGTCCATGACTTGACTTAGAGTCAATCCATACAACCACTCACACGAGGCGTTGCATCAAGCAAAACCATCATCATGCTATCACCACATATGCACAAGCACCACACATGCCATAATCACAACCACTTTGCAATGCCAATTTCATTACTCAGCCAATTTTTTAGCACATGATTTCACAATCTCCCTCTTGATGAAAACATTGGTAACACCATTTAGAAACATTGACATTCACCTCACAAGAGAATTTTAAAGAAAATTTTATTTTAAAACAAAACAAAGTGGAAAATCTCCCTAAAAAGAAGAAATAATCTCCCCTAAAAGAAGAGAAATGAAAGAAGAAAAAATATGTGTGAATGTGCAATATGTGTCCAAAATTCTCCCTTTGACTCCAAAATTCTCCCTCTTGACAATGGATTCATCAAGAATACAAAGAGAGAACAAAATCTTTTGTTTATTTTTAGTTTGTCTTTTTTATGTATTGAGCATTATAAGTCTTGCACAAATGTAACAATTTTATCACCAAGTCATGCTATCAAAAGTACTTGCACCTCAAATCTACACATAAACAATGTAGAGTAAGCATAACTAGCAATCAAGTACTATTAACGATTTTTTGCATGGCATGATCTCCTTTCAACAATCTTAAAACCTGAAAACATTGAATTTTTTGTACACTTTATTTGTATTTGAAAACTGATTCATTAATTGATTGCAACAATAACAATTGCAAGAAATTACATGCACCATCACCTTACTTTTCAACCATCCAAGCGTCACAAGCAAGGTTTCATGGTTTCGGTCATACACAATCTCTTCCAAGTTCATATCAAAGTGCAAATGATAAGCGCCTAGTAAATAAGAAGTGTGATAGTACATAACCTTGTTCTTGCATTTATCAACAATCACTCTTTTAGTTTAAACACTTAACTTTCATATTTAGCACTTTTGAGCAGGATCAAGATAGCCAAGAAAGTTCAACCATGACAAGATTTAATTCAAGTTGTATTCCATTTAAATAGTCATGTCATAAACTACACCATATGTGCATGAACATGAAGTTGCAAATATCTTGGAACATAAACATGGCTTCAAATGACATATGTGTATGAAATACAATGCTCAGTACCTTTTTTATTGTTTTCATTCTTTTTTTTTTCATTTAAGAAACACACAAAATAAAAACATGTTACAAAATATTACAAAAACTTCAAAACTCCCTAAAAATAACCATCTTAAAACCTTCTTCAAAATTGTCACTTGATGGGATTAATTTTAAAAACAAAAAACTGAAAGAACAATCCTCCCAAAAAGCAAATAAAAGAAATTTTACCAAAAATCCATTGACTCGCTCAAACGGATAACCAATGAAATCAAAGAGGTGATGATATACATGTGCTTGAGTTATCATAGTATGTTCATAGCAATAAGCATGAATCATGATAAATAAATTCTAAGCATGAAAAGGCATGATATAAGATATAACATTTTTGAACATGCCAGGGATACATATGAGTATATGAACAAACATCCCATCTCATATCACAATCGATATCTGTGAATGTAAAAGACATGAGTGTATAAAATAGCTCACAAAGTAGGTGAAGAATTATCGCATATGCCTCTTGAAAGCCATCTCAAGGGTGAGAACTATCCAAGTCTTGATCCCATCTTGCAAAAGACCAAGATCCACTAAGCTTCGTTCTCCAACCGCATCTGAAAAACAAAATCCAACTTTATGCAAGAAGCGAGAAAGGAATGACCTCATGAGGTTAAATCACCGAGATACCCGGTTCGGATAGTCAGAACTTTAGTTCTGAATACTCGAGCGAATTGAGACAATCGGACAAAAACTTCGGACAGTCGAGCGCCCTTCTCGACAAGGCAAGAAACAAAGCATTTTGGTGAACTTCAAAGACATTTTGCAATAAACCTTGGTAAAATTCATGAAACCAATATGAAATGCTCCAAATGATCAAGATAAACATCAAACACACCATTTAGAGTAATTTCAAAGTAAAGAAGGCATTCGGGTTCTTAAAGAGATGAATTTGGCAATAAAACCTTTAAGTTTCAAGAAATTCTCTAGTTTTGCCAAAATGAGCTTAAGTGGGTATTTAGTCTTTCCATAAGCTTATATGAGTTGCAAATACCCTTGTGAGTCAACTCATAACATGAAACTTGACTCATTTGGCAAAACTCACTTAAGTGCTATAATATGACCATTATGGGTCAAATATAGTTTTTAAATGAGTTTCAAAATCAAATAACTTTTGCTAGGTTGGTCTTTTGAAAAACTTTTCAACACAAGAATTGCTAAGAATGACCAACTCTAGGTTTTTCATTTTGGAATTACTTTCAAAATCATTTTACATATAATTTTATGAAAATCATAAGTTTAAATCCAAAACAAGATACTAGTAACTAGATTTTGGGCTAAAACTTATTTTCTTTTGAAATTAGTTTTTGCAAAGCCAAAACCTTTGAAAAACATTTCAAAAGTATTTGTATACATTTTGCAACTAGTTTTTCACAAGAATACTAATAGTATACAAAATTTTGACTTTTGGCTAAATGGTTTGATTTTGAAAATATATATTAGCACTTATATAAATATGGGCACGTGTAGGGACATGATATACATGATTATGATTTGGCACTCCCCCTTAATGTGCCACTATCCCAAACTTGCTCAAGATTGCAATCAAAACAACTAATAAGCATGAGCAAGCATATAACAAGCAATCTAAATTGATTTTCATAAATAATGCAATATAACCTACACAAGGCTATAAGCTAAATAGTAATCAAGTTAAATACTTGTTACGAGATGGCATTGGCTCAAGATTGAAGTGATCATCCTCATGCTTGGCTTCATTTTGCAAATGATTAAGCCATTTTCCCTTTGAAGAAGCCAAACATCCAATCCATCTCATATTACCTAAAAATCTTTTAGGCGGTTTTGGTACCCAATCCTTGTTGGGTCCAACAATGTTAGTCACAATAGATTTAGGAACCCAAATGGCCCTAAATTTGATATTATCGAATTGACTAACACAACTAGAAATAGGTTTGCGATAATTATTCCTCCTAGGCAAATGATTTGCATTATTATGAAAAGGCTTAGGAGGGAAATGATATTTTGTAAAACTATTTCTAGTTTGATCTCTTCTAAGCATATGATTATTAAAATTATGCATTGGCTTAGAGGATCTAGCATTTCTAGTAAATGTTTTGCTATTTTTATTTTCCTAAGCACATGATCAACATAATTTTGCATAGTCTTAGGAAATCTAGCATTATGAGCAAACACATTTCTAGATTTATTTCTCTAAGCAAATAATTGTCACTATTATCGTAGACTTAGAAGAATTGACAATTTTGGCAAACATATTACCATTTTGTCTTTCCTAAGCAAATGATGATCATTGACAATAATAGGCTTAGGAGTGTTACCTTTGGGACAATCCTTACCGATATGCCCTTTTCCGAACAATGATAGCAAGTAGGCTTGGAGCGTCTTCTTCTTGACTTGCTTTTTGTCGGTTTGCCTCATTGTTGATGGTTGTGGCTTGATCTCCACTTTGTTAGGGCACCACGAGGCTAAGTGGCCTTTCTTGTTGCATCAAAACACAATCGTCTTCATTCTTGCATTGTGCTTCTTCTTGCTCTTCTCCCTCTTGGAGTTGTGGCGAGTCCTCGCTTATCTTGAGGCGCCCTTGGCTTGCTCAAGATCTCGTCGAGATGGCTTTTCCTTTCTGCACCTTTTCAAGTCATTTTCCAATCTAATGACTTGGGCCTTGAGCTCATTGTTTTCCTCTGCAAGGTTAGTCTCAACAAGCATAGAGGAAGTAGTAGTAATAGAATTTGAGCAACAAGGTAAATAATCGCTAGAGATAGACATGCTATTATTAGATGAATTACATGAAGTAGAATTGGAATTTAAGCATGGCGATTCATCTACTGAATCACATTGGATGGCAACATCCACTCTAGACTTAATGGTTTCCTTGTGAAGGAGAAGTTCATGATTTTCTTTTAAATCATTGTAAGAATTTTGAAGTGAGGTATGTTCCTTCGTCAAATTTTTGAATTTCTTCTTCTCCTTCCCAAGATGCTTAGTTAGCTCCTCTAGCATATATACAAGTTCATCATAGGAGAGCTCATCATCATCATCGTCACTTACCTCATTCTTACCTTTCGCCATGAAGCAACGGATTTGTGATGGAAGTGAATCTTCATCGTCACTTGAGGCGGAGGTTGAGGTCGATGGAGATGTCGGTTCTTCATCACTTGAGCTTGAGATGGAGCTTGAGGTTTCATCTCCCGACATCTTTTCCTCAATGCAATTCTCAATGGAAGTGGATGATTCAAATAGTTCTTGAAGCTTCATCCACATTTCATGGCCTTTCGAGATTGCATATTCTATCTAAAATTTCATTGCTCACAACATAGAATAAAACATTAGAAGCTTGGCGTCGAGATGTATGCATTTCATCTCCCCTTGATTGGATTATCTTCATTCAATGGAGATGAAAAGCCTACATCTACAATCCACCATATTTGGGGCTCATGGATTTAAAATGAGAAATCATAGCTAATTTCCAATGAGCATAATTTAACCCATCTAGCACAAGTAGATAATGTGATTCCTCTAATCCTCTAGTCGACATCCTTTACTCTCTAAGCGGTTAAGTCTAATAAAATGAGAGACCTTGCTCGATACCAATTGAAAGACGCGGGGATGTCGCCTAGAGGGGGTGAATAAATGAATTAAAATTTAAAACTAAATTGCAGCGGAATATAGAACCTTGAATGTCCGAATAATACTCGGACAGTCAATTGGTTCGGATAGTCCGAGACTATTTTCGGATAGTCCGAGATTATTCGAATATCCAAAGTTCTATTCGGATATTCGAATGCTCGAACACATAGCTATAAATGATATCTAGGCTATTTGGGGAATATTAAATATACCAAATTAAACTAGTTAGCCTAGAATACTTGAAGCAAATAGAGATCTGCAGAAAACTCACTAGAAAAGTAGATCGGGCAATTTCAAGATTCAAAATCAAATACTAAAGTGAGAGCAAGAAGCAAACTTGGAGCGATGATTTTTCACCGAAGTTCGGATCCTTGAGGATCCTCGTCTCCGTTAGGCGGCTCGGTCACACTTGAGTCGGGGTCTCTTTCAACCCTCTTACTCCGGTGTTGCACAAATGCACTCGGGTTTCAACTCCTTTGGCTTGAGCAGGGGTCTCTTTCAACCCTCTTCCTCCGGTGTTGCACAAATGCACTTTCGCCGGTCTTCACTTCTTTGATTCCTTCCCTTGCAGGCGGAATCCGGCCTTCACAAACTTCCTCGGCCAACCACACGAAGAACCGGTGGCTCGTGGTGACCTCCTAGTCGTCTAGGAGTCCTCAACCTCAAGAGTAACAAATACTCACAAAGAACAAACTTGGAGATGAAATCAAGTGCTCAAACTCAAATCAACTCAATCCTAACACCTTACTCCTCACACTCTTCCCAACCCTTCACACAAGGGATCACTTAGATCTAAGGGTAGAGGGGTGTATTGAGGAGCTCAAGAACAAGGGTATGGCACCTCTAATCCACAGGTAGCAGCCCCCACAAATGGGGATGGATGGGGGTTTAAATAGAGGCTCCAAAAAACTAGCCGTTTTCAAAGCGTTCGACTCGATTCGGAATGTCCGAGCTCAAGTTCGGATAGTCCGAACCCATTAGACATGGCTAACGAGACCCAGCTCGGAATATCCGAAAATATGTTCGGATAATCCGAACTCACTTCGGATAGTCGAGTCCAACTTCGGATAGTCCGAGTAGAACTGATCAACCCGGCCAAACGAGCATAACTTTTGACTCGGACTCGATTTAAGTGATCTTGGACTCTATTGAAAGCTAAGAACAAGGGCTACACAACTAACAAGGTCTCACTACCCAAATCTGAAAGGATAAATCCAGATTTCACAAAGAATCCAAGAGAGACCTACAATTCTCACTTTTGGTACCACCAATACCACTCTCTCTCTAAATTTCACAAGGATGGATCATTTGAGCACTTGACACATCTAAAAGTCATTCAATGGAGCATCCTCTTAATAATCTGCAATCCTTAGACTCAAATTCAAATGAGAAATCTAAGTCTTACATTCAATCCGCATGCCGTCTTCTCCGTGGATGCAATGTGCATGATGTCTTTTACCAAATGATTGATGACGTCTTCGCCTTGTCCAACTTGACTCGATTCACCTCATGAGACTCTCGTCCTATCAACCTTGACTTGATCATCCTCTCTGACGATCTCCACGCCAAGTCGATCTTGACTTAGTCCTCAACTCTTGGTGACACCGCCGTCTTGTTGACCTCGGCTTAGCGATCATCCTCCAAGATACCTTGGTCATCATGCACACACGGGACCTAATTCTTTCCTAACCACTCATGAAAAGCATTAGTCCCAAAAGCTCAATAGATATGATTAAATTGATATTTGTGAGCAATTAAGTACCACAAGTGTTTCATATAAAGAGGCATAATATAACTGGAAACACTTGACATAAGAGATATTCTCTACTAAGTACATCATGATGAATATGTAATTGATCTATATGCACTAGAGAGATAATTGCCGATATGATGAATCAATTAAATCATGGCAAGGATCACATTCTTTACTTAAATGAAGCACATGATAGAATATACACGAATTGTACATGTGCGACTAATATTTGGAATAAGAGTAAATATGTGATCCAACACTAGATTAAACTTCACTAAGAGAATTGCATGAGAAGATATACAACTAAAACATGCATGCACCAAGTCAATCTATAGCAATATGAAGTTTAACTCTAGTTAATACATACATACCAAAAACAAAGCACATAATGAACTCAAATGAACATATATGCACAAATAAATATGACATGAACCAATGTGCATATATACAATCAATATACTACTTGGAGTTCACTATGCATTTGCACAAAAGGAATGCAATAACAAATATAGAAGAGATACCAAAATTGCATACCTTGACTTTGCTTAACCATTCCACTTGATTTTCCTCTAAATAGATGAGACTGATACTCAACTAGGCAATAACAAGTTAGTCTCATAGCAATATAATCATATTAGAGGTTTGTCATTTGTTAAGCACTAAGTTAAGCATTTACTCAATTACATAGATTGTCATTATATGCGTTTGTCATTAATCACCAAAATAACATAAGTGCCTAGATGCACTTTCAATCTCCCCCTTTTTGGTGATTTATGACAAACCTGTTATCAATTGCACCAAATGACAATATTAAGATATTTAGCATTAAAACAAGCATGAAGAAACATAAGAGATCATACTTACAAATTATCCCTTTTTGTCAATCGATTAGGGGACAATTGATAAATCCATAAATTCTCCCCCTTTTGTCATTAATCCCAAAAAGGTGCTTAAGAGATCCTTATTGTTCATTCAATAAATTCTCCCCCTTGATTGCACACTCAATAAAAGGATTAGGGAGAACAAGATAAGGAGCTAGGAATAGGACAATAATATTAAGCTCCCCCTAAATCTAGGCAAGATATGATACCAATTATATCCAAGATTTAGGTAATAGATTTGTCGAAATGATACCAATTTAAATGTAGTCATGATTCACAATATGTAAGTGATGCTTAAATCATGACATATGAATATGATTTCATATGGAGAATATTCATTCTTTAAACATTAAGATCATATAGCAAATTTATATATCTTAAGCACATGCTTATGATCCAATTAAATTCTAACAATCAAGATCATGAATCAACATTGTATAATTAAGATGCACTTTCATGATCAAGAATTTCATAAATTTATCAAGGGTATACCTCTTTGCAATGTGTCACCCATATGTATCTTTTTAATTCATGATAATGCCAAATGCAAGTTAGATGATACTTCAAAACAATTTAGGATTGAGGATACCTCTCGAAAGATACCAATTAATGAAACTAATTGAAAGGTACAACACCATTTAGAATGACACAATTTAGCATAATGGTGTGCAAAGACATTATTGAATATGGTCAAGAAAGAAACACGTCCCTTTGTCGATTCTTGTCCATCGCATGTTCAATCGGTCATGATCACGCCGACCTTAGATCCTTCGGACTATGGAGCTTCTCTCCATTTCCTTCATCCCACCGTCGAAGATGACCCCTTTTCCAATACCTTGAACATCAATAGACAAGCACACGATTTTCGGCGAGCAGTTTGGGCGAGCAGGCGAGTAGTCGGGCGACCAGGCAATTAGACTGATACACGTTTACTAAAACAGTAATTCCTAAAGATCCAACCGTTAGATCGATGTGAAATTTTAACCATAGAATCTAGACTCAATTATGAAGCTAACACAATAAGAATCGGGTCAATCGGATTTACAGATCTAAAGTTATGTCTTCGCAAGATGACTGAATCTAGGCGACCACGCGAGCAGTCGGGCGACCAGACGAGTAGTCTGGCGACTAGTTCACAAAAATAGTAATTCCTAAATATCTCACCGTTGGATTGATATGAAATTTTAACTTTAGAAACTAGATTCAATTCTGAAGTTAACCCAAAAAGAATCAATTTGATCGGATCTATAGATCTTGAGATATTACCTTCGCAAGATGATACCTTTGCAAAAAAGCCGAACTCCGTGATGAACTTCGTGACTGCTGTGATGGACAAAACTTCAGTCGATGCTCCAATCTATACTGGACTAAAACACAACTCAAGGTACTGAGAGCTCTTCAAATTCATCTAGTTGCCTGACTCCTTTGCTGGCTTCAACTACGCTGCAATAGAATAAAGATCAAGCGCTAAAAACTTCTAGTTACAAGGATTTTCTTCTTCACGCCGTGATGCACAGGGATGCTCAGTTGCAAGAAGGATTTTATTTATCTGGATCTGATACTCCAACAAAAAAGTACAAACCCTAAAACCTGGCTCTCTACATAAGCAGAGACATCTCTCCCTATTTATCTGAGTAAATATAAAGAGATTGAATACAACTCCACTTCCTACATGGAAAGAGTTCAGATACATCTCAACTTTGCCCAACAAGACCAAAAACAACTCTTGCGCATGTACGACCCACATCTTTGTAAATATGTGACTAACCAGCCTCTATGTGCATGTTCTCTAGCCCAAACGTCCCGCATGACATCCTTGACCACCAAGACCTCGATTCCTCCCTGAATCTAGTCCCGAACCTCAGTTCCTCCATGAACCTAGTTCGGTCCGTCATCGACCACGTTAAGCCCTCGAGCAATACTGCACATGAATAAACAAGAAACAGATCCAAGCACAAGTCCACGACTTGACTCAAAGTCAATCCATGCAACCACTCACACGAATGCATTGCATCAAGCAAAACCATCATCATGCTATCACCACCATATCAAACAAATCCGAGCACAAGTCCATGACTTGACTTAGAGTCAATCCATACAACCACTCACACGAGCGCGTTGCATCAAGCAAAACCATCATCATGCTATCACCAGCATATGCACAAGCACCACACATGCCATAATCACAACCACTTTGCAATGCCAATTTCATTACTCAGCCAATTTTTTAGCACATGATTTCACAATCTCCCTCTTGATGAAAACATTGGTAACACCATTTAGAAACATTGACATTCACCTCACAAGAGAATTTTAAAGAAAATTTTATTTTAAAACAAAAACAAAGTGGAAAATCTCCCCCTAAAAAGAAGAAATAATCTCCCCCTAAAAAGAAGAGAAATGAAAGAAGAAAAATATGTGTGAATGTGCAATATGTGTCCAAAATTCTCCCCTTTGACTCCAAAATTCTCCCCTCTTGACAATGGATTCATCAAGAATACAAAAGAGAGAACAAAATCTTTTTGTTTATTTTTAGTTTGTCTTTTTTTATGTATTGAGCATTATAAGTCTTGCACAAATGTAACAATTTTATCACCAAGTCATGCTATCAAAAGTACTTGCACCCTCAAATCTACACATAAACAATGTAGAGTAAGCATAACTAGCAATCAAGTACTATTAACGATTTTTTTGCATGGCATGATCTCCCTTTCTCAACAATCTTAAAACCTGAAAACATTGAATTTTTTGTACACTTTATTTGTATTTGAAAAACTGATTCATTAATTGATTGCAACAATAACAATTGCAAGAAATTACATGCACCATCAGCCTTACTTTTCAACCATGCCAAGCAGTCACAAGCTTAAGGTTTCATGGTTTCGGTCATACACAATCTCTTCCAAGTTCATATCAAAGTGCAAATGATAAGCAGTCTCGTAAATAAGAAGTGTGATAGTACATAACCTTGTTCTTGCATTTATCAACAATCACTCTTTTAGTTTAAACACTTAACTTTCATATTTAGCACTTTTTGAGCAGGATCAAGATAGCCAAGAAAGTTCAACCATGACAAGATTTAATTCAAGTTGTATTCCATTTAAATAGTCATGTCATAAACTACACCATATGTGCATGAACATGAAGTTGCAAATATCTTGGAACATAAACATGGCTTCAAATGACATATGTGTATGAAATACAATGCTCAGTACCTTTTTTATTGTTTTCATTCTTTTTTGTTTTTCATTTAAGAAACACACAAAATAAAAAACATGTTACAAAATATTACAAAAACTTCAAAAACTCCCCCTAAAAAATAACCATCTTAAAAACCTTCTTCAAAATTGTCACTTGATGGGATTAATTTTAAAAACAAAAAAACTGAAAGAACAATCCTCCCAAAAAGCAAATAAAAGAAATTTTTACCAAAAATCCATTGACTCCCGCTCAAACGGATAACCAATGAAATCAAAAGAGAGGTGATGATATACATGTGCTTGAGTTATCATAGTATGTTCAGTTAAGCATAAGCATGAATCATGATAAATAAATTCTAAGCATGAAAAGGCATGATATAAGATATAACATTTTTGAACATGCCAGGGGATACATATGAGTATATGAACAAACATCCCATCTCATATCACAATCAGATATCTGTGAATGTAAAAGACATGAGTGTATAAAATAGCTCACAAAGTAGGTGAAGAATTATCGCATATGCCTCTTGAAAGCCATCTCAAGGGTGAGAACTATCCAAGTCTTGATCCCATCTTGCAAAAGACCAAGATCCACTAAGCTTCTGTTCTCCAACCCGCATCTGAAAAACCTACATAGCACTAGAAGATGTCGAGGCCTCGGTATTGGGGTTAGAAATAAAGCAGTTAGGAATCAATAGTTCGTCCTCAACATCATCATCATCATTATCAACAAAGATACTCTTCCCCTGAACATATGCCTCTGTACCATTTGCCTCCAAAAGATTGAACTCGAGAAGGTCCAATCGTGTCAAGATGTAGTAGCTGTCCTTCACTCTACCTTTTGCCACAACAGAAGTGGAAGACGCATCTCCAAAAGTAACACTTTCAACACGAGTGAGGAAGGAGAACCAATTTTTATCACCGGACATGTGGCGTGAGCATCCGGAATCAACTAGCCAAAAATTCTCCTTCCTCACGCGAGAAGCCTACATAAAAACAGAGAATGTCGAGGCCTCAGTACTGAGGTTAGAAATAAGATGTTTAGAAATCCAGTACTGAGACACACGACGAGTAGGCACAACACGAGTATGCTTGTACACAAAATCAGATTTGCCCTTTCCCGTGTTTCTAGCAACAAAAGGTATTTGCATCACTCTAGGCACAAAATGAGGAGTAAAATGTGCCTTCCTGAAATTAGACTTAGCCTTAGCCTCTTCTTTCTTTTGCTGTTTCGCTAGCCTAAAGCAAAAATCTACTAAATGTCCATCTCTACCACAATGAGTGCAATTGTACTTAACATAATGTTTAGCTTTAACAGTAGAAGCAACATTTGCATTCATCACAGTAGAAGATAAAACACCAGCAAACTTAAAAACAATTTTCTTAGGCTCATTGACAATTTCAAATTTTCCACTTTCAAGTGCCTTCACAATAGCGGGAGCATGTGATTTATGATGAGCATAAGAATCAAAACCTAAACCTTTGTTATGAGTGCTGACTTTTGATTGATCCAAAATCATGTTTAGGTTTTTCTTTCCTTTAGTGAAACGTTCTAATGATTTTTTCAAGTAATCAACCTTTCGAGAAAGAGTTAAACAATTATTACAGGGAACATCCATTTTTCCTTTTTGCTTGCGACAAGTTGAGCATGAAAGAACCTCATGAGTGAGCAGAGCATATCTTATTTGAGAAACCCTAGCATTTGCAGCATGCAACTTCAATTCTAGAGTGGTGCATTTAGAATAGTGAGTTGTATTATGCAAATCAGTAGTTGAACAGCTAGCATTTTTAACATGTTTCTCATTTTCCTTCTTTTTAGCATTAACTTGCTCAAGCAAAGAAGTATGTTCTTTTTCAAGTGAAGTAAGCTCAGTGTAAATTAAGTCATATGATTTACAAGCATCATCATCAGGAATCAAAGATTTAAGTCTATCAATTTCAGCATTCAAAGATTCCACAAGAACATCATATTTCTTAATTTTCTTGTTGCGTTTATCAAGCAATTTACCAAGACGAGCAACAGCAATAGCTAATTCTTCATAAGAAGGTTCTACCTCATTAAAGTCACTGTCGTGATCGTCCTCGGTGAAGCTGTCATCACTTCTAGCCATGAGACACAACCCTGTCAATTCATACTTGCTTGGAGTTGTTGTGTCATCTTCACTGCTCTCCGAATCCACATCGCTCAAATTGACTTGCTCAAGAGCGGAAAGGACTCGGTGGATAACTTTGCGATTCACAAAGCTTCTCTTCTTACTACTGCTAGAAGTTGTCTTCTTCTTCTCCTTCCTCTTGTCCTTGTCCTTCTCCTCCTTTGAAGATTTATCTGCACTTTTAGGATAATTTGGACGAATGTGGTTAAAATCACCACACTCATAGCATCTTGGAGGGCCACCACCAACTCTCTTCCTCATCCTCACATTCTGCAAAGCTTTATTAAAACGAGAAGAGAGTAGTACCAAGTCTTCTTCAGGAAATTCTTCAATCTGTTCATCAGGTAGTGAAGACAAAGAAGACAGAGCAAAACTTGAAGAAGCATTATTCTGAGATATGCTAGACTGGGAGGTCAATGCAATTGATTTGTTACTATTCTTCCTAGCAAGAATATCCAATTCATGAGTTTTTAATTTAGAGAAAAGAACATCTACAGTAAGCTCACTCATGACAGTTGATTCTCTAATGGATGTAACTTTCATCTCCTAAATAGACATATCTAATGCACCAAGCAGTTGTCTAGCATTAGTAGCTTCATCAAAGAAAACCCCAACAGCACGTAAATTGCTAAAAAACTTGTTGAAACGTGCAAAGAAATCATCTAGTGACTCACCAGGCTTCATCTCAAATCGCATGTATTCTTTCTTATATATATCTTGACGAACATCTTTGATAGTGTTAGATCCCTCATGATAATCACAAAGAGATTTCTATACCTCATATGCAGACCTGAGATGGATCACGTGGTCAAAGTCACTTCTTCCCAATCCTTGGATGATCAAATTCCGTGCTTTGTTGTTTGCTTCAACATGTGCTCGATTGGTGTCATTGACTTCATCATTCTCAGGAACTTGATATAGCCTGTATACCTTTTCCCAGATTGCAAATCCCTGAGCCTGAATGTATGCCTCCATCTTTGCTTTCCAAAACTGAAAATCAACACCATCGAAAACACAAGGTTTTGTCGAATGCCTATCCATCGCTACGGTTTCTAATCACCGGTTAAGATTAATTAGAAAAAGAACTAGGCTCTGATACCACTTGTAGGATCGAAATATACTAATGTAGCAATCAGAGGGGGGGTGAATGATTGCGCGGAAGCTAAAATCAAAATTTTGAACTTTGTTTTTCTAACACACCCCAATTTAAACTCAAATTGCTTGGAGACCAATTCACACAGCCGGAAGACCAGTTTACGCAGTTAGTAGACCAGTCGGGAGACTAGTAGAGCAGTCTGGGCGACCAGTAGAGCACTTGGATGACCAGTAGTGCACTTGGGCGACCAGTAGAGCACTTGGGAGATCAGTTTGGGCGAGCAGGTGAGCAGTTTGGGCGACCAGGCGAGCAGACTGATACATGTTTACTAAAACAGTAATTTCTAAAAATCCAACCGTTAGATCGATGTGAAATTTAAACTGTAGAAACTAGACTCAATTATGAAGCTAACGCAATAAGAATCAGGTCAATCGGATTTATGGATCTAAAGTTATATCTTCACAAGATGACTAATTCTAGGCGACCACACGAGCAGTCGGGCAACCAGGTGAGTAGTCTGGTGACCAGTTCACAAAAACAGTAATTCCTAAAGATCTCACTATTGGATTGACATGAAATTTTAACTGTAGAAACTAGATTCAATTCTGAAGTTAACTTAAAAAGAATCAATTTGATCGAATCTATAGATCTTGAGATATTACCTTCGCAAGATGATACCTTTGCAAAAAACCAAACTCCGTGATGAACTTCGTGGCTGCTGCGACGGACAAAACTTCAGTCGATGCTCCAATCTACGTTGGACTAAAAAACAACTCAAGGTACTGAGAGCTCTTCAAATTCTTCTAGTTGCATGACTCTTTTGCTGGCTTCAACTACGCTGCAATAGAATAAAGATCAAGCGCTAAAAACTTCTAGTTGCAAGGATTTTCTTCTTCACACCGCGATGCACAGGATGCTCAAATTTGCAAGAAGGATTTTATTTATCTGGATACAGTACTCCAAAATAAAAGAGTACAAACCCTAAAACCTGGCTCTCTACATAAATAGGAAACATCTCCCTATTTATCTGAGCAAATATAAAGAGATTGAATACAACTCCACTTCCCATGGAAAGAGTTCAGTATACATCTCAACTTTATTAACATGACCAAAACAACTCTTGCATGCATGTACAGCCCACATCTTTGTAATACGTGACTAACCAACCTCCATGTGCATGTTCTCTAGCCCGAACGTCCCGCATGACATCCTTGACCACCAAGACCTCGATTCCTCCACTGAATCTAGTCGAACCTCGGTTCCTCCATGAACCTAGTTCGGTCCCGTCATCGACCATGTTAGCCCTCGAGCAACACCTGCACATGAATAAACAAGAAACAGATCCGAGCACAAATCCATGACTTGACTCAAAGTCAATCCATGCAACCACTCACACGAATACGTTGCATCAAGCAAAACCATCACCATGCTATCACCAGCATATCAAACAAATCCGAGCACAAGTCCACGACTTGACTCAAAGTCAATCCATGCAACCACTCACACGAGCGTGTTGCATCAAGCAAAACCATCATCATGCTATCACCAGCATATGCACAAGCACCACACATGCCATAGTCACAATCACTTTGCAATGTCAATTTCATTACTCAGCAAATTTTTCAGCACATGATTTCACACCTTTTCTCTTTAGTCTTTAGAGCTATTTGTGCAGAGGGCATGGCCACGTGGGGGGCCAACCAGCCAAGGGCGGAGACATGGAGTGGAGGCTTTGCTAGATTCATGGGGCGACAGGCCGGTGGCTGAGGGAGCAGCAGCGTCCAAATCTACGAGTCTAGAGCAGCTGAGTAGACACAGGTGCGGCCCTCGTGGGTGGACAGTTAAGCGAGCCGTGAGGCGTGGCAGCGTGGTGCGAAGGTGGGTCGAGGCTTGAGCTTTCTGGAGTAGAGGCGGGGAGGTTGGCGGTGAGGAGGCGGGAGGCCGGGAGCTGCAGCGGTGTTGCCTCAGCTCGGGTAGGAGGCCGGGAGCGGTGGCGGCGTGGCCTCGGCACAGGCGGGAGGCAGGGAGCGGTGGTGGCATGGCCAAGGCTCGGACGGGAGGCCGGGAGTGGTGACGGCGTGGCCTTAGCTCGGGCGGGAGGCCAAGAGTGCGGTGGATTGGTACTGACTAGGGTTTGCAATTTTTTCTTAGCTCAGCCTTCTTCAGTTGTGAGGACGTCGGGCAAGCATGGCTGCAAGGACCTTGGAGGGGCAAGACTAGGCCTCGGGTCCAAATAGGATATATATAGTACTTTGCACTATTATTTGAGCTAGGCCTCGGGCCATTGGGGCCTGAGCCTAAGGCCCAGCTCTGCCCCTGCTTCGCAATCACAATTAAAGTCATCGCAATGTCTAAGAAAGATGCTACCATCTTATCACGCCATGTTATTATGCTTTCTGGTATACCGTTATTTACCCTCAACTTATGCCATTTTTCATAAATTTTGAGGTTAATCAAGCTATCAAAAAATACGTAATCAGTGTTGCTTGCACTCTCCAACTCTCGTCATTTATGCAATGAGAATCACTGCTTCCTTTTGTAGTTATGTGAGCTTCCCAATTGCGGTGCCACGATGAGGCAAGCGCAGAAGCACCTCTTTCTGTAAGTTGCCATGCCATGTCTGCTGGTGTCCTGCTAAATGGAGAGGTGATGTTTGACAAAGTATTTTGGCAATAAGAATGGTGCCTGACAAGGTGGTTCTTTCTTGTTCAATATATCAATGGTTGAACTCTGTCTAATGCTTTGTGTGGCTAAAAATTTGGGACAAAAGTATGCAAACTAGTGTGTCAAATCTTCAATATGATGATAGTATTTTTGATTGTATTGGAATTCGTTGTAGGTATCACTGTAGTGTGAAAAGGTGATGAACTGTTTTGGTAATGCCTCTGGTTATGGAATAAACTAGAACATGAGGCTGAAACTTTGTGTATAGTAGGGTTAAGTGATGATCATATTGAGTTGTATGCACCAGCCAGTTCACACAAAAACTTAAGCTGATGAGGAAAGATAGGCAATTCACTTATATTTCAACACCCCCCTCATGTACAGGCTCCCTCAGGTCCTAGGACGTGGAATAGAAGTGGGCCGCAATTATTATTTTTAATTGCACCAACCGGGTCTTGAACTCGAGACCTCTTGGCTCTGATACCAAGTTGAAAGACAGAGGTGCAAGGAAGAAGATAAACACCGTTAAGCCCCTTGGGCCGGTGTCTGCATGTTATATATAGCAACAACAGCCGTTGCTAGGGCGTACAGGAAAAGCACAGGATAATTGTGAGAGTTTGTTACCAAAGATACAAAGGCCTATACAATCTATACTTGGCAAACTACTCCACAATATCCTCATGCATGATATTTTACACTCAGTTGAAAGACAGAGGCGCAAGGAAGAAGATAAACACCATTAAGCCCCTTGGGCCAGTGCCTGCATGTTATATATAGCAACAACAGCCGTTGCTAGGGCGTACAGGAAAAGCACAGGATAATTGTGAGAGTTTGTTACCAAAGATACAAAGGCCTATACAATCTATACTTGGCAAACTACTCCACAATATTTAAAGTTTTCTAATTTCCTTACTGTGAGAGCCTTCGTGAAGCCATCTGCTACCTGATCACCTGTAGGAACAAAATCAATCTGTAGTAATTTTCTGGCAACTCGTTCTCTGACGAAGTGATAATCAACTTCAATGTGTTTAGTTCTAGCATGGAACACAGGATTTGAGGACAGATACATAGCTCCCATATTATCGCACCATAATCGAGCTGCTGGAGGACTTTTAATGCGCAATTCTTGTAGCAGAGTCTAAACCCACATAATTTCAGTAGTAGCATTGGCAAGAGTTTTATATTCCGCCTTGATTGTAGCCAGAGTGAGGCCTAGCTTTGTTTCTTCGCATTCCAAGAGATGAGATTGTCTCCTAGGAATATGGCAAAACCCCATGTTGATCTTCTGTCATCCAGGCAGCCTACCCAATTTGCATATGAATATCCACTCACTAGTGTGGAGGAGGACTTGCATAACTTCAGTCCAAGCTGAGTGCAAGATTTTAGATAGCGTAGTATCCTTTTCACAGCCGCCCAATGAGCAGTGGTCAGCGCATGTAAGAACTGACATACTTTGTTAACAGAGAAAGCTATATCAGGTCTAGTGAGTGTCAGATATTGTAGTGCTCCAACTATACTCCTATATTGAGTTGCATCATTTGATCCCAAAGGAGATCCTTCATGAACTGTCAATTTCTCACTAGTGCAGAGTGGTGTACTTACAGGTTTACAATCCACCATACCAACTTTACGTAATAGATCTGACGCATATTTATTCTGGGACAAAAGGATACCATTGCTAACTTTGGTCACTTCTATGCCAAGGAAATAGCTCAGGTCTCCAAGGTCCTTCAAGGCGAAATCCTGTTGGAGATCCTTTAACAAAGTTGCAACTGCTTCTTGATTTGAACTCACCACTATTATGTTGTCCACATATATAAGAATGAATATAATCACATTTCCACTATTATAGAAAAACAATGAAGTATCAGCCATAGAACCCATGAACCCTAGATCATATAGTTTCCTACTCAGACGTGAGTACCATGCTCGTGGTGCTTGTTTTAATCCATATAATGCCTTATATAGTTTGCAAACAAAGTTTGGGAAGGCAGGATCTTCATACCCAGGAGGTTGTCGCATATATACTTCTTCCTCAAGGATGCCATGAAGAAAGGCATTTTGAACATCCAGTTGTCGTAGAGTCCAACCATTTGAAATGGCAACAGAGAGAATGATCCTGATGGTAGCTGCTTTAACTACATGACTGAATGCGTCTTCATAATCAATACTATACCGCTGTTTGAAGCCTTTAGCAACTAAACGAGCCTTGTATCTATCCAGACTGCCATCTTGTTTTCTCTTGATCTTATAAACCCACTTACTGTCAATGACATTCCTTCCTTTCTGAGGTGGAACTAAATGCTGAGTCTTGTTTTTCTGCAACGCAAAAAATTCAGCATCCATAGCATTTTTCCAACTTTTATCATGTAATGCCTCATCTAAACTCTGGGGTTCATCAGTAGAAGTAAAGAAACCATATGTCGGCGTATTTCGCCTGACAAGATTCCACTAACGGGGTGCTTACCTCCTGGACGGAAAATATGGTTCGGTAGAGGGCATCTTCGTGGTTGGAAACCCTAATGTCTCTCGACGATGGATTATAGGAATCAGCAAGCTGGTGGACACGACGGTTTACCCAGGTTCAAGCCCCCGGTGTGGGTAATAGCCCTACATCCTGCTGGTTCTTTGTTGAGAAAATGGGGAAGTGTTTACAAGGGTGTTCTTCAGCGTCTGCTTCTCTATGCTTTCTGTTCTAGCCGATCGGCCCCCTCCCTCATGCACCAAGGCGCCCTTATATAGACGGGCCACCCCGGGCAGGAGAGAAGAGGACGCTATACTTATCTACAACACATTAATTACACCCATCATTCCAGCTTTCACGTCGACCCACGACTCATTTATTAAGTACGCCTCCGTGGCCTTGTCCTTCAAACTTCATTTAATGTCGGTGAGAGGCCTGCGCCGGATTACATCGGGGCAGGGGCGATCCTGACGGGTTGGTAAGCGTCGAGGGATGAGCCGTCGTCGTGTCAAAAGCTGAATCCTTCACAATTAATGTCACGACACGAGGTTCGGGGAGGAAACTTGAGGCAAAGCCTCCCCCTCATTCTTTTGGTTGCCTTCGTGGCACGACAAAGGGGGGCCCAAGCGCCCGCCACTCGTCAGCGCCCGCGCCACGCGTCGACGGCAGGCGTGATCGCCGAACTTTCGCCCGAGGCCACGTGGGCTCCTCGCCCGTGGCGGCGTGCTTTCGCTCGGCTACCGCCAGACGCCACATGGGCGCTTCGCCCGTGGCGGCGTGTCGCCAGACTCGCTAAAGGGCCCGTGGGCTTCGCCCGGCGGGTAGGCGTGCTCGCCCGGCTTCTGTCGGGGCGTCCGCGGGCGCTCACCCGAAAGCGAGGCGTGGTCGCCAGTGCTCGCCCGAGGCCACGTGGGCTCAAAGCGGGCGAGCCACTCCTTGGGCCTATTATTTCTCTGATGGAAAGGTACCCGGTGCAAAATACAATCGGTAGCCCCGGGCCGTCTCGGAACAGCGCCGATTGCTTTTGAGACCTTATTTAATGCGGTGCATTCTGGATGGGCCCACCACTGCGCCGCATAACAACTTGTCCTTCCACTTCAATCGATTTTTCTTGGGACCAAACGCCGTGCCCTTCGCTGATGCAAAGCCGTCGCATGGGGTCTATATATGTGCACACCCCCACGCAACAGTTCATGCCTACTAGTTTTCTTCACACTTTGCTTTTTGCCCTTTTGCCTTCTTTGCCTGAAGAACTCCGCCACTGCCACAATGGCGCAATCCCTTCTTCCTTCCACAGCCGGCAAACGTCAGATGGACTTCGCCAATGGGATGGCACCCGGGGGTTCCCTTCACCCCCGCCAGGGGACCACCGTGCCAAACTGCGAGCCAGGGGAGATTGTTGTCTTCACCTGGGGGCTTATGGCGGGCTTAGTGCCGCCATTCTCTGAGTTCTTCCTCACCGTCCTTCATTTCTACGAGATTCACCATCTTCATCTCTCCCCCAACTCCATTGTCCTCCTCCCCACCTTCGCTTACCTCTACGATATGTTCGTGGGGGTAATGCCCAATCTCCCTTTCTTTCGCTACATTTTCACCTACCGTATCACCCCTGACAGTGGGGTCGCAGGAAGCTGCCAGTTCCGCCTTCACGATGGGTCGGCCCCCCGATACATTCATTTTCTGCCACGCTCCAACTAGAAGAACTGGCGGGGCGATTGGCTTTACATCGGCGACGACAGCGGGGTTGACCTTCTTGGAGTACCCTGCGTGCGGGCGGTAGCCCGCGAGAGCTGGAGCTCGCCCGTCGAGGAGACGGCGGAGCTCGACAATGGTGGCCCACATCGATCGGTTCTGGCGGCAGAAGCAGATTAGGGCTGGTAGTCCGAGACTTTGTGTCTCGAGGATCAGCCCTAACGTCGTCGCGCCCATACATGGCGATACATAGGGGGCAGCGACATGACGCGCAGCGCCGCGCACGAAAAATCTGCTTACCCTTCTTCTTGAATGCATATTTTTCTTCGTCGCTTTTGTTATCCAATGCTCCTATCTTCTTTTGGCGCCAGGTGAGGGAAACTTGAGCAGTGCCGCCCTCTCCCAGTGGCTATCTGTGTTGATCCCACCGGTGCCGAGTGGCCTGGAGTTTTCGGCCGACGCCCGGGCGCTCTGTGATCTAGAGTTCGCAGAGCACCTTCAGATTGTTCAATCCTTCCCGGCGATGGACTCCACTGGTCCCGCCGTGGTGCCAGCCCATGGCCCCATGACGATCAGGGACCAGCCTCGGGCCATTGACTGGAGTGCAGGAAAATGGCCTATCGCTCCAAACGCCCCTGGCGTGGACCCCAAGAGAGTCTGCACCTGGGGCCCATCTTCTGCTGCCGCCGCCTTCACGACTCCGCCGAGCGCGTCTGAAGCGGCGATGGCTCTTCCGGCGGCGCTGCCGCCGCCCCCTCAGGCCCAGCTACACCGGCGCGACTCAACTCGGCGACACCGTCTCCACCGGCGCCAACTCCAATGGTGCCGAGTTCGACCACCGCTGGTACCCGCCCGAGCGGACTTGCGGTGGCAACCACCTCCTTTGGCTTCAAATTGCCTTCGAGGGCGGACCGCCAAAGCGCCCCGCCCGTGCAGACATTTGCAGCACCCACGGGCGCGACGAGAACTTTTGCTCAAATGCAGCCTGGCGGTTTCGAAGCCGCCAGACCTGACGTCGCTGGGGCCAACACTCCTGCTCCTCCCGCTCTGATCACCCCCGCCGCCCGCGTCGCCGACCTGCATACGCTGCATACCGAGATTGGCGAAGCGCTCGCAGCTGTGACCACTCTCCTCACGATAGCCTCCCAACGCGAAGTCCACATGATGCAGCAGTGGGCGCTGACCTGAGATGGAGAGGCGAGGCTTGATTGGCCCAAGAGAGGCCACAGGTGACCTTACTCGCCCGGCGCGAGGAGGCCGAGGCAGCGGAGGATCTGGAGGAGATGGCGGCAAACAGCACAACATCATAACCATGCTTCGGTCATCATCCGACGCATGGTGCGGTCTTGGCGCCGTTAGGGGTGGACCTTCAGAGCCGCTAGAGCCCACAGCGTCAAGATCGCCATGCACCACTCGGGTCGCCGATGCGCTCTCCGGCCTGCCAGCCGCCATGGCCGCCCGCTCCATCCAGGAAGGGCAGCAAGTCGCCAGGGTCACCGCAACCTTCGTGCTCGCATGCTACGCCAGCCGCAACGCCGCCTTCAACCCAATGACCGTCGCAGATGGCATTGAGGGAGATGAGGCTCAGGCGCAGGCGCGCATGTAGGAGGCCGCGGAACGCATCGTCAGCATGATGATGGCGGAAGCCTCGGACTTAGGCGTGGCGGTAGCGGAGCCGGAGGCCAGAGACGATGACGGGGGCATCAAAGTCGTCAACGGCGACTGATGGCTTGGGCCACCTTTTTTTGTTTTCTTCTTTGTTCCTGTTTTTGTATGCCAGAACAATATTAGCAATTGCAATGAAGTTGGCATATTTTGGTTTCACCTGGACATGTTCATCTGTTTGCATTTTAGGTATGCTTGCTTCAACTCAATCCTTGGGCGACTAGCCCTCAGCCTTGTCGCAATGCGAACCTAAGCATTTAGGTTAGATCGATACTTAGGCATTCTTTGAGTGATTGCAATACCGTGAACAGAAATTATGCAGAAAGTAGACAAACAGTCTTTAGTTTCTGCGTAAGGGTGTCACTGACTCCCGTCCTTTTGGAACTTACATTCTTGTGATCTCTTGGAACCTGACCGCAGCATTGCGCAACAAGGAGGTGAGCTTACAGGAGCGATACCAGGCTTGTGGTGCTCGCGGAGACAACCGACAGGACTGCACGAAGTTAACCCGGGTGTATGAGCCGCGTTTGAATCACCGTACCACACTCGCACTCCTAGTCACGCGTCCTTGTGATACAAACGCTGGGTAATTCCGTTTATCAGCAAGGAGCCAATAGGTTATAAGAGCTAGTGATAACCACGCATACTTCAACCCATTAGGGTACAAGTGTGAAAAATAAGTTGGCACTGTTAAAACAAACAACTTATCTTTGCCATAGGCCACTAGGCGACCAGCTCCTTGACCGGTCATGAAGGCCAATGCTTTGGTGAGCAGGGCGTGGTCACCCATCTGCTTGCCAGGCGGGTAGAGCATGGTCGCCTAACTGGCTGCCAAACCTTCACGTGGGCTTATCGCTAGGCGAGCAGGGCTTGATCGTTTGCCCGTTTGCCTAGGGGCCACGTGGGCTGCTCGCCTGGCAGGCAGGGCGTGATCGCCCGCCTGCTCGCCCAGCTGTCACGGGGTTACCTCGACTGCCTGAGTTGCAGGTGCGCTAGCACTTCATCTGCGGTTGCGCATGGCTACTGAAAGCACAAGGAGGTTGTCGGCGTATTCCACCTGACAGGCCCGGAGTCTACAGACCGGGTTTGGTTCGATAGGAGGGCGTCTTCGCAGTTGGCTAACCCTAGAGGGTGAAAACCCTAGAGACTCCCACACGGCGAATTCCGGCGTATATGAACTAGGGATGACACAGAGATTTTACCCAGGTTCAGGCCCCCTTTGCCTTGGGTAATAGCCTTACTTCCTGCTAGATTGTTTAAGGAATGTTTGAAACTGGTACAGTACAGAGCTTTTGGGTGACAAGTTCTTCCTTAGGCTCTACTGCAGAACTCTTGATCTTTCAACCCCTCTTCCCCATGCACTAGAGGGCCCTTATATAGGCCAGGCCAACCAGAGTAGGTACAAGGGGGGTCATCATGCTGATCTTCATACATTTATTACGCCTTCCGTCTTGTCCGTTCCTCCGGCCTCATTAAATGCCGGCGCATGGCTAAGCCCGTCCTTGGTATGTGACCCCTTTTGTGGGTAGGTGAGAGGCTTGGAGGAATGGGCTTGTAGCGAAATCCTCATAGTTGACAGATCGACACCGCAGACTGCCGCTGGAGCGATGCGATAGGGAAGGAGACTTGAGTGAAACTACCTGCACCACCTTTTTGCCTTGCGACAGGCGGCGGTGGTGTCTCGCCACCACTCACCGAACGCCCGTGGGTGGGGCGCGGCGGCGAGCGTCGCCCACTGCTCACCGGGCGCCACGTGGGCGGTACTGGCCGGCGGCCGTGCTTTCGCCGCCCGTCCGCCACGCCGCCACGTGGATCTGGCCGCCGGCGGCGAAGCGTCCTGCTCACCACTCGCCGGGCGCCACGTGGCAGGTACATCGGCCGGCGGGCGTGCTACGCCGCCCGTCGCCAAACGCCACGTGGGTCGGGCGCCGGCGGCAAGGCGTCTCGCCCACTGTCGTCGACACCACGTGGGCGATACTGATGGCGGGCGTGCTGGTGCGTGTAAGTTCAAGGTAGCCCTTGTATGATTTTGGTGATTAATGACAAACATAGTTATTGACAATGTTTATTTTAAAGCGATTAATGACAAACCTCTAATATGCTTATTGATATGAGACTAATATGTTCATTGTGAAGATTGTTTTTGTCTCATCTTATTTAAAGGAAATCATATATGAAAAGAATGAGTATGCAACTTTGAGGTATGTGCTCGGTATTCCACTCTCATTTATTAGTGCATTTGTCATATGCAAGCACATGCTAATAGTTTTTGCATTTATGCCATTCATATCATGTCATATTCATTGTGGCATAAACATTACCGCACTGTTCGTATTTTGCACTTGGGACTTCAGATACTCTTATCTTAGTTTGGCGCCAAATCTCTCATTCAAAATACTTTAGTCCAGCGCCAACTTGAATCTCTTGGTTGAACTTCTAATTTGCCCATCTATGACGGACCAAATTATTTGGTCCGGCATACACATACCTTTGACAAACCAAAGTCTTCTAGACTTCCTATGTATGACGGACTAAATTTTTTAGTCCGGCATGAACGTGGTTTGCTTGTCTTTGGATCTTTGATCTTATATGACTATTCTTTAAGTGATCCTTTGGTTGCTTCTTTATAGACTTCACCATGATTGATCATATTTGTGCATATAAACTCACCATGAATGTTTCTATCATGCACAACCTTCGTGGAGTCTAATTTGGTTTAAATATTTGTTTCGATATTGATCCATGTATCTATGTGTGTTTAATTCATTGGATCAAAATATCTTCATGCCTTGATTTTAAGAGAGCTTATGATGGGTATTTGATAACTTGTGTTTTGGTGATTGAATTTGATTGCGATCAATTTGGATTTGGATGTTTGACACTTTTTTGGAAGTCTCTTCATGGGGAACGGACCGGTTTTAGTGCTTAGAATATGCACTGGATCATCCAATCAATCTAACAACAAGTTTCCCTTTTGAGCCGGCCCAAACTCTCTAAAACTCCCATGTATGACGGACCAAAAATTCGGTCCGGCACACATGTATGGCGGACAAAATTTTTTGGTCCGTCATACACAGGCTTTTGATAGTGTTTCGTATTTTGCATTTTTCAAGGTTCTCCTGTGCTCGAAAAAATAAAGTGTCTACATGAAAGTTGTACAAAATTTCGAGACGAATCTTTTTCATGTTGACAACTTTTTCATTTGAGCAACCGAAAAAATAATAAAAATTCAGGAAGTGGACTGAATTTCTATGTGTGGGATGGACTAAATATTTGGTCCGTCATACACATACTTTTGACAGGATCTTGATATTTTGCATTTTTGAGGGTTTTCCCGTGCTCAGAAAAATAAAGTTTATATATGGAAGTTGTATAAAATTTCGAGATGAATCTTTTTCATGTTGACAACTTTCTCATTAGAGCAACAGAAAAATTTATAAAAATTCTTGAAGTTGGCTGCTGTGTTATGAAGGCATTCTTTATGTTCTGTGGTGTTGGAATTGCAAATATTTTTCAATGCACATGTATTGCTCATTCATGTGCACATTATTAAGAAGATAAAAGATTAATTGAGTAATTTAAATTGATTTGCCTTGCAATTAATTTAAATACCTTTTGGTATTATTCTAACTAAGGGTATGAATCAAATGCATATACATCTCGGTGCACTTAGTAGGAGCATTCTTATGTCAAGTGTTTCATATATATTGGGTTTCATTATCAAACACTTGTTGAGCTTAAAACTTAATGACTATCAAATATATCCATGCAAATCTATTGAGCTTTTGGGACTAATGCCTTTCTTGAGATGCTTTGAAGAGAATTAGGTCCCGGAGCATGTGTGATGACCAAGGCGTGATAAAGGATTGATTGTTAAGTCAAGATCAACTAGACAGGATTCACCAAGAGCTGAGGGCGAGTCAAGATCGATTTGATGAGAGGGTCATCGGGAGGATGATCGAATCAAAGTCGATAGGACGGAATAGCCTCATGAGGTAATCAAGTCAAGGTTGACAAGACGAAGACTTCAACAATTATGACGGTCATCATGCACAACACATCAAGTAAAAAAGCATGAAGCTTAGAAGTGAACCTAAAGATGCTCAAGGCCAAGGTATGGCTAGTATAGGACTGAGGATGTTTCCTAGTCTTTCACCGGTCTTGGTGTTGGAGGAAAGACCGGATTGATAGGATAGTTGCCGTACTATCAAGAGGAGTCCGGATTGTTATTGATTGGACCGTTTCCAAGCTCTCGAGTGATGCACATTGAGTCTCCTAGCCCCTAAGTGAGCCTAGTGAGGTGTCTTGGGGTGTTAGAAGTGTTTAGTAAAAGAGAGAAGTTAGTGCTGTCCAAAAATGTGAGGTTTTGGGTGTCTTCTGATTCCTTATGAGTTCTGCACTCCTCCTTTGGGATTTGGGTGCTGAGACCTTTCTAGATGGATAGCCCTTGTTCTTAGCTTTCTAAAGAGTCCAAGATCACCCAATTCCGAGTTCGGACGAGAAAGTTATCGCCGTTTTCGTGCTGGCTGTACATGCAGTGACGGACCAAAAGTTTGGTCCGTCATACATAGGATTTCACATAAGTTCAGTCCGTGGCGAATGTAAAATTCCCTGGTACTGTTCCCAACGGCTAGTTTTGGGTTCAAACGGCTAGTTTTGAGTGTGTTGGGTATTTATACCCCCTCCAACCTATTGTGAACCAACTTTTGGCAATCCATTCATCATCTTTGAGCTAAAGGTGTGTGAGAGGAACTCCTATGTGTTAGGAGTGTCCAAGACACTAATCTTTTGAGTGTGATTAAGAGAATCCTAAGTAAGATTAGTGTGTGATCAAGAGTGTCCTGTGTGCATCTCTCTTGAGCTTGATCCGGTGTGATCAAATAAGCTTCGGGCTTGTTACTCTTGGTGCTAACAGCACCTAGACGCGTGGAAGGCGTTGAGTACGGTGATCTTCTCAAGCGAAGATTGTGAGAAGGCCGGGGTGTGCGATGTGCTAGCAAGACAAGAGCAGGGCCGAGGAAGGTCTATCTACTCTTGGAGCTAGCAGCTTGTAAGGGTTGGGGCTCACCTCACCGTTGTGGTGGAAGAGTCACCCGAGTGGAGACGAGGCAAAGTGCTCGAGAGGGCCGGTCTTTGTGAGGAGCAAGGACTTGCCTCAACGTGGAGTAGGAGCGTGGCTCCGAACCACGGGATAAAAATCCTTGTGTCACTTGTGGTATCTCTTGTCTCCTTATGCATTGCTTTACTTTGTGTTTATCCTTTATGCATAGTATGCCCTGTCTGTTTATGTGAGTTCACTGCTAGTTGTGTCTTTGTCATGTGTTGACTTGTGAGAGCCAACTAGTCTATCTTGAGCTATTCATTTGTTGGCATTTACCTTCCTAGAATTAATTTGCTTGCTGGTCACTCTAGAACTGCATACCTTGATTTAGTTAATTCTTGTTCTAGTGTGCTTGTCCTGCTTGCCATCATCTAGGTCAATAACTTGTGTTCGAATATCATTTTCTAGCTTCCGCATTTCATTAAGATTTGGACACAAGTATAAAATTAGTTTAGAGATTAAAATTTGAAGAAGCCCAATTCACCCCCCCTCTTGGGCATCCGATTCCTTACAAGTGGTATCAGAGCTAGGGCTCTCACTAAATAGACTTCACCGTCTTGAGAGTAATCGGATGACCATGGAGGATTTTAAGTACCTAGGTGTTGCACCTTTATTTGATAGCATGAACTTCAATCGTTGGAAAATTCGCATGTCATGCTATCTTCAAGCTATGGATTATCGTGTGTGGCAGATTGTAGATGTAGGTTTTTCTCCTCCAAAGAACTCCAAGGTTCTAACCGTTGAGGATGAGAAAAACTTGCATCTCAACGCTCTTGCTACTGATGTTTTGTTTAGTGTTTTGAGCGTAGATGAGCAAAAGAAGATGAGCCATCTTACGAACGCTCATGATGTGTGGATGCAAATTCAAAGAAATCAAAACAAGTCCATTGATCAAGAAGATGCAATTCAAGAATGGACTTCAAGTGAAGATTTCTGCACATCAAGCTCGGATGATGATGAGTGCTCTCCATCTCCCACTTCACCTCATTGCTTCACGGCTGAAGGTAATAATGAGGTAGAGTTATCAATGAGCCCTCCCATAATGATTTCATACATATGATTGGTAGGCTCCATGATTCCCTTGAGAAGGAGATAAGGAAATCATATGACTGGTCTCAAAAGTTCAATTTGCTTCAAAAGTCATATGATGCCTTAAAGGAAGATCATGAACATCTCCTCCTCAAGAGTGTTAATGCTAGCAAGGTGGATGTAGGTTTAAGCTGCACTATTCTAGATGATTTGCCTTGTTTAAATGTCATTCCATCCACATCATCTAGAAATGACATATCCACTTTTTGTGATGATTTACTTGACATACCATGCTGCTCTAGTGCTAAGGTAGATGCATACATGACTTGTGATCTATTAGATGATGTGTCCTGTTTAGGTTCCACTCCTAATACTTTATCTAACAATAATAGCTCCACCTTATGTGATGAATTGATTGATAAAATTCTTGACACTAGTGCAAATGCTTCTATTTCAAATATGTCTTGTAATGAGATGAATAATGTGCCTAACTGATCTAACTTAAATGCTCTAATTTCCTCTAGTATTTGCTATACTAACCTTGTTGTAGAGGAAAACAAAGAGCTCAAGGCTCAAGTTGAAAAATTGAGAAAGGACTTGGAGAAATGCTACAGAGGGAAAGCCAACCTAAATGCCATCTTGGGCAACCAAAAATCTGAGAAGGATAAGAAGGGTCTTGGTTTCATCCCTAAGAAGAGCAATCACAAGACAAGACACTCCAAGTCCACCAAGAACAAAGGAAGTTGCCCCAAGCCCCAAGCCGACAAGAAGAAGATCATTCGGTGCTTTGGATGCAACAAGTTAGGGCACATCGCCTCTAAGTGTCCTAACAACATGGAAATCAAGAACACATCCATCAAGAGGCAAACCGGCAAAGAGCAAGTCAAGAAAAAGAGAGCTTCAAATCCAACTTGCTACAATTGCCGAGAAAAAGGGCACATTGGTAAAGAGTGTCCTTATGGTAAAACTCCCAAGCCCATCCTTGTCAATGATCATTATATGCTTAGGAGAGATAAATATGGCAATTTGTTTGCTAAAAATGTTAGCCCAACCAAAAATAATGTCAAGACTATTTGGGTGGCAAAACACATAATTCATGACAATTCTCTTGGGGAGCAAGGAGACACCTTGGGTAAGAAAGAAATCGGGAGTTTACCCAAGGATGGTGGTAGGCTAAGCCCCAAGGTGAATTTTGTTAAGAAGGGTGTGCTTTGCCTCCTTACTAATCATTCCAAACCAAAGGCCAATTTTCTTGCTAAGTGCCCTAAAGCAAAAACCAATAGTAGTAAATCTTGTTATTCTCTTGTTGATTCTAAGGACAAGATCTCTACTAGGGCACTTAAATGTATTTTGGCTAACACTCATGGACCCAACAAGAGTTGGGTACCAAACTTGCTTGAAAATGCTTAATAGGATTCGAAGAGACACTGAAGGCTTGGCCAGTGCATAAAAAGAGGTGGAGTCACCACCAACCAGTTATGGCCAAGCATGAGGATATTCAACTCACCATCACGAACCAATGTCACTTCGGTAACAATTTAAATTCAAGCACTTTACCTTGTGTAGGCAACTACATTATTGCTTCTAGCCTTGTGTAGGTTAAGATGCATTAGTATAAGATAATAAAAATCAGTTTAATTGCTTGTTGTGAGTACTTGCTCTTGCCTCTTACCTATTCTCTTATTGCAATCTTGAGCAAGTTAAACTGTGGCACATTAAGGGGGAGTGTTAATTCATATCCATGTATATTATATCCCTACATGTGCCCATGTTTATATAAGTGCTAATATATATTTTCAAAATCAAGCCATTTAGCCAAAAGTCAAAATTTTGTATACTATTAGTATTCTTGTGAAAAACTAATTGCAAAATGTATACAAATGTATTTGAAACGTTTTTCAAAGGTTTTGGCTTCACAAAATCTATTTTGAAAAGAAAATAAGTTTCATGATCAAAATCTAGATAGTAGTATATTGTTTTGGATTTAAACTTATAATTTTCATAGAATTATATGTAAAATGATTTTGAAAATAATTCCAAAATGAAAAACCTAGAGTTGGTCATTCTTAACAAGCCTTGTATTCAAAAGATTTTTAAAAGACCAACCTAGCAAAAGTTATTTGATTTTGAAACTCACCGAAAAACTATAATTGACCCATAATGGTCATATTATTGCACTTAGTGAGTTTCTCCGTTTGGACCAGATTCTTAGCCATATCTTGTTTCAAAATAGTATTTCAAACTCATACATACTAATTCCAATCAAATATCTTCTCATTTGCTTCGTTTGATACTTTTTGGAATGATTTGAAAATCATATGCATGTATATCCTTTATATGAGCTGTTTTGGTCAAAAGTCAAAAATATTGTTTAAAAGGCCAATATTTGTGAAAATCTTTATAAAAGTTCTCAAATATGTATTTCAAATGTTTTACAATGCTTTCGAAGTAAAAATTCATATTTTAGAAACAAAATAGCAAATTTGGCCTCAAATGGATCTTATATGATTTTGTTTTTGAATTAAATGAAATATTTTCATAAGTTAAAATCTATTGAGTTTTTGAAAAAGTGGTCAATACAAAACTCGTAGGGTTGTTCATTTTAAGCATTTCTTTAGTTCAAAGTTTTTCCAAATGACCAACCGTTCAAAAGTTAAAACCATTTGAATTTGGCCAAAATCATTCATTTAACCCAAAATGACCTTTTCTTGCATATTGTCATTTTTGCTATTTCAATTGGATTTCTTTGTGTATCCTGGCTTGAAAGAGTATTTTTGACTCATACAAAGCCATAAAAGTTAAAATCTCCATAAATTTCAAATCGGATTGCATTTTGAGCATTCGATGCAAATTCAACTTCTCGTTTTGCCTACAAAGCGCAATCTGCCATATCTTTTGAAAGAAATTTTCTTTTGAGAAAATTTTTTTTGTGAAACCTTCTAAATAGTTCAAAGTTCATTTCTGGAAAGTTTCAAATCAATCGGACTTTATTTGAAAAAGTTTTGACTTTTCTCCTCTTTGAGTAAAAATCATGCCTACAAAGTAAAATTTGGTATATCTTTTGATTGGAAACTCCTTTTTGGAAAATTATTTTTAGAAAAGTTTCTTATGAGTCTAAAGTATGTTTCTGCATAATTTCAAATAATTTTAACTTCATTTGAAAAAGTTATGGCTTTTTCTCATTTTGATCAAAAGACTGAAAATTCAGACTTTTGCATGGTTTTGAGCTGATTTGTGATTTTTGTATCTCTAAATCAGATCATAATTTGAGGGAAATATCTTAGTAATAATTGATCCTCAATAGTTGGTCTATAACTCTAAATTTTATCAGATTTATTGGACCTCATTTGAGCTGTTTTTCTGCCATCTTTTAAAGCCTAAATGAAATGTCAAAATCTGAAAATCTGAAATTCTAGTTCATTGAATATTTGTGGTTTTCATATCTTTAAATTGGTTTCAAGGTGGAAGAATCTCTCAAAACAAAACTTGAGCATATTTAAATGAATTAGCTCCATGATATACCTTTTAATCCTTGTGGAGCTTGTTTAATCAAGTTTTGTATGTTTGAAAGAGGATCTCCTTTTGGTTTTGTCATAGTATTAAGTTGATTTTTAATTAATATATAGTGTTGGTTTCTGAGACAATGATCTTGTTTTGAAACAAATATGAATATTTTTCTCAAAATTCTAAATCATTTAAAAGCTATGCCTTTTTGAAATTCACCAAAATCTCTATTTTGATCTTATTTGGCATATTCTCGCATTAAGTTGGATTTTATGATTTGAATGGATTTGATTATGCAAATTGGCTTATAAATATCTATCCAACTTACATGAAGCCATAGAAGTGCACACTTCCATTCAAAACTCATTTGGTTGCCCTTTTGAGGAATTGGTGAACATTCTTATCCTTTATGTGTTTCAAATACAAATTTCACCACATTTCTCAAAGTAAAGTTGATTTATTGAAAATTTTTGTTGGAAAACCTTTTCTTGCATCCTAAGTTTAGATCTGGAAATTTCCAAATTTAGTTGAACTTGTTTGCAAGAATGTTGACTTCTTTTGACTTTGTGTCAAAATTGAACCTTCAATGCACATTTTGATCTAACTTTTTGATTGGAGGGTGATATTTGAGAAATTCTTTTTTGGAAAAGTCTCTTGAATGTCCATGGAACATTTCTGGAAAATATCATGGCTATTGGACTTCATTTGATAAAGCTTTGAGCTAATTTTAAAATGCTCAGTTTGCTGAAATTTCAGGTTTAGGCTGATTGTGGGGCTGTTTTGTAATTTTTGTATCTCCAAATAGGTTCATAATTAGAGGAAAGTGTTATGACATATTTTGATCCTCTATAGTTAGACTTCATTGTCTAATTTTTCCAGAATTTATGAACCTTGTTTGAACCTTCTTTCAGCCCTGTCAAGAAAAAAAAAGCTTAAATGGAATGTCAAAACTGAATTTTTCAGCACATTGCACTTTTGAAATCTTGCCTACCTTTAAGATGATTTAAGTATTTTCTTGTGATGAAAACTAAGGTAACTCAATTTACTGCTCCATGATTCATCTAAAATTATTTGGGAGCTCATTTGTTGTTGTTTTCATCGTCAGGACCATTTCAAAACGAGATTTCTTTTCCCGAAACCTTTGATTCAGCATTCTCTATTTTCAAGTTTTCGAGGTTTTTCTTTGCTCAAATGATTTTTCGGTCTTCATAGCCCTCGAAGATAATTTCGAGATAGATCTTTTCCGTGTTGATGATTTTTTGCATTTGAGAAATGGTTTAAAAGTTATAATCGATTTTGTGCTGCTATTTGCATCTTTTGAGATTTTGAGAGTTTTAAATTGGAATCTTGGCAAGCCTTTCGAGATGAAAATGAGGATGCATATAAATAGTAGCTCTACAGTCTACTTAATATCCATCGGAGAAAATTTACTTGAGTTTCTCATTCGATCGAAAGTGTTCATGTGTATGTCTCTTGGAGTTGGTATCATTTCTTAATCTTTGGCTCCAAGTGTTCCTTCTTAATCTTATTGATTTTATCCAATAAAGGAGGTTATTTTCATTGTAAGTTCAAGAGCTTGTTTGTTTACTCGAGCTTTATCTTTTGCTCTTACTTACAAAAGACATCAAATTTGTTTTATTCGATCTTTGCCTTTTCTTGCAAGTGTAATCTTATTGCCTTGATCCACTATCTTCTGATTGCAATATTTTTTAAGTGGTATCAAGTAGTAGCATGCTTTCCTTGCAAGTGGTTTTGTTTTTCATTCTGCATCATACAGTGCATCTAGCTTATTCATTTGCCATATAACCCACTTTGTTCTTATAGTCATATCTTACAAGTGGTGTTATCTCTTTTAGTCTCTCAAAGTTACAAACTTACAAGTTGTATCAAGCAGGAAGATATTTGTTTCCGGAAATCGGTTGTTTGTCTACTCATGTGCAGGGGATCGAAGGAGGATCAATGTCGACGGCAGGATGAAGGATATAGATGGAATCTATAGTCCGAGAGATCGAAGGCCGTGCGAAATGATCGGATTCGGTTCAAGCATGTGGTGGGTGAGAATCGACAAAGGGGCGTATTCTTTCTCATGACCATATCGTAAATGCCTATGCATTAACTTGTGGGGACTTGATTATTTGTGATATCCTTTTCCCTTACAAGTGCTTTACAAATGGTATATATGACAAGTGGTATTCTTCTATACAAATTGCTTATGTGTTATCTAACATTTCTTATGTGAGTTAATAGATGCTTCATTTTGATATAGATGACACACCATATTGAGGTACCCACTTGCCCATTACTTTTAGAGATCATGAGCTTGTACTTTATTTATATCTTGTGTCTCATGATCATGATATTCTATTATTGTTCTAGATTATCTCTCACAAGTAATTTCACATATCTTTGCCATGATTGTTCTTACTTATATCCTTATGGCATGACATATTTGCTTCATTAGCTACTTGTGATTTGTTATTGACTAAATCTTGGATATTATTGCTTTTATAGCATGCCTAGATTTAGGGGGAGCTTGATATTCATGATCTACCTTTTGCTCCTTATTACAAGATACTCTCCATTATCTTGTTTATTCATCTCATAAGAGAGTAGAGGCATTCATGTTGATTTATTGTAGATGATAATCTTTTTGGATGATTAATGCCAAAAGGGGGAGAATTTTCATGTATTATCAATTGCCTCCCCACTTATTATTTATAGAGCCAAAAAGGGGAGAATTTTGACATGTACAAAATCTTGTTATGTTTTTATTGCCATTTATTGCAATTGATATGAGGTTTGTCATAAATCACCAAAAAGGGGGAGATTGTAAGTTCAAGGTAGCCCTTGTATGATTTTGGTGATTAATGACAAACATAGTTATTGACAATGTTTGAAACTGGTACAGTACAGAGCTTTTGGGTGACAAATTCTTCCTTAGGCTCTACTGCAGAACTCTTGATCTTTCAACCCCTCTTCCCCATGCACTAGAGGGCCCTTATATAGGCCAGGCCAACCAGAGTAGGTACAAGGGGGGTCATCATGCTGATCTTCATACATTTATTACGCCTTCCCGTACTGTCCCATTCCTCCAGCCTCATTAAATGCCGGCCTTGGCCCATGGATCCGCCCGTTATGTGACCCCTTTTGTGGGTAGGTGAGAGGCTTCAGAGGAATGGGCTTGTAGCAGAAATCCTCATAGTTGACAGATCGACACCGCAGCTGCCGCTGGAGCGATGCGATAGGGAAGGAGACTTGAGGTGAAACTACCTGCACCACCTTTTTGCCTTGCGGCCAGGCGGCGGTGTCTCGCCCCAGCTCACCGAGCGCCACGTGGGTGGGCGCCCGGCGGCGAGCGTCGCCACTGCTCACCGGGCGCCACGTGGGCGGTACTGCCGGGCGTGCTTTCGCCCGCCGTCCGCCGAACCGCCACGTGGTGGCGCCGAAGCGGCAGCGTCCTGCTCACCTGCTGCCACGTGGGCGTGGGCGAGGTTACACGGCGGGCCGTGCTCGCCGCCGTCCGCCAAGCCGCCACGTGGGCGGGCGCCCGGCGGCAGTCTCGCCCCACACTTTCGTCGGGCACCACGTGGGCGATACTGTTGGCGGGCGTGCTCGTGTAAGTTCAAGGTAGCCCTTGTATGATTTTGGTGATTAATGACAAACATAGTTATTGACAATGTTTATTTTAAAGCGGTGCTTAATGACAAACCTCTAATATGCTTATTGATATGAGACTAATATGTTCATTGTGAAGATTGTTTTTGTCTCATCTTATTTAAAGGGAAATCATATATGAAAAGAATGAGTATGCAACTTTGAGGTATGTGCTCGGTATTCCACTCTCATTTATTAGTGCATTTGTCATATGCAAGCACATGCTAATAGTTTTTGCATTTATGCCATTCATATCATGTCATATTCATTGTGGCATAAACATTACCTGCCTTGTTAAGTATTTTGCACTTGGGACTTTAGATACTCTTATCTTAGTTTGGCGCCAAATCTCTCATTCAAAATACTTTAGTCCAGCGCCAACTTGAATCTCTTGGTTGAACTTCTAATTTGCCCATCTATGACGGACCAAATTATTTGGTCCGGCATACACATACCTTTGACAAACCAAAGTCTTCTAGACTTCCTATGTATGACGGACTAAATTTTTTAGTCCGGCATGAACGTGGTTTGCTTGTCTTTGGATCTTTGATCTTATATGACTATTCTTTAAGTGATCCTTTGGTTGCTTCTTTATAGACTTCACCATGATTGATCATATTTGTGCATATAAACTCACCATGAATGTTTCTATCATGCACAACCTTCGTGGAGTCTAATTTGGTTTAAATATTTGTTTCGATATTGATCCATGTATCTATGTGTGTTTAATTCATTGGATCAATATATCTTCATGCCTTGATTTTAAGAGAGCTTATGATGGGTATTTGATAACTTGTGTTTTGGTGATTGAATTTGATTGCGATCAATTTGGATTTGGATGTTTGACACTTTTTTGGAAGTCTCTTCATGGGGAACGGACCGGTTTTAGTGCTTAGAATATGCACTGGATCATCCAATCAATCTAACAACAAGTTTCCCTTTTGAGCCGGACCAAACTCTCTAAAACTCCCATGTATGACGGACCAAAAATTCGGTCCGGCATACATGTATGGCGGACTAAATTTTTTGGTCCGTCATACACAGGCTTTTGATAGTGTTTCGTATTTTGCATTTTTCAAGGTTCTCCTTTGCTCGAAAAAATAAAGTGTCTACATGAAAGTTGTACAAAATTTCGAGACGAATGTTTTTCATGTTGACAACTTTTTCATTTGAGCAACCGAAAAAATTATAAAAATTCAGGAAGTGGACTGAATTTCTATGTGTGGGACGGACTAAATATTTGGTCCGTCATACACATACTTTTGACAGGGTCTTGATATTTTGCATTTTTGAGGGTTTTCCCGTGCTCAGAAAAATAAAATTTATATATGGAAGTTGTATAAAATTTCGAGATGAATCTTTTTCATGTTGACAACTTTCTCATTGGAGCAACAGAAAAATTTATAAAAATTCTTGAAGTTGGCTGCTGTGTTATGAAGGCATTCTTTATGTTCTGTGGTGTTGGAATTGCAAATATTTTTCAATGCACATGTATTGCTCATTCATGTGCACATTATTAAGAAGATAAAAGATTAATTGAGTAATTTAAATTGATTTGCCTTGCAATTAATTTAAATACCTTTTGGTATTATTCTAACTAAGGGTATGAATCAAATGCATATACATCTCGGTGCACTTAGTAGGAGCATTCTTATGTCAAGTGTTTCATATATATTGGGTTTCATTATCAAACACTTGTTGAGCTTAAAACTTAATGACTATCAAATATATCCATGCAAATCTATTGAGCTTTTGGGACTAATGCCTTTCTTGAGATGCTTTGAAGAGAATTAGGTCCCAGGAGCATGTGTGATGACCAAGACGTGATAAAGGATTGATTGTTAAGTCAAGATCAACTAGACAGGGATTCACCAAGAGCTGAGGACGAGTCAAGATCGATTTGATGAGAGGGTCATCGGGAGGATGATCGAATCAAAGTCGATAGGACGGAAGAGCCTCATGAGGTGATCAAGTCAAGGTTGACAAGACGAAGACTTCAACAATTATGACGGTCATCATGCACAACACATCAAGTAAAAAAAAGCATGAAGCTTAGAAGTGAACCTAAAGATGCTCAAGGCCAAGGTATGGCTAGTATAGGACTGAGGATGTTTCCTAGTCTTTCACCGGTCTTGGTGTTGGAGGAAAGACCGGATTGATAGGATAGTTGCCGTACTATCAAGAGGAGTCCGGATTGTTATTGATTGGACCGTTTCCAAGCTCTCGAGTGATGCACATTGAGTCTCCTAGCCCTAAGTGAGCCTAGTGAGGTGTCTTGGGGTGTTAGAAGTGTTTAGTAAAAGAGAAGTTAGTGCTGTCCAAAAATGTGAGGTTTTGGGTGTCTTCTGATTCCTTATGAGTTCTGCACTCCTCCTTTGGGATTTGGGTGCTGAGACCTTTCTAGATGGATAGCCCTTGTTCTTAGCTTTCTAAAGAGTCCAAGATCACCCAATTCGAGTTCGACGAGAAAGTTATCGCCGTTTCTGTGCTGGCTGTACATGCAGTGACGGACCAAAAGTTTGGTCCGTCATACATAAATTTCACATAAGTTCAGTCCGTGGCGAATGTAAAATTCCCTGTCTTGTTCCCAACGGCTAGTTTTGGGTTCAAACGGCTAGTTTTGAGTGTGTTGGGTATTTATACCTCCAACCTATTGTGAACCAACTTTTGGCAACCCATTCATCATCTTTGAGCTAAAGGTGTGTGAGAGGAACTCCTATGTGTTAGGAGTGTCCAAGACACTAATCTTTTGAGTGTGATTAAGAGAATCCTAAGTAAGATTAGTGTGTGATCAAGAGTGTCCTGTGCATCTCTCTTGAGCTTGATCCGGTGTGATCAAATAAGCTTGGCTTGTTACTCTTGGTGCTTAACAGCACCTAGGCGGCGTGGAAGGCGTTGAGTACAGGTGATCTTCTCAGCGAAGATTGTGAGAAGGCCGGGGTGTGCGTGTGCTAGCAAGACAAGAGACAGGGCCTGAGGAAGGTCTATCTACTCTTGGAGCTAGCAGCTTGTAAGGGTTGGGGCTCACCTCACCGTTGTAGTGGAAGAGTCACCCGAGTGGAGACGAGGCAAAGTGCTCGAGAGGGAGCCGGTCTTTGTGAGGAGCAAGGACTTGCCTCAACGTGGAGTAGGAGCGTGGCTCCGAACCACGGGATAAAAATCCTTGTGTCACTTGTGGTATCTCTTGTCTCCTTATGCATTGCTTTACTTTGTGTTTATCCTTTATGCATAGTATGCCCTTGTCTTTTATGTGAGTTCACTGCTAGTTGTGTCTTTGTCATGTGTTGACTTGTGAGAGCCAACTAGTCTATCTTGAGCTATTCATTTGTTGGCATTTACCTTCCTAGAATTAATTTGCTTCTGGTCACTCTAGAACGCATACCTTGATTTAGTTAATTCTTGTTCTAGTGTGCTTTTCACCTTGCCATCATCTAGGTCAATAACTTGTGTTGAATATCATTTTCTAGCTTCCGCATTTCATTAAGATTTGGACACAAGTATAAAATTAGTTTAGAGATTAAAATTTGAAGAAGCCCAATTCACCCCCCTCTTGGGCATCCGATTCCTCTGTTCGCCTTCGTCCGCCAAAGCCGCCATGGTGGGCGCCAGGCGAGCAGGAGTCCACGCCCACTCGCCGGCGCCACAGGCCGCACACTGGCGGCGGCGCCGCTGCGCCGTCCTTGCCAGCCGCCACGTGGTGGGTGTGGGGCAGCGAGCGTCCTCGCCACTGCCGCCGGGCGCCACGTGGGCAAGACTTTGCCGGCCGGGCGTGCTACCGGTGTCGTCATGCCGTGGCGCCACGGAATGGCTTTTGTCGTCGGAGAGGGTACCCAACTGGCACGCCGACAAGAGTTCAGGCCCGCCCTAGAGCGCGTGCTAATGCCTTTTGGAACCTTCATTGAATGCTTGGTGCGCTCTTGGGCGGGGCCACCACTCATGAGGATACGACTGCCTCGGTCCTATCCCGTATCCGTAGATTTTTCTTGGGACCCGAAACGGCGCATGATCCTGTCCCTTCGCGACCCGTCGGTGCGAGTGATGCATATATAGATACATTTGTACGAAGCGGTTTACGCCTTCTGCTTTCTTGCACACTTCAACTTTCACTTCTTCATCTTCTTCGCTCAAAGCCTTTTGCCTTCTTCGCCTCCATGGCACCTTCCATCCCTGCCTCCACCGCAGACGCCACCACGGTAAAGAGGATGGCCATCATCGCGCCGGAGGGCACCTTTCGCTTCCGGGCGAGGACCTCCACGCCATGGTGCCTCTCCGACGAGATCCTCATCCACACCTAGGCGATGATGGCGGGCCTGCTCCCGCCATTCTTCGAATTCTTTCTTACTGTCCTCCATTTCTATGGGATCCACCATCTTCACCTCACCCCCAACTCCATTGTCTTCCTCGCCATATTCACACACTTCTGTGAAATGTTCTGGGGGTGATGCCGAATCTTCCCCTCTTCCGCTATTTCTTTCTCTGCCGCGCCTCCAACGACAACGAGGTAGTGGGGAGCTGCTATTTTCGCCTTCGGGACGGGATGGCCTCACGCTACATCGCCTTCCAGCCCAGATCCAGCTGGAGGGCATGGCGCAACGACTGGCTGTACATCAACGATGACAGTGGAGTCGACGCCTTGGAGGTGCCTGTCGGAGCAACGGAGGTCTCCGAGACCTAGAACTCGCCGGTCGAGGAGACGGCGGAGCTCCTCGCGATGGCGGCTCCGCATCAACAATTGCGGGGCCGGGTTAAGCTGGGGATGGTGGCCCGGGACTTCATGTCCCGGAGGATTAGCCCCCTTCGTCGCCGCGCCCGTCCTACATGGCAATATACAGGCGACAACGACATAACGCGCACGTGGCCTGGACGTAAGTCTTCGTTTTTCTTTAGCTTTTCGCACATGCTTCTTTTTGCGGCTCCTACCAACCGCGAGCCACTCTTTGTCTTTTGCGAGCACGGAAACTTGGAGGAGCCGTTCTTGGCGGTGGCTTGTGCCGCTAATGCGCCGATTCAAGCGGCTCAGATTTTCTCGGTGGCTCGCCACGACGGATTTGGCTGCGCGCTCTGCGGTCGCCAGTCAGCTTCGCCGATGGACTCCACAGAGCCTGCCAGAGTGCCGACTCCACCCAGCCGGGTGATCGGGAGACGACCACCGCCAGCGATCGGGCCACGGGCAAGCGGCCACTCGCCCCGGACGCCACGAGCCCGGGCCCCAAGAGGGCCCGGGTTGCGGACTGAACCGCCATCGCCCGGCTGTCGGCAAGATCTCCACAAGGGGCGGCGACAGAGGCCGCTCCCATTAGGACTTCATCACCGGAGCCGCAACCTCCTGCGGCGCCAGCTCCAATGCCTTCACCAACACTTCCTCCTCGCGCTGCCCCGCGACGCATGGCGCCAACGGCCCTCGCCACGGGAGCCTGTGCCACCACCCACCAAGGTGTCCTCGCGCTCCGATGGCCGCCTGCTGAGTCTGCCGCCAAGGTGGCCCCTCAAGACGGCCAAGCGCCAGGGCGGCGCCCCACGCCGAGGCGGCGGATGCTTCCGCCAGTGGCTCGGCCGCGCCACGAGAGGCCGAGGAGGGCCACCCCGGCACTGGCCTCGATGCCTTGCCCTCGCGCGCACATCGCTTGCCAAGCAACCGCCGAGCTTTTCACGAGCTTGGCGACATCACGGCCTCGGCTGGCACCGCCTCGCAAACCGCCAGCATGGCGCTTAGACGGCCCAAGATATTGGCCATAGTGAGTGGCGAGCGGAGCGGAGCGGAGAGGGCGGCAAGTGGAGTTAGCGCGAGAGAGGGCTAACACGGCCGCCATGCAGCGGGGCGGAGAGGGCCAAGAGCGAAGCGGAGAGGACCGAGGTCTTCAAGAACTCGGAGCTCGAGTCCTTCCGCCACGCAACAATCCGCCATCATGCTCAAGAAAGCCTTCCAGCAGTCTGAAGAGGTGCACGGAGCCCTTGGGGTGGCGCTGAACAGCGCTGGCCGAGGATTCCGCCTACGCTTGCCTCCACGACCAACCAGCCGCAGAGGCACTCCGGCTGCTCGCCGCCTGGCCGCCTTCCGCCAGAGAGGCGGAGGTCGCGATCATGACCGCGACCTACCGCTTCAGTTCTTCATGGCTACGCAACGCCGCCTTCGATCCCATGGCGGTGGTGATGGTCGGCATCGAGGGAGACGTGGCGCAGGCAGAGGCGCGGGTGCGCGCAGCCGCCGAACATGTGGCCGGACTGCTGCAAGTGGAGCAGTCGGTCATGGACGTCTCCACTCCGCTGACCGTGGAAGGCGACGACGGCGGCGACCTCGACTTCGGCGATGACGAGTGAAGGGCCGGGCAGCCTTTTTGTTCTTTTTGTCTTATTTCCTTTTGTTGGCCTGTTCTGCGCGCACGAGCACTTGGGCAGATTTCAGTGAATGTGAATATTTCTTGGTTAAGGTTACCTGCGTGCTTATCTGTTTTGTATGATGGAATTCGCTGGATTGAACCGTTAGGCGGCCAATTTTAACTTGGGCTGAACGCTCGAGAACGCGTCTAGGCTAGGCGCGCGTTCTCGAGTCCTTCTCGCAGCTTATACACGTTTGCTGCGAACAAAAGTATAGATCATGCAAGTCATACAGGACTTAGGCAGAAATATCCTTGAGTCTAATAGGAGATGCAAGACGTAGCTTAGTCTTAGCATCAGGTTTTTGCGCGAGATTGTCGCTGGTTCAAATCGTTCCAGAACTTAAACCCTGATGATTGCCTGGAAATATGCTGCAGCGTAGCGCGGCGAGGCAACAAGTTTTCGGAAGTGTTTTTAGGCCAGCAGTACTCAACGGTGATGACCAGCGGTGCTTCAGAGAGCCAACCCGAGGCGTTCGAGCCGTGTTTGAGTACCGTGCCTAACTTACACCCCGGTCACTTGGCCACGCCGGACATTAACACTTAGCACATTGTCTTTTATCATGAGGGGCCGTTGATTTTTGACACTCGCGACAATCACACGTAGCTTGACTCATCTTAGAGTATGCACATAAGGAAATGGCCAAAAATGTGGCACGAAGCACTTATCTTGCTTTGTATGTCATGGTTAGGCGAATTTCCCGAACATCTGGGCGGCGGCCTGAAAGCACCGGCCACTCACTTCAAGCTACCGGGCGAGCAATTTCCAAGCATCTGGGCGAGCAGCTCTGAGCACCGGGTGACCAGCCCCCAAGCGTCTGGGCGAGCAGCCCTCAAGCATCTGGGCGACCAGCCCCCAAGCGCTGGCGGCAGCCCCAAGCATCTGGGCGGCGACTCGGCCACGGAGATGCTCGAGCCTTTTCTTTACAAAGTATACCAATACTTCTACGCCTGTCCTGCGTGCATACATGACTACTAACAGGATGAGTAGGCTTTACGCAGTGCACACGCAAGGTAAGGTCAAATTAGGTAAGCCCCCGCATGGAACAAGCCCCGGCCCGCCTTTTTCGATTTCTAAGCCCTTGCGATCTTTTTTCGAAGTCGAACCACGGCCACGGTGTGTCAAACAATGGGCTCCTGTGAGGTACTAGGCCAACGATGCTCATGCGGTGACGACCGGTGGTGCTTCAGAGAGTTAACCCGGCGCGGCGAGCCACGCTTGAGCACGCGCCTAGCTCGCCTCGTCACCCGCCCTTGTCGAGCCAAAGCCGAGGCGTCTCCATGGATCACCAAGGAATTAGCAAATCATACGGGACCAGCGACATCTATGCGAAAAGATTGCCGCTAAGGGCACAGAAAGGGACAACAACGGTAAAGCAAAAGCCTTCTAGGCAACAACTTTACTAACCACAAGATGTCACGACCACCGGGAGAGACTTACCTCACTACTGACGGCGATGCAAATTCTGGGTACTTACAATTCCTTCAAGGATAGAATTTCCGCAACAACTCTATGTTGTAGGAATTCGCCAGTTCTTCATCGTCCTCAGTGGCCAACCGGACGGCCCCGGGTCGAGATACTGAGACCACCTTGAAGGGCCCTCCCACCGGAGACAGCTTTGTGCAATCCAAAGATCGTCTCAATCCTGCAGAAAGACCAGTCGCCTATTACGTTGTTCGCCAGAGACGGGTGGCATGGTACCGCGAGCTTTCTGCGATACCAAGCGGCGAAGGGTGGCCCGATCACGCACTTCCTCCGGAGGTTGACTTCTTCCCGGAGGTCTTCTTGGCCTTCTTCGTTGAACGACGAGACGTGCGGAGATCCGAGCGACAGCTCAGAGGGGAGAACAGCCTCCGCCCCGTACACCAGGAAGAAAGACGTCTCGCCAGTGGCCCGGCTGGGTGTGGTGCAAAGCGACCAGAGCACAGCAGGGAGCTCCTCCGTCCATTGCGCGCCCCGCTTGTGGAGCCGATCAAAGCCCTTGTCTTGAGGCCCTTCAGCACCAGCGCGTTGGCACGTTCTGCCTACCCATTGCTCATGGGATGGGCCACCGAAGCTAAACATACTTTGGTGCCCATTTCGTCGCAGAATTCTAGGAAAGCCGCGCTGGTGAACTGAGTCCCGTTGTCGGTGATGATGTGGTTGGCGACTCCAAAGCGGGTGAAGATCCAAGACATAAACTTGACGGCGGTAGCAGCTGCGTGATGGCGCGCGCACCGGCTTCGCCCAACCCACTTTGTGAACTTGTCAATGGCGATGAAGAGGTAGGTGAAGCCCCGCGGGTCTGCGGAATGGACCCAGATATTCAATTTCTGCACCGCAAACGGCCGGGAGCGGGATGGTTTACAAAGCTTGGTGGTCGATGGATTTGCTCGGCGAAGAACCGACAAGCCGCATGTCTCACCAGCTCCAAGAAGCATCACGGAGGGCGGTAGTCAAGAAAATCCGCTAAACGCTTTGCCAACCAGGCGTTGATCGGACATATGGCTCCCTTGACACCTCCCATGGATATCGAGAGCAAAAGCCGCCCTCTTCCCGAAAGTGATGCGCTTCAAGAAACTCGTTTACGCTTCTAGCGATATAGGTCCCCACCTACCGTAGTATAGCACTTGGCCTACGTGCAATTTTCTCGGTGAGGCATTATCGTCGGGGATCACTTGGTCGCGCAGGAAGGCTAGGATAGGATCCATCCACCAATCTTCCTGACCAAGCGCGGCGACCACTCGGTGCTCGCCGGCATACTCGGCCAGGCCAAGCTTTTCCTCGGTCTGATCGGCAAGACCGCCGCTTTCCTCCCGGACACAAGGGGCAGGCGGCACGCCGCTTCCTCCCAACCGAGGCGCGGCAGCCGCGCCGCTTTCCCCACTGGGTCGGAGGCCTAACGGCCTTCTTGCCGCCGGTCCCCCGCCGAGCCGGGGCTCGACAATGACACCATCATCCCCACGGGACTGGGCTGCGATGGCGGATTCGGTCGCAATAGCCTTTCTTCGAAGACCACGACCGAATGTAAGCCCTTGAGGACGCAAGCCGTGAAAGCCCGTCCATGAAGGTGGTTGTCATGCACGGGGATATGAATATACCCCAACCCTTCAAAGTGACGCTCCATTTTCCGGGACCTCGCCAAGCACGCCATGGTGGGGAATCGGAACACCGATTCATGCTTGATTGATGACTAGCAGGGAGTCACCCTTGACTTGGAGACGCCGAATGCCCAACGCCGAAGTGATGCGCAATCCTGCCAGCAGGCCTTCGTACTCAGCTATGTTGTTCGTGGCCTTGAAGTCGAGGGCGACCACATACTAGAGGATGTCGCCGGTCGTGGAGACCAGGACAACCCCAGCCCCCGCGCCTTCCAGCCTGAATGAGCCATCAAAGAATAAGGTCCAGGGAGAAGGCGTGGGTGCTTCTTTGGCTTCCGGAGCGGCGGGAGTCCACTCAGCGACGAACTCCGCTAGCTTCTAACTCTTGATGGCGGTACAGGGTACGAATTTGAGGTTGAATTCCCTCAGTTCCATCGACCATTTAGCAATTCGGCCTTCTGCTTCACGGTTGTGGAGGATCTCTCGCAGAGGGTAGGCCGTGACCACGGTAATTTCCCGCCCTTGGAAATAATGCCGCAGCTTCCTGGACGCCACCAGATCAAGTGCAACATCTTCGAGCTTGCGGTATCGGGTTTCGCCTTGCAACACCTTGTCGATGTAGTAGGTCAAGCTTCGACACCTTCCTCTCCGCAATCAAGACTGGCGCTCACCACCTCGGAGGGCAGCTATGTACAGAGCAGCGGCTCACCCTGCCCGGAGAGACCAAGACCGGGAGAGGTGAGGTATCGCTCAAGTCTTCAAACACCTTCTCGGCTTCTTCGGTCCACTAAATGGTTAGTCTTTCAAGAATTGAATGTATAAGCTTCTTTCTCCCAACCGCAATGAACCGCCCAGGGAGGCTAGGTGACCGCCAGCATTTGACTAGCTTGGTCGCATTAGGCTTCATGTGTTCGATGGCCGCTATCTTGTCAGGATTGGCTTCAATACCTCGGCTGGACACCAGGAAACCCAGCAGCTTGCCGGAGGGCACACCGAACACGCATTTTTAAGAATTGAGCTTCAAGCAATTCTTCCAGAGGTTAGCAAAGGTTTCCTCCAGGTCTTGGATCAGCTCTTCACTTTTCTTGATCTTTACAACTAAGTCATCAACATAGACCTCAAGATTTCGCCCTATCTGGGGGCGGAAAGTAATATGCATGGCACATTGGTAAGTAGAACCAGCATTCTTTAAACCAAAAGCCATTCTTATATAACAAGAACACCCGTAGGGGTTACAAAAGCGTCTTCTTCTTCATCTTCCAAAGGCTATGCTAACTGGTGGTATCCGAGTAACGATCTAGAAAGCACAAGAATCACACCCTACCGTGGAGTCAATAATGAGATCGACTCGCAAGAAGGTAAGGATCCTTCGGGCGTGCCTTGTTGAGGTCGGTGAAGTCGACACACATGCGCCATCTCCCGTTGACTTCTTGACAAGCAATGTGGTTGGCAAGCCACTCAGATGAGAGACTTCCTAATAATCCTCTCGCTTAGCAGCTTTTCTACCTCCTCCCGAATGGCATCTTGGCGCTCGGCCCGCCTCCCGACCTTCGCGGTCCAGACGGACGCTACCGGGAGTGTTGTTAATCGGTGCTCGATCACCTCCTCGGGATCCCAAATATGTCGGACGGTTGCTGTGCAAACACGCCGGAGTTAGATCGAGGAAGGTGACGAGCGCGTTTTCCAATTTGGCGCCGAGGTTGGCGCCAATGTTGACGGTCTTCCGGGGTTCACCCTCATTCAGGGCGACCACCTTGACCTCACCGGCAGAGCCAGGTGAGGCGCGGGTCCGGGCCTGAGGGGCTCCCGAGGAGGTGGCGTCTGCACGCCCGACGCAGGTGGCACCAACAGTCCAACGATACTTGTGGCGTAAGCAGGCCTCGGATTTATCCACCCGGATCACAATGGGGCCATGGGCCCTAGCATCTTCACCACCATGTAAGCATAGTGGGTCGCCGCCATGAACTTGGCCAACGCCCGGCCGAGTAGGGCATTGTAGGGAGGTCGAAATCGGCGACTCAAGTCCACCATCTGCAGTGCGTGAGTTGTCTTCCTCCCGAAGGTGACGGGAGGCACACCCGACCAGTGGGCATTAAGCCGCCTTCTAGGCTACCCTCAAGAAGGGCGTAGTCGAAAGTGCATCCCGCCATGAGATCCGGAGCGCCAGAATATCAAGAGGGACAGGAGGTTGATGGAACTCCCTCCGCCCACTAGCACGCAGCACCAAGACGCCACGTTCCGACCGGTGGGCGACACCACGACCGGGAGATGCCCTGGCCGTGGCGCCCTCGTGAATGGTCGGCCCGACCGAAGTGAGGGTTTGCTCGACCATTTCAGCATCCGACCGCCCTCGAGCTCGACGGCAGGCGACACTTCTCTCTTCACCGCTTATAGCGGCGTTGGAGGAGAAGGTGGACGAACCACCATGGATGTAAGCTACAGGCGGATCAAGCTAACTGCTGGAAGGCCGCAGGCAGGATCTTCGATCTTGATCGCTGCCGAAGCGACGTTCTTGAGCCGCTTTCCACTATTTTGCCCACGACCCGCCAAACCGTCCAGGTCATGGGTGTTGGTCCGATGGATCGAACAATAGAGCTTGCCCTCTTTCGCCGCTGCGCCGATTCCACGATTGCTAGCTGGCCATCGCGCCGATCACGGGCGATCATTACGCTCGGCCACGACGGTCATCATGCCGCCACGGCGTCGCCGCGCGGTCCACGGGCACTGCGTTGCGGGCGCTGGTCTCGCTATCGCGCCGCGGCTAAGACCCACCTGCCCTCTCTCTCGCCAGGCTTTGCCGCCGCTTTCTGTTTGTATGGTCTAACCCTTCGATGTCCCGATTGCCCTGTTTTCGGTCACCTTGGGGCCAGTGCTATTCCCTCGCTCATGCCTACCAAGACACTTATGTGCGAGGGAGAAAAGCTCTGAGGTGGTGCCGATGGTATGGGTGGCCATCTTCTCTTTCATCTTGCGGTCACAGACGCCTTCTGGAAGGTGACGACACGAATCGATTGCTCCGAGATGTGGGGGATCGTGGCGGCAAGCAGGATAAAACCGCCGAATGAAGTCGCCAAGTTGGACTCTCCTTTCCTCGCCTCCATGCGGGAGGTCATCCTCCATTCCCGATCAGGCGATCTAACCTTGGAAGTTGGCGATTTAAGAGGTCGCGATAACTCTCCCCACGAGCAAATTCGACCGAGAGGAGGTTTAATAAACAAGAATGGGCAAAGCCCGCCAAGGTCCGCCGGAGGTAGTTGTCCATGATCTTTTTCCGCCACCCGGCAAGCCGCACCACCGCCGTGGTATATATATTCGTGGAACTCCTCCCTGTTGGTGGTGCCGCCATACTTTTCCATGGACGCCGGGCGAAACTCGTCCGGCCATATCACGGAGGCGAGCTGGGAGAAGGCTTGGCACCCGACGCCATAGAGGGAGCTTCAGCTGCTCATCGGGGCCCAGTCCGAGATTCATTCCCTGGAGCGCTTGTTCGCTCTTTATAGAGTCCTGAGGAGTGCACCTCCTCCTGGTCCGAGAGCCATGAGGGGGACTCTCACCGCCGAGACTACACGCTGCCCGTGGCAGCAGCCTCGGCCAGGATACAGCGGCTATGGAGATCATCGCGGCCGGCGCGGCTATCCGCGACCGGCAGGTTACCCGGTCCCTGGCATGAACCGGACCGACGCACGCGACGTTTTTCGCCTTCCGCTCGCTCGGCCGAGTCAAGCCATAGCGGTTAGGACGTCGTGAGCTGCCCAGCAAGCGCTTCTAGGCAATCGGGCATCGATGGTGCCCATTGATCGAGGAGCCTCCTACCAAGCCGGTCGATCCATCGAGACCAGCGATATCCCGCAGCCACGGGGTGGCTGGAGAATCTCCTCGCAAACCCAACCCGAGGGTGGTCTAGAAGGGCACGAACCGCTGCAGATTCTCGATAGGGTGGCTACCTCTCAACCAGTCGACGCCGCACAGGTGCTCCGCCCAATGGAGCCACGCCGCCACCAGAGGGGCGGGTGAGACGGCCTTCGACCGCGAGACTATCGACGCGCTTCGAAGCGCCTCACCTCCCGCCTGCTTCCTTGATGCCGAGAACCCGCCATCTTCGATGCACGGCTTACTTCCAAATCACGGACTCAAGTCCGCCGGAGTTAGCCGAAAAACCAACCACTAGCTCTCTCATTCGGCGCTTCGCTTCATGAGATTCCACTGGACAGTCTTGAGTCTACAGACCGGGTTTGGTTCGAGAGGAGGGCATCTTCAAGTAGCTATAACCCTAGAGGGTGAAAAACCCTAGAGACTCCTACGCGCAAATTCCCACAGATATGAACTAGGAAGACACAGAGATTTTACCTGTGTTCGTGCCCCCTTTGCCTTTGGGTAATAGCCTTTATTTCTGCCAGATTGTTTAAGGAATGTTTGAAACTGCACAAAGACAGTAGCTTTCAAGTTACATGTTCTTTCCTTAGGCTCTCACCGCAGAATCCTTGATCTTTCGAATTCTCTTCCCCATGCACTAGAGGGTCTTTATATAGGGCTGCATTCAACCAGAGTAGGTACAAGGGGGGTCATCATGCCGATCTTCATACATTTATTATTCCTTCCCAGGTCAGTCCTGCTCCTCCAAATTTCATTAAATGCTTCGACGATGGCTTCGCCTCGGTCCGCCTTGGAGATAGACCCTTTTTGATTAGGTAGGTGAGAGGCGCCGAGGAATGGGCTTGTAGTAGAAATCCTAGCAGCTGACAGATTCGACATCAAGCAGTTCGGCTGGAACCAGACGATAGGGAAGGAGACTGCGGCAAGCTTTTCACCGGGGACAAACAAAGGAAATAAAGAAAATCTCTAAGATAAACAACTTTGCTAACAACCAAGAAGAAGCCAATTTAATTAAAATGGAAAGTTCACCCACGCAATTACCAAAGCTAACCACCGAACTTATGTTTTTTAGGGATAAACTTTCTCACCACTCCACATTGAAGGAGTTGGCTGCTCTGATCATTTCAAGAGAGCTCAACCGACCACCCCGAGTCGAGATATTGTGACCACTTTAAAAGGGGCCTCCCATCGGGGAGATAATAGGAGCCCAAAGATGCTCGATTCCCTACACAAAAATCAGTCGCTAACTGTTCTTCAAGACCAAGCAGATGGTACCGCTTAGAGGCTTTTTGGTATCAGCACGACGGCAAGGCTGCCCGGTCACAAGACCTCTCTAGAAGGTTGACGCCTTCTCACGGTGGTCTTTTGTCCTTCCTCGAACGCCGAGACATGCGGGCGATCCGAACGATAGCTCGATGGGAGGATGTTTTGCGTCAGAGATCAGAAGAAGGGTGTTTCACCAACGACTAGGTGTGGTTCGAGCAACCACAACCATGTGCAGAGCTCTTCAGTCCACTATGCCCAGCTTATGAAGCGGTCAAATGCTCTAATCTTCAAGCCTCTCAATACTAGGCGTTATACGCTGCTCAACAGCCATTGCTTTTGGGATGGACCCGAAGCAAAAGCACACCTTGGTACCCCATCTCTTAGCAGAACTACAAAAAGCTATCTTTGGTGAATTGAGTGCCGTTATCGATGATGATACACCATGGCGACTCCAAAGCGGGTGAAGATCCCGTGGATGAACTTGATGGCGGAAGCTATGATGGCACCTGCGCTCTTGCTTCGATCCACTTGGTGAACTTGTCGATGGCGGACGAATAGGTGGGTGAAGCCCCATGGCCCTGAGAACGACCGAGGATATCCGGCCCCCGGACATGACGGCCAAGAGAGCGGAATGGTTCTCGAGCAGGCGGCGGTGGATTTTGCTGGCGAAGAATTGGCATGTTGCACTCTTCACCGCTTCAAGCATCCTCGGAAGCGATGAGTCAATAAAACCCTTGGCGGGCAGCTTTGGACAAAAGCGTCACGGCGGACATATGGCTCCGCACATGCCTCCATGGATATCGAGAGCGGCGCCCTCCTCCAGTGGCGACTTTAGGAGAATTCCATTTACCTTGGGCGGTATAGGTCCCCATCCACGAGATGTAGCACCCGCCTTCGTGCTATCCTTCAGCAGAAAAGCGTCATCATCGAGGACCTCTCGGTCTCGCGGAAAGATAGGATGGGGTCCATCCAGCGGCCTTCTGGCGTTAAATGGCGATCACCGCGGTGATCGCCGGGTCGATTGGGCGAGCTTTTCCCGGGTGCGCATCGGCGGCACGCCGTCTCCATGTAGAGTGGGGGCAACAACGGTTGGGCCGTCCTCCCGCGTGGAAGCGGGGCAGCGGCAGAAGGACGCTGTCCTCGCGGCGTGAGCGGGGAGCAGCGATGGGCGGTCGAAAGTCTTTCTTCAAAGACTCGACCCGGAGCGAGGCTCTTGAGGATCTGAGCTATGAAAGCTCGGCTACGCGGATGATTGTCACGTCGGGAATATGGATATATCGATCCCTTGAAGTGGCGTTCCATTTTTCTCGACCTCGCCAAGTAGGCGGCCATGGTAATGGATTAGAGCATTGAAACTCCTTCGTGCGGTTGATGACCAAGCAGCGGTCGCTAACTAACCTAGAGGCATCGAACACCTAACGGCGAGGATGCGCGCCACTGGCCGTGAGCCCTCGTATTCGACAATGTTGTTAGTGGCCTTGCCCGAAGTCGGCGACCACGTATTGGAGGATGTCACCAATCGGAGGAACCAGAGACCCTCGGCCCGTGCCTTGATCCTAAAGCGAAGTGAAAAACAAGGTTCGAGGAAAGCGCAGTACTTCAACAGGCGTCGGGCTATGAGTCCGCTTGGCAGCGAACTCCGCCAACCACGGCTCTTGGCCAGGCGGTCTGGAGTACAAATTGAGACAAAATTCCCCAGCTCAACGACCATTTTAGCGTCGGACCCTCTGCTTCCCGGTTGTGGAGGATTTCTCATAGAGGTGGCGGTGACCACTTTGTGACTTCTCGCCCTTGAAAGTAGTGCCGCGCTTCTGGGCGCCACCAGATCGGGCAGACAACATCTTCTGCACTTGTGGGTACCTAGTCTACGCGCTTGTAACACCTTCTGCGATGTAGTGGCGGCTTTTTGAATGCCTTCCTCTCCGCCATCACGATCTGCGCTCACCACCACGGTAGCAAAGAATGTACAAGAACAATGGTTCACCGGTGAGGGCGACCATCAGGCGAGAGGAGAAGTCTTGCTTCAAGTCTTGAGCGCTTGTTGAGCCTCCTCGATCCATTCAAAATGGTTTGTTTTCTTGGCCATTTTGAAAAGCGGGGCTTCTCTCTCTCAGTCGGGCGATAAACCGCCCTGAGGAGGCGAGCAACGGTCGGGCATTACACTGTTCAAGTCGAGCAGAGCGGCTTCATGTACTCGATAGCCGCTATCTTGTCAGGGTTGACCTTGATGCCCCGCCTGGACACAAGGAACCCTAACACCTTTCCGGAGGGCACGCTGAATACGCACTTCTTGGGGTTGAGCTTCAAACAATTTTTCTGGAGGTTGGCAAAGGTTTCCTCCAGGTCTTCAATCAGGTCCTCGCTCTCTTTCACTTTCACGACCGGTCAAATCGGCGTACACCTCAAGGTTCGCCCTATCTATGGGATAGAAAAGTGATATGCATGGCGTGACTGGAAAGTAGAACCAGCATTTTTTAACTTAAAAGCCATACGACATAACAATAAACGCCCATGGGGGTTACAAAAGCAGTTTTATCCTTATCTTCTACCGCCATGCTAATCGATGGTACCCGGAATGCGCATCGTAAAGCACATTAGCTCACATCCCGCCGTGGAATCAATGATAAGATTGATCGCGGCAAGGGTAAGGGTCGCTTGAGGCGGGAGCCTTGTTGAGTCGGTGAAATCGACACACATCCGCCACGTTGTGCTTCTTGACAAGCACGAGGTTAGCAAGCCACTCGGGATGAGAGACTTCAGAATGATCCTGCGCAACTGACAGCTTCTCTACCTCCTCCCAAATGGCATCTCGCGCTCGGTGCACGGCACCAAATTTTTGTGGCTAGGCGCACCTGGGGGAGGGTAGCGGTCGTTGCTCGATCACCACCTGGGACCCGGTCATATCGACGGTTGCCAGCGTAACACGTCGAATTACCCAGAGGAAGGTGGCGCGTCTTCTATTTACCGAGGTCGCGCGAATGAAGATGAACTTCGGGTCCGCACCTGTGGAGAGCCATTTTACCATCTTGAAAAGCCAGGAAGCGGCGTGGAGTCATGCTGAGGGGTTCGGGAAGGCGGCATCGGTGGCTTCCCATTGTGTGGTCTGGCGGGTCTAGTGCGTGCTTGTGGCAGCGCAAAGCCTCTGGCCTATCCACCCGGATGGTTATGGGGCCACCAGGCCCTGACATCTTTACCACCATGTAGCCATAGTGGGTCGCCACCATAAACTTGGCCAAAGCTGGTCGGCCAAGTATGGCATTGTACGGGAGGTCGAAGTCGGTGACTTCGAAGTCGACCAACTCCGTACGGAAGTTACTTTTCTCCCCGAAGGTGACGGGGAGGCGCACCTAACCCAGGGGGACCATGCTAGCCAGGGGCTCTGCCGTAGAAAGCGAAAGGTGGACAACTCTGGTTTGGCACCGGGCGCCCAAAAAAGCTTCAAGGCGGGAGGTTGATCTGGCCTCCTCGTCCATCACCACTCGCCGAGCCTCATGTTTGGATCGTAGTAGAAGCCACGATTGGAAGGTGACCTGCGCCGGTGCTCTAGGGTGGTCGGCCAGATGAAGGTGATCGGCTCCTCCAGGCCACTTGACATCAGAGCATGTCCCACTGAACCCGGCCAGCGTGGCGCACACCTCCCTCCTCAACCGCTTGGAAGGCGATGGAGGATAGGTGAATGAGCCACCATGAATGTCGCGCCACAGGCGGTCACTTTGCTGGAAGGCCAGTGGCGGGTTCTCCGTCTGGTGGTCGTGCGCGGGGCGGCGCTCGAGCCGCCGCATTCGACCATCTTGTTCACAACGGCAATCATCCGTGCCATGAGAGTTGATGCGGTGGATCGGCGAAGAACTTGCCGTCCTTTTCCCGCGGCGGTCGTTCCCGACCATGATGGTATACGCTACGCCTCGGCGGTCATCCTGCCGCTCGCGACGGTCGTCCCGCCGGTCACGGCGGTCGCGCTTTGGCGGCGGGGCATCCTCAAGCTAGCGCTCGACGGCCAGGACCCGCCTAGTCTCGGTCGCCTCACACTCCACGCCCTCCTGCTTGCATAGTCAGGGCCCCTCGAGGTCCCGGCCTCATCCTCGCCGTGTCCTCGCCACGGCGCGGATGTCGGCCCAGAAACCTCTACCGCCCGCCCGCGCACTTATGCGCCCGAGGGAGAAAGTTGAGGTGAGTGGCGATGTCGCTGGTCGCCATCTTTTCCCACATCTTGCGGTCGTGAACACTTCTTGGCGATGGCGGCCGATGCGCTCGAAATCCGGAGAATGCGTGTTGCGGCGATGGCGGAATCACCCAATAAAGTCGCATAACGACTCCTCTTTCTGCCGAGGGCATGAAGATCGTCCTCCGCATTGCGCAAAATGAGCCTTGAAAATTGGCGACAAAGAGGTCACACAACTCCTCCCATGGTGCACGATCCTCGCGGGAGGTTCAACAACCGGGGCCGGCGGACCCGTCAAGGCCGTTGGGAAATAATGGCCATAGCCTTTCCGGACCATGGCGGCACACACAACACGATGGTGTAGATCTGCGAAACTCCTCGGGTTGGTGGTGCCGTCATACTTCTGATAGAGGCGGCCGAAACCTTTCGGACCACACCACGCATGCGCAAACCGTCGAGAGAACGCGCGGCATCCGATGCGTGGGGATCATGCCGTCCTCCACGACCCGGCACAGAAACCGTCTTGGGAGGGCGACTCCACGACTCCCCAAAGAGTCCGAGGAGCGGACCTCCTCCTCGCTCTGAAGGTGAGAGTCATGAGAGGAACTCTCACCCCCAGGGGCCATCCGTTCGTCACGAGCGCGGCGATGCGAAAGGTGATCACGCAAATCACCGCCGTGCCGCTAGTGCCAGAGCTCCAGATGGGACCTCAGGTCCCCACGTGTAACATTCCAATATTGAGATCTTGGCGTCTGAATTTCAAAATCCAAACCAGTTGCAATTTATTTGGATTAATTTCAGCTTAAACTAAATTTTCAAAATTTAAAAAGGATTTAATTTGATTAATCCATACTTCAAATTAATTATTTCTTATTTTTATTCGGTTCCTTGTGCTTCATTTGATTTTTCTGTATTTTTGGAGATTTTTCGGGATTTATTTACTATTTATTTGGATTTATTGAAGTTTAATTGGATTTCTCCGGATTTTCCATAATTCTTAAATCCTTTTTCCTTTTCTTGGGCGATTTCTTGCATCATTACGACCGCCTGATTCCTGTATTCCATCGCTGGCCCAAAACTTCCGCACGGCCCGTTTCCCTCACACAGCAAACCCTAGCGCATCCGATCTGTTGATCGTTGATCCAGCGGTAGAATCATCGCCGCTTCCCACTGATAACCCTAACCCTAACGCTCCTTTTTCCCTCACTGTTGGATCGTGATCCAGCGTCTCCCGTGCGTCCACGTCACCCAAACCTAGCGCCGCCGCCCGCACAGTGCAGCCGCCCGACCAACCTCGCTTCCCGTGCTTTTTCCGCAACCCTAGACTATTTAAGGCCGCTCCGACTTCCGTGCCGTGCTCTCCTCTTCGCGCCGCCTCTTTTCCCTCTTCTCTCGCCGGCGGAGACGCTGTAGGGTGGCCACACGACCTTGCCGAAGATCCGCCGTGAACCCGAGCTTTCTCCGCCGTATTATTTTCACTCCGGTGAGTCTCCGCCGCGTCTTGTGGTTCCGTTGAGTTCATCTTGTTGTTCTCCACCCGATTCGCTAACTCTTTGACTGGATCCGTCACTCCTCCGCCAGCCGTCGTGTCTTCTTCCTCGCCTCCGGCGTGATATCGTCGCCACCCCGCCGTCGTGTTCTCCTCCATCACTCCCAGCCACCCGATCGTCTATCTACGCCGGATCGTGTGCGTGCCCCACCTCGCATATTCCGGACACTCTGTGTATCTGCACTAGTCGAGATCGCTAGTGCACACAGACTAAGCAGGTATAATATCACATCATACACAGCGGAATAATAAATAAAGTACTTCAAACATTTATATAAGCAGTGTATGCGACCTTATGGTCATCCTTACAATAATTATACACGCGCGCTTACAATAATCAAATAACAAAAGTTCAAACGGCGGAATATAAAAAGTCGTGATGTCCATCTTCTCCATCGCTCAAGCGAAGGCTTGCCCCTAGTTTTCGGCTCCTCGACATACTCTCTTAAATGATGGCGTAGTTTCTTCTTCTGTAGGTTTGTCCGCAAGGGTGAGTACACACCGTACTCAACAAGTTATGCACAAAATGCACATCTATATACTATATGTTGCATGTTACAAAGAATAGCTCTATCGATTATTTTGCTTTTGCAAGCACATTTTAAATTATTAGCTGTTTAGATTAAAAGCATCAAAACTATACAATCATTATATTTCTCAATCTGTTTTCCACATTGTTTTGGACACAGGTCCCTAAACATCTTTCTTTGACACAGCATCATTTCCCCATTTTATTTTCAAACACTACCCTTGAGTGTAATCCCCGAGCATTGTCCATTACCGTGGACTCGTCTATTGAACAGTTTTGACACTCTGCGAGTTTTGTACACTTTACCCACAAGATCTGATTGCACACCACAAAGGCGATTAACTGTAACAAAGCTTTTTCGAAACTTCTACCTTAGCCTAAGAACCTCTCCGTGTTGTCTTCACTATCACTTCCCTCACTCGGAGCCAAGTATAGAGACCGAGCAAACACCGTTGGATCAGTACCAAGCGAAGCACGTGCACGCCCCGTCTGATTACCCTGTAATTTGCCACCCCGAGGTATCAAAGGTAAGACATCGAGAACCCTACTAAGCTAGGTCTTCCCATTCAGACATGTGGTTGTCACGAGGGCTCGAGGTCAAAGGCTTGCAAGGTAAGGTCCTTAACTGAACCAAGGCAAGACATCCTTCTCTCAACATTTGGCACACAGCCCTCACAACACTCAAACCCCCCAATTGCCACGAAGGCCCACATGCGAAGTCTCTGGTCCACTTGCCCCAGTCCTAAATCAATTCCACCCCTGGGTTGTTCACGATGCAACACATGCTCATATTCATCTTTCATGTAGAACCACACGTGTCTCTACATTCCAAGGTTAATACCAACATCATTCCACATTTCATTAAAAAGCATTCACTATTCTTTGAGTCGGTGTTGATTTTGTAATCCAAATAAAATGGTTCACGTGCATGCATGGCTAAGCAACTATTCACGGTCTAGCCTCCCGTGTTGGCACAATATCATCAACCAACTAGATTTATCCAACTTAGGTTATCAAGGAATCATGTCATACAAATGATATCAAGGTGGCGTAAACAACTTGGTTGGATAGCTAATTCACCCAAAATAATTAAAGTCATTTTTAGTTGAATTAGCATGCATAGTTTAAAACAAAATACATTTCAAAATTTAGGAACAACATGGTCAAAGCATAACTTGCCTTCGAAACAGCGAGTCTTGGTGGGAGCTTGGTCCTCGAATTCCGTGTTCTCACTGCGGCTCAACGTCTCACGCGTAACGGATAAAGAACCGAGAAGCACACAAACAACGTTACAAACACACATTCGAGATAAATCGACAAATCAAACTAATTTGTAACTTTATGAAAACTTCCAGATAATTAGTTTAGCATTTTCTAAGATTTATAAAATTTATTTTGGCATTTTTGAACGTATAGTTTGAGAGCTACAAAATTCATAAGTTTGAACTTTCCTTGAATATTTTAACAGTATAAATTTATTTATAAAATTTCATAAAAATTACTGTGGCTAGGTATTAATATTTGCTAATTTACAAAATTTGTTGCATGCGATTTGGACCTATAACGGATTTGTAGTGAAAAAGACAAAATCTACAATTTGTTAACGAATTCATGTACAAGAATTTTAACTAGTTGCACGGCACTGTATATAGCATATATGCGTATTCTTCTTCTTCCTACGATTTTTCTTGATTTGCTTCAGTTTCTCTTCTTCATTAAGCACAGCATGAAAGACTTCGGTTCTCCTTCTTCCAGTGGACGACGTGGTCGACGGAAGAAGGCGGCGGCGGCGGCATCCGCAGCAAACGGCAAGGAAAAGAGCGGCAAAAACAGAGGTAAACAAAATTCAATGAGAGCCGGTAGAAACAGCCGTTTGCTCCGTTCTTCAGGCGAAAAAGGAGAGCCGAACTGTTGGCCAAAATACCAAGCTCTAGATAATATGATGGATCTACTTTAGAGCTTCTGCGGAGAACGATCGATGGGAAGCAAGTTCTTGCGGACGAGATAAAGGAATGACGAGACACAACACAAGAATTGTGATGCTCAACCTGCCGCATCTTCCTTATTTTGTTGTCAGCTATATAGCACAAGGTTACAGTACACTTACTAACTATCTTACCAAATTCAAAATGGATTAGGAACCCAGCCATATTGAATACTGACCTTAACCTGACAATAGAGTTAGCTCTGGACTCTTATTAGCATCTAATCTAACTTAACTAATCAAGCCGTGAGACACATATACTCGACTCAAAACCTCCAGTCAAGATTATCAATACGACTTAGTTATAAAAGAAAGCGGCGGCGACGAAAGCAAAAGAAAGGGAAAATACCGATCGACGTGATAGCAGCGATGGCGGCGACCTGCGAAGAAACGTCCAGGTGGCGGCGTCGACGGCAGCGGCGATGAAAGGATCGAACACTACGGTCGGCGGACGAGCAGCAGCGGCGGTGACGGTCGGTCGGTGAGTCGTCGTTTTGAAATTGAAACAGCAGGCGATATGAGGAGAGGAAGAAATACAAGTGAGCAAATTCCGTAATTTGAATAGTGTTGAAACAATACGTGGTTAAGATAAAATAGCAAAAGGGCTCTAAAAATCTTGGAAAAATCCTCTAAAATAATAGGGAATATTTGGAACTTAACGAAGTTGGTTTCGCGATTTTTCGATATATAGATTTTCTGCAAAAATTCTTTTAGTGGATCAGACACTTGTACGGATTTTAATACAATCGACAAACTTAATTTATAATCTAGTTTTTGAAGGTATTTGAAAGAAACATCCTTATTTTTCAAATGTTATTATTTTAAACTAAATTTGAAATTTAAGCGCACGCGAAATGCATGATCTTTATTTTATATGATTAATTCGATAAAGCTTAAATTCTTATTAATTCCAAAAATTCCAAATAAATTTCAGATATTCCTAAAATAATTTGAAATAACATAAGTACAGTTAATGCAAATTTCGGGATGTTACAAACCTCCCCCCTTAACAGAATCTCGACCCCGAGATTCAGGGCTGGCTAGAGAATAACTCAGGAAATTCTTTCTTCAAATCTTCTTCGCGCTCCCAAGTTGCCTCGCTTTCTGAATGATTGCTCCACTGGACTCTGCAAAATCGGGTTGAGTTGTTTCTGGTTTCACGATCCATGATATCCAAAATCTTCACTGGGTATTCTTTATAAGTTAAATCTTCTTGCAATTCGATAGCTTCAATAGGTGCTTGTTCTTCAGGTACTCGCAAGCACTTCTTTAATTGGGACACATGGAATACATCATGTACCCCTGCCAAAGACTGTGGCAGATCTAACTGATATGCAACTTCTCCTTTGCGGCTCAAAATTTTGAATGGTCCCACATATCTTGGAGCAAGTTTTCCCTTCGCATGAAACCTTTTAACCCCCTTTAATGGTGTGACCTTGAGATAAACATAGTCTTCTGGTTCAAAACTCAAATCACGATGCCGGTTATCTGCATAACTCTTCTGCCTGGATTGTGCTGTCTTCAGTCTTTCTCGGATCATAGCAATCTTCTCTTCTGCATCTAAAAGTACATCTAGTCCGAAGACATGACGTTCTCCCGTCTCATTCCAGTTCAAAGGTGTTCGACATGGTCGACCATACAAAGCTTCAAAAGGTGACATTTTCAAACTGGCTTGGTAACTGTTGTTGTAGCTAAATTCTGCGTACGGCAAGCATTTATCCCACGATGATGTGTATGATAGAGCACAGGCTCTCAGCATATCTTCGAGTATTTGGTTAACCCTTTCAGTCTGGCCATCTGTCTGCGGATGGTATGCTGTACTAAAATTCAAACGGGTACCCATAGCTGTATGCATCTTATCCCAAAACCTCGAGGTAAATTGAGTACCTCGATCCGACACTATCTTCTTGGGTACACCATGTAAACATACAATTCTTGCTATGTACAATTCAGCTAACTTATCTCCGGAATAGGTTGTTTTTACGGGTATAAAATGAGCAACTTTTGTTAACCGATCTACTATAACCCATATGGAGTCATATCCACTCTGAGTCCTTGGAAAGCCGGTGATGAAATCCATCCCGATTTCCTCCCATTTCCATTCTGGTATCTTTAGTGGTTGTAGTAGCCCGGCTGGTCTTTGGTGCATTGCTTTGACTCTTTGACATACATCACACAAGGCTACATGCTCAGCTACCTCCTTCATGTTTGGCCACCAGAATCTTTCTTTTAGATCCTGATACATCTTAGCACTACCGGGGTGAATTGAATACTTAGAATCATGCGCTTCTTCCAAAATCAACTGCTTCAATTCAGGTTTATGAGGTACACAAATTCGATTCTTCATCCAAAGAGTACCCTGCTCATCTATTCTGAAATCCTTGGCTAAGTCTTCGTCCATTTTTGACTTGATTCTCTGAATCTTTTCGTCATTCTTTTGTCCTTCCCCGATCTGCTCTTCTAGGGTCGGCTTAACCTCCAAAGTAGCTAGGAATCCATGCGATACAACTTCCAACCTTAACTTCTGAAATTCTTTACTTAAATCAGATTGATCTTCTCATCAATGAATTCAGACTATAGCTTTTCGACTCAAGGCATCACCACCACATTTGCTTTTCGGGATGATAGTGAATTCCAAGGTTGTAATCCTTAATTAGTTCTAACCATCTCCTTTGTCTCATATTAAGGTCCGATTGAGTAAATATATATTTGAGACTTTTGTGGTCAGTATATATCTCGCATCGGTTTCCCATAAGATAGTGACGCCATATTTTAAGAGCGTGCACTACAGCAGCTAGCTCTAAATCATGAGTCGGGTAATTCTGCTCATGTGGCCTCAACTGCCTTGACGCATACGCCACTACTTTACCATTCTGCATCAGCACACATCTCAGTCCCTGACGCGAAGCATCACAATAGATATCAAAGTTGTCTTTAGCATTCGGCAATACCAGAACAGGTGCCGATGTCAAACACGTCTTCAGCTCTTGGAAACTCTTTTCACATTCGGGTGTCCACAAAAACTTTTTCTCTTCTTTAACAATTGCGTAAGAGGTCTCGCAATTGAAGAAAATCCTTCAATGAAACCGCGGTAGTATCCTGCCATACCAAGAAAACTTCTCATCTGAGTAACTGACTTTGGTTGCTCCCAATGCAACACTGCCTCTACTTTCTTAGGATCAACAGCTACTCCTTCGGCAGTCATCACATGACCCAAGAACTCAACCTTCTTTTTCCAGAAGTCGCACTTACTAAATTTTGCATATAGCTGATTTTCCCTTAACTTTTCCAAAACCTTCCTTAAATGTACTGCATGCTCTTCCTCCGACTTGGAGTAAACTAATATGTCATCGATGAACACGACAACAAACTTATCCAAATATTCCATGAATACTTTATTCATCATATTCATGAAATATGCAGGAGCATTAGTCAGTCCGAAGGACATGACCGTAAATTCATAATGACCATACCTTGACGAAAAAGCTGTCTTTGGTATATCCTCAGTCCGAATCTTTAACTGATGATATCCGGATCGAAGATCTATCTTTGAGAAGACTCCCGCTCCTCTTAACTGATCGAAGAGATCATCTATCCTGGGCAATGGGTACTTGTTCTTTATCGTCACATCATTGAGTGCACGATAATCTATACACATTCGGAAACTTCCGTCCTTTTTCTTAACGAACAAGACTGGTGCTCCCCAAGGTGATGAACTTGGTCTTATGAACCCTTTCTCCAACAATTCCTCAATTTGTTTCTTCATCTCCACCAATTCCTCGGTAGACATCCTATAAGGTCTCTTCGCGATCGGAGCTGTTCCTGGTACCAGCTCAATCACGAACTCTATATCCCTGTCCGGTGGCATCCCTGGCAAATCTTCGGGAAAGACATCCGGGTATTCACTAACTACCGAAACCTCTTCCATATTAACAGATCTTCATCTTTGTTGATCATCAATTGATCATCTCGGCGGCGATTGCTTGAACTTCCACCTTCCTACCATCCGAGCTCTCAATGGTAACCATTCTCCGCCCACAATCTAGCACTGCCTTGTGCTTGGATAACCAATCCATTCCCAAAATAACATCTAGGGTTTGAGTTTCCAATATGATCAAGTTCGCTAGGAACTCTATTCCATTTATCAATAATTTTACCCCGGAACACCCTACTTTAGTTCGGAGTTTTGATCCAGGGGTTTGAACTATAAGGGTATTCTTAAGGTTGACCATATCCAAATCATTTTCCATAACAAAGACCCATGAAACAAATGAATGTGAAGCTCGAGAATCAAACAAAATGGTAGGCGGATCTTGAGTTAACTAGAAACTTACCCGATACAACGTCCGTTGCATCTTGAACTTCATCGGTAGTGGCGTGGTTGACTCTCCCTCTCTATGACAGATCGGTGCGGCTCGGCTTGGACAAGTGCTCGGCTTCCACCACAGTGGTGTTCTTCCTGGCGTATTACCCAGATTAAAGCGAACAGGGGTGACTCCACCTTTCTTGGGACAGACATTTGCGAAATGCCCCATTTCATTGCAGTTGTAGCAACGTCTCCTTGTCATTAAAAATTACTAGCAGCTGGGCTGATGGTTCTTGCAGGTGTTTGTGGGTTCGACCCGGTGGGTCATTTGTCACGAGTAGTGGTGTCCTCGCACTACTTCCCGGCTGAAATTTGGTAAACTGTTGAGGTACCACCCTTGGCCTCTGCTGACCTTGACGACTCCCCTGCTGGGTCATGCGGCGTTTGCGGTTGTCGTCCAGCTCTTTGCGCTTATCTTCTAGGATAAGTGCCTTGTTGACCAACTCCTAAAAATCAGGGAACGTGTGGGTGATCAGTCCCACCTGAAGTCCAGAGTTGAGTCCCTTCATAAACCGGGACTATCTAGCCTTGTCCGTGGCTACGTCCTCCGGTGCATAACGTGCAAGCTGTGTGAATTTATTCAGGTAGTCGGCCACTGACTGGCCTCCCTGCTTCAACGATCGAAACTCCTCTTTCTTAAGCTCCATCATCCCCTCCGGCACATGGTACTGGCGGAAGGCTATAGTAAACTCATCCCAGGTAATCTCCTGAGGATGCTCGTGGGATGCACAGTAATTCTCCCACCATTCCGCAGCTGTTCCTTCTAACTGGTGAGAGGCGTACAGGACTCTCTCATTGCCTACACATTGGGATATGTGCAGCTTCCTCTCAATGGTGCGTAGCTAGTCATCAGCTTCTATGGGGTTGATATTCCCAGAGAAGGTTGGGGGTCTGGTTCTCATGAAGTCTGATAATCTAGACTGATTTCCATGGTGATTAGCTTGGTTGTTGTTGGCTGCAGCCTGGTTTTGCATTTGCTGCATTTGTTGCATCATGGTCTGCATGAGTTGGGTTTGAGCAGTCAGGAAAGCTCCCAGATTGTTCGTGTCCATAGGTGGTGGTTGGGGATTTGGTGCTTCGTTGTTGTTGCCCCTCTGCTGAGCATTGCTTCCTCCAGTTCCACTGCTTCCACGTGTGTTCACCATCTGAAGAACAAAAGGAATTAGGGAAAAGAAGGAACAGAATAGACAAGTACGCAAGAATCCTATGCAGGGGAAAGATTTGACTCAAAACTTAAGCAAACAATTACTAACTTGGTATGGTTGCTTATCCAAGCCTAAAAGCTCTGCAACGCATACTGCACACTCAGCAAACAAGGAAAACCAAATTAACCTAAGCACACAAGTCTGACGTCTAGAAAGGAAAACACTCCTAACTTAGACAGATGCGACTCTCACACATGAGTCTCAACAGCTACTCAAGCACTGATTCTTCGAATTTCTTGAACACTTCATTGACACTCTTTCCTTGAGCTCGACTATTCTTGACTTCACGATCTTAAGGTTCAGCAACAGCATCCAGTGCTTTCTCCTAAAGTGTGAAACAACGATAACTATTTGAAACAACATAGAAAAGATCTTCATTTAAAACAACGGGGAAAGATAGAAATTTCCAGCAAGGAGAAAAGAATAGAAGAATGAGACAAGTCAAGAACTTATCATTCTTTCAAGTTAGAATTTTCTTTTAGAAAATAATTTTGAAGTTCCTAAAGAATGGCCAATCTATCTAGAGTCAAGTCCTACAGTCAGTATGCTATAATACCACCTCTGTCGTGCCCCGAATTTGCAAATCCGGACACTCTGTGTATTCTGCACTAGTCCAGGATCGCTCTAGTGCACATAGGCTAAACAGGGTATAATATCACATCATACACAGCGGAATATTAAATAAAGTACTTCAATCATTTAAATAAACGAGTGTACGACCTTATGGTCATCCTTACAATAATTATGCCACGCAGGGCTTACAATAATCAAATAACAAAAGTTCAGCAGCGGAAAATAAAAAGTCGTGATGTCCATCTTCTGCACAGTCGCTCCGACGAAGGCCTGTCCCTAGTTTTCCGGCTCCTCGACATACTCCTCTTCGTAGGCTGGCGTAGTTTCTTCCTCTGGTAGGTTTGTCCGCAAGGGTGAGTACACACCGTACTCAACAAGTTATGCACAAAATGCACATCTATATACTATATGCTTGCAATGTTACAAAGGAATGGCTCTACCAGTTATTTTGCTTTTGCAAGCACATTTTAAATTATTAACTGTTTAGATTAAAAGCATCAAAACTATACAATCATTATATTTCTCAATCTGTTTTCCACATTGTTTTGGACACACAGTTCCTGATCACATTTCTTTGGCACATAGCCCCATTCCATTTTATTTTTCAAACACTACCCCTTGACTGTAATTCCCGAGCATTGTCCATTACCATGGACTCGGCTATTCGAACAGTTTTAACACTCTGCAGAGGTTTGTACACTTTACCCACAAGATACAGTCGCACACCACAAAGGCGATTAACCGTAACAAAGCTTTTCAGAAACTTCTATCTTAGCCTAAGAACCTCTCCGTGTTGCCTTCACTACCACTTCCCTCACTCAGAGCCGAAGTATAGGACAGACAAACACCGTTGGACGGGTACCAAGCGAAGCAGAGCACGCTCCCCGTCTGATTACCCCGTGTAACTGCCACCCCGAGGTATCAAAGGTAAGACATCAGAATCCTACTAAGCTAGGTCTTTCCATTCAGACATGTGGTTGTACGAGAGACTCAGGTCAAAGGCTTGCAAGGTAAGGTCCTTAACTGACCAAGGCAAGACATCCTTCTCTCAATTTTGGCACACAGCCCTCGCAACACTCAACCCACCCCACAATTGCCACACAGGCCCACCTGGCACGAAGCCTCGGTCCACTTGCCCCAGTCTAAATCATTTCCACCCCAGGTTATTCAACGGTGCAACACATGCCCGCAATCGTCTTTCATGTAGAACCACACAGGTCTCTACAATCCAACACCATTTCCAACAGTATTCCACTTTATTCAGAAATTATTCAATAATCTTTAGTCAAGGTTACATTTGTATTTAAGAATATCATTCACGTATTAAGCATGACTAAGCAACTATTCACGGTCTAGCCTCCCGTGTTGGCACAATATTATCAACCAACTAGCATTACCCAACTTAGGCATCAAAGGAAGTCATGGCATACAAATACTAGTGACAAGGTGGCAATAACAATTGGGTTGATTATCTAAGTCACCCAAAATATTTAAATTCATTTTAGTTGAATTAGCATGCATAGTTTGAAACAAAATGCATTTCAAAATTTAAGAGCAACATGGTCAAAGCATAACTTGCCTTCGAAAAGCAGCGAGTCTTGGTCGGGAGCTTGGTCCTCGAATTCCGTGTTCTCACACAGCTCAACGTCTACGCGTAACAGACAAAGAATCAAATAAACATGTAAAATAACGTACAAACACACATTCGGAAAATACGATAAATCAAACTAATTCGTAACTTCATGAAAACTTCCAGATAATTAGTTTAGTATTTTCTAAGATTTATAAAATTTATTTCAGTATTTTTGAACGTATAGTTTAAGAACTACAAAATTCATAAATTTGGACTTTCCGTGAATATTTTAACAGTATAAATTTATTTATAAAATTTCATAAAAATTACTGTGGCTAGTTATTAATATTTATTAATTTACAAAATTTGTTACATGTGATTTGGACTTATAACTAATTTGTAGCGAAAAAGACAAAATGAGTTAGCTCTGGACTCTTATTAGCATCTAATCTAACTTAACTAATCAAGCCGTGAGACACATATATACGACTCAAAACCTCCAGTCAAGATTATCCAATACGACTTAGTTATAAAAAGAAAACGGCGGCGACGATGCAAAAGAAAAGGGAAAATACCGATCGGCGGTAGCAGCGATGGCGGCGACACGGAAGAAGACGTCCGGTGGCGGCGTCGACGGCGGCGATGAAAGGATCGAACACACGATCGGCGGACGAAAGCAGCAGCGGTGGCGGTCGGTCGGCTGAGTCGTCGTTTTGAAATTGAAACAGCAGGCGATATGAGGAGAGGAAGAAATACAAGTGAGGAAAAGATCTAGCCAAAGAAAAGATAAGCCGTACCTTAGATCAGGACGTATGGGAAAGAAAAGGAAAATCAACAACGCTGCAGATTCATGGTTTAAGCAACGGCGTTGCTGGTTCAAGTCGTGCAGGAGAAATTGGAGACGGCTGGATCGGAGGAAATGCGCATGGAGCGAGAAAGAAACGGCTGTTCTTTTAGAAATGAGTAACCGGCTGAAACGGACGTGAATGCTGTTCCTTTTGAATAATACGGCTGGAAAGGAAATGAGTAATCGGCGGAAATGAGTAATCGGCTGGAAAGGAAATAATATTCGGCTGGAAAGGAAATAATAATCAACTGGAAACGAGCAGGCGAGAATGCATGGCGTCGCTAATCATGCGCATAATTCACTCTGATGTGCATAATTGAACGTATAGTTCTGATGTACAATTGAACGCATAAACAGTGCACTAAACATTCCCTTAATGACGCGACGCAATAGCAATTATCGCTATTACTAATTCATGCCTGGAAACGTTGCCGTTACTGGCTAATTCATGCATGGAAACGTTCTCATTTTAAAAGGAAACATCTTCATTCACGTTACTACATGCATGGAAGTAACAATCAGTGACCACACGTGCACGAAGCGGCAGCGATCAGTTCTAAAAATTCCTTCCGTTCAGGATGTACTCGTCGAGATAAATTCAGTATTTTGAATAGTGTTAGAACAATACGCGGTTAAGATAAAATAGCAAAAGGCTCTAAAATCTTGAAGAAATCCTCTAAAATAATAGAGAATATTTGGAACTTAACGAAATTGATTTACAATTTTTGATCTATAGATTTTCTGCAAAAATTCTTTTAGTGGATCGAGACACTTATACGGTTTTAATATAATTGACAAACTTAATTTTTAATCTAGTTTTTGACGGTATTGAAAAGAAATATCCTTATTTTTCATATGTTATTATTTTAAACTAAATTTGGAATTTATACATACCTTGAAATGCATGATCTTTTATTTTATATGATTAATTCGATAAAGCTTAAATTCTTATAAATTCCAAAAATTCCAAATAAATTTCAGGTATTCTTAAATAATTCGAAATAACGTAAATACAGTTAAAGCAAATTTCGGGATGTTACAATCTGCGCCAAGTTATTTCTGGTAAGCCACCGAGTAATTGCCCCGTCACTGCCATGAGGTTGTCCGCGTGTCGCCCCGTGTCCGCCACATGGACGCCACCTCGGCCCTAGTGTCCATGTGTCGATCCCGTCGGCGTCTTTGTGCATCGGGTCACATTGAGTCAGCGCCACGACGTCACCACGTGTGCCCTAACGCCCATGTGTCTGCCACGTGTTAGCTACGTATGCGCCACCTCATCGCCGTAGTCTTACGTATCAATCCGACCACGCCACGTCGGTGCCACGTGTAAGCCACGTGCCGTCGCGTCTGCGCCACCTCACCACAGCCGCGCCAAGGGTGCGCCACTGACTTGAGGTCCCCACAGGTCAGTGGCATGCCATTAATCCATTTCTGATTTAATTCCAATAAAATCCGAATTCAACCAATCACAAGTCCTCCATTTAAACTTCGGAAGGCCCGTTCTCCTCTGTTCGAACTCCGATTCGAACGATTCAAATTTCTAATTTCATATAAAATCAAGATCTATCTGTTGGTGTCATTTTTATGAATTTTTGGATTTTATTTATTTGTGTTTTATTTATTTCTTGTCTCGTTTGCGTGTTTGGCGTGTAGGCAACCTTGTTGGTTAATGACGAGCATCAAGCGAAGGTAGCAGCAGTGGGAGAGGTTGAAGGCAAGTCTTCCTTGATCATATTGAACCCAAGTTTATGAAATGCTATTTTGTTTTAATTATTGCATGCTTATTATTTGCGTACCGTACTTTAATGCTATTTTAAATGCTTAGATAAATGCCAAATTGTTATAACCACATTGATATTCATTTTGACAACCATTAACACCCTAGGAAAATTAAGTAATGTTAATAATAATCATTTTGTATTATGGGAATGATGAAAATGCTTAGCCATGCTTAATCACGTCGGTACCTTACCATTATGGAAATGCTTTCATATTTGATTCAAATGGAATTGTGAAAATATGGCAATTGGTGTTGCGGTATTAATTTGAAAATAAAAGTGAAAAATGGTTTAGACCGAGGATTGGTTGTATGGCGGTGCGGGATGCACAAAATTCAGAATGTGATTGTCGCCCTAGTCAATTAAGGACCGTCGTGTGTTTCCATAGGCCATGCTATCTGATACAACCACATGTCTATAATGGAGTACGACACAGCTAAGTAATTTTCATGTATCGTTATTTGACTTCGCCATTTGGATGTGCGGTTTCTTGGGAGGGTACTTGCAAAGCGCAAGAGGGGCTTCTGTCTTTGGTAGGTAGCCCTAACAAATGATGAAACCTTAGCGGCGAGTCGGTGGCGGTATATGCATTGTAAAGGCCTTGTCATGATCTCCTGCCGCACACTAAAGGAAGTGTGTCAATAGCTTGGCGAAAGGGGTTGATCATGTCGTGGGTAAAGTGTACCAACTCTGAGAGTCAAAACTACTTGAGTAGTCGTGCCCACGGACAAGGGCAAGCGTGGAACATTTTCACATAGTAGATTTTCTGGTTTTGGTTTTAAATGGAAAATGATGGTTTTGGTTTAAAATGAAAAATGTGGTTGGGAATCATGAGTGGTCGAACTCAGGATTTAGTTTGGCGGTTGGAGCCAACCGGTGAGTTGGAACACAGAAAATTGTTATACTTCAATTTAATTAATTATGCTATTTACATTTTGTTAAATCTTTGCTTTATGAATTTAGTACTTGTATTTAAATTTTAAATTCCTGCTTTAGGCAAAATGAACCCTATATGCCATCCTATGTTTAAGCCTTGCATTTAGTTAATTGCATTAAGTTTCCGAGACTTGCTGAGTATGTTGCATACTCACCCTCGTATTTCATCATGGGGCTGCTTATTCCATAAAGCAGATGAGGAGATCAGAGCATGCTATCCTCCGTTCGACATCTGTGGTGAAGACTTTAAGGAGGAGGACTACCCGGACTACTAGGGAGCGTACCCCAGTCGGTTGCCTGTGGGCACACTGATTGGCTCTTTTTGTTGCTACATTTTCCGCTACTGCTTACTCACTTAAGCCGTAAGGCTCGATACTTGTAATAATGTGATGATGATATTTACTCTCTTTTGTTTATTTACTGTTAATTACTCGTGATATGTCTATGTTATCATCATCGATGAGCTGTGTGTGCTAAATTTGTTCTGGACTATACTGTTGAAATCTGAGGGGTCGGTTTTGTAATGGGTCCTTACACCACGGACTCCTCGCGGGCCGGACCTTCTTCTTGCGCGCTTTTCCCTTACTTTGGCCCTTTGGCCAGAGCGCTTCAGCCAGGCGGCTGAAGCTTGAGTCGCTCGACAGGCACCCTTGGTCGAGGGTACCGATCGTCCCAGACGGTTAGGCATCCTCACGCGGAGCTAAGCCACGTCCATGAGGCCGCAATATCCCGCAGCCACGGATGGCCGGGTGTCTCTCGCAAGTTCCACCGGGGTGGTCCAGAGGAGACAGACTGCATGCAGAGTTCAGGCCGAGTGGCGGCCTCCATAGCGGCCGGCGCCAACCGAAGCTTCGGCCGCCGCCGTGGCGCCACCGCCCTCTGCGGGCGGCGTGAAAGCGATCCTCGTCGGCGAGAGCGCCGGCGTGTGCAGGAGCTACTAGCCTCCGCCAAATCTTGTCGCTGCGAGTGTGAACCCTCCATCACCAGGTGCAAGGTCCTTTCGGACGGAAGACCGAAATCCATCGGAGATGGCGGATGAACCAACCGCTAGCCCCTACTGGCGCTCCCCAGCCGGCGTGTTCGCCGACAAGATTCCGCTTAACGGGTGCTTACCTGGACGGAAAATATGGTTGATGAGGGCATCTTCGTGGTTGGAAACCTTTAATGTCTCGATGATGGATTAGGAATCGACAGTTGAGTGGACATGACGGTTTACCCAGGTTCAGGCCCCCAGTGTAGGTAATAGCCCTACGTCCTGCTGGTTCTTTGTTACGAAAATGGGGAAGTGTTTACAAGAGTGTTCTTCAGCGTCTGCTTCTCTATGCTTTCTGTTCTAGCCGATCGGCCCCCTCCCTCATGCACCAAGGCGCCCTTATATAGACGGGCCACCTCAGGCAGGAAAGAAGAGGGCATTATACTTATCTACAACACATTAATTACACCCATCATTCTAGCTTCCACGTCGACCCACGACTCATTTATTGCGCACCCTCCGTGGCCTTGTCCTTCGAACTTCATTTAATGTCGGTGAGAGGCCTCCGCCCGTCCTTGCGACAGGCGCCCTATGACGGGTTGGTAAGAAGCGTCAGAGGGATGAGCCGTCGTCGTGTCGAAAGCTGAATCCTTCAAAATTAATGGCCCTGACACGAGGTGCCAGGAGAGGGAAACTTCGAGGTGAAGCCTCCCCCTCATTCTTTTGGTTGCCTTTGTGGCCTGACAAGGGGGGCCCAAGCGCCCGCCCACTCGTCAAGCCGCCACGAGGCCACCCGTCGCGCAGCGTAGCGTGATCGCGGTTGCTTCGCCGAGGCCACGTGGGCTCCTCACCCGTGAAGCGGCGTGCTCGCCCGACTGCCGCTAGATGCCACGCCGCTTCGCGCCGTGCGGCGTGGTCGCGAGGCGCTCGCTAGGGGACTCGTGGGCTTCTCGCCCGTGACGGCGTGCTTTCGCCAGTTGCCGCCGAGATACTGCGAACCACTCGCCCGTGGCGGCGTGGTGCGGATTGCTTTCGGCAGAGGGCCACGTGGGCTCCAAAGCGGCGAACCACTCCTTGGGCCTATTACTTCTCTGGCGGAGAGGGTACCGGTGCAAAGTACAACGACACCATATTTAATGGTGCCATCAATATAAACTTTAGGCTTACGAATACCACTTTGAAAGACGAGTATGTGGCGCATTGTTCTGTCTGTTCAAGACACGGTGTTCTTGTCGCCCTCCCTGCACGAAGCTCACGCGATCAATCGAGAATCGACCATCGTGTGCATGCGTCGCTCGAAACTTCATTCTGCGCTTGCATGTTGCCAGAGGACGAGTCGCGCGTCACCCATCGTAGGGGCTCTGAGGATGTGCTGGGTCCTTCGCGAACTGATCCCGGAGTGGATCCACCTGATCCGGAGGACAGCGGCGAGGGAGAATTCTCCTCGGAACCAATGCCTGTGTTTGCTCCACCATTATTTGCTGCGTCTAGCGCCTGAAACTCAATTGGATTTGGATAAAATTCATTAGCAGGAATATTAGAACTATTAGCCATATAATCAGTAGATTGTTCAACCCCATGACCAGAAGGAGTAGGATTAATAAGAATAGCAGGAAGAAGAGAAATTTCTTCTTGGAGGCGACGACCAGCATTGGAATGAAGTTGGGAAAAAGGAAAGATTGACTCATCAAATGTGACATCTCTTGAGATGTAAACGCGACCAGAGGAAGGATCAAGACACTTAAACCCCTTGTGAAGAGTGTTGTACCCAAGAAACACACACTGCTTTGAACGGAATTGGAGTTTATGAGAATTGTAGGGTCTAAGATTAAGCTAACATGTACAACCAAATATGCACATAGTTGTGTAATCTGGCTTTTGATGATATAATCGCTCTAAGGGCGTTTCAAAGTTGATTACTCTACTAGGAAGCCGATTTATTAGATATACGGCAGAGAGAAAAGCTTCATCCCAAAACTGTAAAGGCATGGATGAATGAGCAAGGAGAGAGAGACCAACCTCCACAATGTGACGGTGTTTTCTTTCTGCTGACCCATTCTGCTGATGCGCATAAGGACATGAAACATGATGACTTATACCTATTTTGGAGAAGAAAGTATTCAACCTTCGATATTCTCCTCTCCAGTCGGTTTGAATGGCAATAATCTTCCTGTCAAACAGGCGCTCAATAAGACATTGGAACTCGATGAATTTTTGAAATACTTTAGATTTAAATTTCAGAAGACAAATACAATAGAATTTGCTATAATCATTAATGAAACTGACGTAATATTTCTTATTGCCAACATATTTGGGCGCTGGGCCCCACACATCAGAGAAAATAAGTTCCAAAGGATGAGATGACACACTGTTTGACTTTGGGTACGGCAATTGATGACTCTTTGCCTTTTGGCAAGCATCACACACAGACTGTTTATTGGATTCTAGGGAAACTGGAAGTTTAAAACTACTGATGACTTTGTCTACTATTGTAGACGAGGGATGACCTAGCCGGCTATGCCACCTTTCCACAGTTGGTCTGAAGACACCATGAACTTGCTTGAATGAAGATGACGACAAAGGATACAACCCTCTATGGAACCGACCTTTAAGAATTGGTTTCCTCATGACTTGATCCTTGATCACAAAGAAATTTGGGTGAAATTCTAGAAAGGCAGAGTTATCAGTAGCCAACTTGTGTACAGAAACCAGATTTTTGGCGGCTTTAGGAACATATAGAACATTGTTTAGTAAAAGATCACGGTTAGGGGTTTTCACAATAGACTGACCAATATGACTAATGTCCATACCTACACCACTGGCTGTGTGGATCTGATCATGTCCCTTGTACCTGTCCCGAACAGTTAGCTTCTCAAGCTCACCCGTGACATGGTCTGTGGCTCCCGTGTCTGTGTACCAGTTTGTGTCAACCCCATAGGAAGTGGTGGCTGCCCCTACATACTTGTCATTAGGAACAAAATTTTCATCAAAACGGTGCTAGCAGTCGAAAACCGTGTGACCTTTCTTGCCACACAGCTGACATTTGGGTCTCGTATCTGTTTGGCCTTGGTGACCGCTGCTCTTGTTGTTGACACCTCCTGCGTCTGATCGCGATGTGTTGATGCTGCGTTCGCATCCTCTGGGACCGCGACCGCCTCCACCTCGGTTTGATCCTCCCCAGCCACACTGACCCCCGCGTCCACGATTAACCATGTTAGCCGAGGAATAGGAGTCCGAGCCATGTTGGAGTTCCATGCGCTGCTCAAAGCTGAGCAATTGCTCGTAGACTTCGCCGACGATGATAGGATCAGCACGTGCGACAAGGGCGGAGATGATCAGATTGTAGTCGTAGTCGAGTCCGGTGAGGATGTAGGAGATAAGCTCGTCGTTGTCGAGAGGCTTGCCTGCAAACGCCATTTCGTCCCCTAGGGAACGCATCTTTCCGACATACTCGGCAATGGAGAGATCTCCTTTCTTCGTGGTGGCGAGCGCGATCCTTGTGTTGACGGAGCGAGCCCTGGTCATCAAGGAATACATACCTTCGACGATGCTCCAGGTTTCTGCGGCTGTCTTGCATGCCGCAACTTGAGTTAGAGCTTCCTTGGACATGGTGGACAGAAGGTAGCCCAGTACTTGCTGGTCGCTAGCCACCTAGTCTTCATGCACCGGATTGGGAATATCAACATCCTTACCGGCGTCATTCTTAGCCTTGATGGTCGGAGTAGGCACGGATGTCTTTCCCGTGAGATAGTCCTCCATCCTTGCTCCTCGGATGACAGCCAGCACTTGCATCTTCCAGAGTGCATAGTTGCTCTTGGTCAACTTCTCGGAGATGGCATGGCCGACAAGAGGATTGACGATGGAACAGAAAAACTCGCCATGGCAGAGAAGAGATCGGATCTAATAGATTAGATCTGCTCTAATACCATATTGAGTTTCATGCACCAGCCAGTTCACACAAAAGCTTAAGCTGATGAGGAAATATAGGCAATTCACTTATATTTCAACAGATCAAATTGAAGAATCAATAGAAATGTTTTGGTATTGAAAAACCGAGTGGCCTTTTTAAGGATGCTCCTATCAGATCAGGGGTTGCTCCTATGTCGAGGAACTGGCAACAAGCACATAGTGTGTATTGAGTGTGGCTTTTCTAAGGATGGTGTACCTATAACCATTAGCGGGTTGGATATTTGTATGTACAAATCTGAAAAAAAATCCTACATATTGTGTACTACTTATGATATGAGTAACCTCAAAATTTCATGGCCTTACGTTGTATCGTTCCAGAAGAGAGAGAGAGAGAGAGAGTACCAGCAAATATTTATTTCTGATATGTTCGGAACCTATTTTGTTGGGTATGTACCACATACTATCGAGTTTGGTACCGGAATTATATGTGTACCATTGTACCATGACTACAACTATGAATTTTTTGAGATTCTTGGTACACTTCTAACAACACCAAATTGTGCCCAAACTTGATGAGTGTACAACCATGTAATGTTCTAAATAATGGTAAATGGTGTTTATACAGTATACAGTTTTAATATTTAAAATTCAAGGAAATATATACATGTGTTTTTAGTAACAAAATAGCCATCTAATTCATCTTCTTTCATGCATATAGAATGGAACTATCATGCTATTGTAACATCCCAAATTTCAAAATTTAAATACAAGTAACCAAGTTGATCTTTGACCTTGATTTCGGTTTTTAGAATTTTCTAGATTTAATATGAATTTTCAGAATTTATTTGATTTTTTTTGAATTTTTACAGTTAAAGAAAAAGCTTTTCAATTAACATAGTACTGGCTTTATGGATTTTTTACGATTAAAAAAAATGCTTTTCAAGTTTCGCCACCCTGTCGCTGCCTCTGGCGTGCGCGCGCGCTTCCCCCATCGGATTTTACTGCATTTGCGCAGCTTCGGAGTCCTCTTCTCTGTTGGCCAAGATGCTCGTCACATGCCTCGAACGCCAAGCTCCTCCTCCACCGCTATAAAAGCTCCACCACGGTCGCCCTTTTGCTTCCCCGCACCTCCCCGAGTTCCCCTTGCAGAGCCCTGCGCCAATTGCTCTGCTATGCGCGCCATTGCTGCCAAGTACCGAAGGACTGAGCTCCACCCAATCGAGCACCCTAGTAAGCCCCTTGTCAATTCATTCAACTTCAAGCATACTAGGGATGCCTTGAGCACAATGCGCACCTCCTTCTCAGCTCCTCTTGCCAGGAACAATGCTGCACCATCTCCCCTTCTTCCTCGGTTCTGGCCAACAACGCCAAGCTTCTTCAGTGTCCCCCCGTTGCTACCAGGTGCTGAAATGGAGTTGTGCAGTTGCCTTGGCTCTTTCCCCTCTCTTCCCCGAGGATGATCATATTCCTAGCTCCCTTGCGGCTACCTGCCATTGCTACCACCGCTTTTCTCTACCGCTGGTCGTCTTCGGTCATCGTTCTCAGATGCCAACACTTCCCCTTGCTCCTACCTGGCACCCTGAAGCTATCCCGACCGTCCATTCCTCGTCGATTATCGTCGTTTGCTACCGGCAAGCCTTGCGCCGCCCAAATCTATTTCATCTTGCTGACCTGTGGACCCTCCCTATTAGAGCCCCTCTTGCACAAGCTTTGAGTCACTGACAGAGTGACCCAACCTGTTAGTTCTTTAGTTAAAACCAGTTTTTAGTTCCTATGTCTATGACATGTGGGCCCCATTAGGATTTGAAGATTTCATTCATAAACCAAAACGTTATTTAGAAATGAGTCACTGGCATGTGAACCCCACATTTCAGTCTCTAGAATTAAAACCAAAATCAGGAAAATGAGAAATACGCTTTCACTGCAAGAAGATGTATTTTGTTATTTTAGGTGATTTTTCAATACATTCAAAATTCAAATGCTCATATTTTTGCAAATAAACTCCAAATTTAATGAAACCATTTTATAAATTTTTGTAAAATCATGAACTTTCTGTTTCTACAAAAATATTTTAATTTTGTCCATGTTTGAACTCATTTTTTTTGTTATTATTGCTATTCGATGAATTGTGTGAGATACCAACACTTTGGATATTTTCACCTTCGAACATGACACTACCCAAGAAAGGTAAGCACCCCTTTGACCATGTTGATCATATTATTTCACTTCAATTATATTGTTTTATCAATCTATGTAAGCATGCGTGTATTTTCATTAAATGAGCTATATTGTGGATACGGGTAGATATATCCTTCAATTCATGCAATTTCCTTAATAAATATTGACATATCAATGTTGACAACCCTAAGGTAGCATTAGACATTAAATAATGTCAAATTTGGTATATTCAAATACATACGCATTTGCTTAGTCTTGCTATAAATTTGGAGAACAATGGTTGATTATGCTATTTGTTTGAGAATAGAAATTTTGGGTATATTAAGGTAATGGTCCCGATTATTTGCCATAAAAGAAAAATGAGAGTGGGGAGGTAGGTCGGTGGAAAGGCATTTTCAGGCAGGGAATATGGAAACCGGGAGGCGGGTCGGCTGAGGACGACACGCAGGCTAAAGACGGGCCAGAACAAAAATGGGCTAGGCCGAAGAAGGAATTTGGCCCACAATTGAAACAGATTTTAAAGTCTTTCCAATTGATTTAGCTGCAGAAATATAGTTTGATTTAATAAAATTAACAGACAAACTTTGAAAATTATGAAAATATTTGGCGAGGCACATTACATTATTTAGAAATCAAATAAAATTTTTTAGGCTCTTGCCAAATTTGAATTTGTTTTTAATATTCAAAAATAGCTGTTGAAAATGTGCCAAGTCGTTCAAATTGTATAGCATTAATTCTTTGTACTCATCGACCGATAGATTATTCTGCCTCGCCACTCGCATCGACTCAATATTTATTTCTACGGGCAACACGGCCTCCTGGCCATATACCAACTGATATGGTGATAATTTAGTCGATCCGGTGAAGCGCTGGCGATAGGCCCACAAAGACTCGATAATGTAGAGTGCCAAGTTAAGGCTTCTCATCAATTTTTCTTTTAATCACTTTGATCAAAGTTTTGTTAGATGACTCGGCTTGCCCGTGCTTTGAGCATAATATGGTGACGAGTTAAGCAATTTGATGCCCGGGCTTTCTGCGAAGTTCTTAAAATCGTTAGACATGAACACACGGTTCCTTGATCGGTTGTGATAGTCAGGGAATACCGAATCGATGGATAATGTGTTCATTAACAAAGCCAATAGCTTCTACTTTGGTGACTTTTTGGCGGGCGGCTTCAACCCATTTTGAAAAAATAGTCGTGGCTGCGAGGATGAACTTGTGGCCCTTGCTTGACACTGGGAATATCTGGCCGATTACGTCTATCCCCCACCCTCTGAATGGCCATGGCTTGATAATTGGGTATAAAGCCGATGCAGGTGCGAGTTGCACATTCCCAAACTTTTGATAATTTTGGCACCCTTTGTAATACTTGAAACAATCTTCTAACATTATCGGCCAAAAATACCCAGTTCGTCTTAGTATCCATTTCATCTTATGAGCCGATTGATGTGCTCCGCAAATTCCTTCGTGCACTTCACCCATAGCTACTTTTGCCTCTTCGTCGCCTAAACACCGCAGAAGCAATCCTTCCAATGTCCGATAGTATAATTCTCCTTCTAGCACAACATACTTCAGTGCTTTTTGACGAACTTTTCGTGTAGTAGGCCCGGATGGATTCTTTAGGTAAGCTTTTATTTCCGTTCTCCAGTCGGTATTGTCAACACACAGCACTGTTTTGTCGATCAATTCAAATGCCTCGTATCGGCTGTGTTCCTTATAGCCTGAAGCTGCCTGGGCCAAGATGTTGGCCTTGTTATTCATCTCCCTGGGCACATGGCTGATACAGAATGACGAAAAAGTGTTGATAACATCGAGACAATGCTCTAGATATTTCTATAGCACCTCATCGTTGCATTTAAATTCTCCTTTAATTTGTTGCACCACCAGTAATGAGTCACCATACGCTTCTACATTACTTGCCCCGATACTATCTACCAACTGCAGCCCCTTGAGCAATGCTTCATATTCGGCCTAGTTATTAGAGCATCGGCTTTTAAGCCGATATGCAAACTCGACGTTATGCCCTTTTGGCGAAATCAATACAATACCTATTCCACTTCCCTCTTGACAGACTAACCCATCAAAATACTGATTGCCGCGGGCTACATCGACCATTCTGCCATAGTATCATGTCACGTTATGAAATCGGCTATAGCTCGCCCTTTAATAGCTTTGGCGATTCAAATCAGAGATCGAACTTCGGTCGAGCATAAGCCCACTTCCCAAGTCGTCCTCTTAAAATCGAGGCAGATAGCATGTATTTGGCGACGTCGGTTCTACATACTACTATGCAGGTCGATGCTAATACATAGTACCTCAATTTCGAGCAAGCAAAATATAATGATAAACATAACTTTTCTATTGGAGGGTACCTGGTCTCAGCATCCAAGAGTCGTCGGCTTAAGTAAAATATTACTCGTTCTTTACCATCAATTTCTTGCGCCAATACGGCCCCAATGGTCTTGCTTTTAGCCGATACATATAGCTTAAATGGGATACCCTTCTGAGGTGCAGCCAAGACTGGCGGTGACGCTAAGTATTGCTTTATATCGTTAAAAGCCTTCTGCTGATCAGCTCCCCATACGAACTCCTGATGATCCTTCAACTTTAGCAGTGGCGTAAAAGCCTGAATCCTACCTGACAGATTCGAGATAAATCGTCTTAAGTAGTTAATTTTGCCGATCAGCTTTTGCAACTCATTCTTGCATGTCGGTGGTTTTGTATTCGCTATGGCCTTGACCACGGTCCAGCTAACTTCAATACCTCTTTGATGTACCATGAAACCAAGGCGGCGGCCGACCGCCAAATGCACATTTCAAGGATTCATCTTCAACCCATGAGCTCTTGTGTTTTGAAACACTTTTTCCAAATCGGCTAAGTCTTGCCGATCTTCCTTAGACTTGACAACCACGTCATCGATGTAAATCTCAGCGATATGGCGATTAGATCGTGAAAGATCAAATTCATGGCGCGTTGATAAATGGCGCTGCGTTTTTAAGCGAATGTCATTCGGCCATTCATACTGACCCTATCGCGCGAGAACATCGAAAGGCGATTTTGGGGACATCGGCTTCCGCCATGAATATCTGGTTATATCCAGCGTTCCCATCAAGAAAACTGATAATCTTATTACCTGAAGCAGCATCAATAAGCATATCGGCTATAGGCATCGGATATTCATCCTTCGGTGTGGCTTTATTCAAATCTCTGAAATCGACGCATACCCGAAGCTTACCGTTCTTTTTCATAGCGAGGCGATGTTGGATACCCACTCGACATATCGGCAAGGCCTAATAAATTTGGCCTCGGCAACCTTTCAATTTCTTCTTTTATTACATTGTACAATTCGGATTAAACCGCCGAGGAGGTTGTTTGTACGGCCGATACCCTGGCTTGATAGGCAGCCAATGTTCCACTAGCTGTCGGCTTAACCCAGTCATCTCATAGTATTTCCAGGCTAAACAATCCCTGTATTCTCTAAGTATTTTGACCAACTTGTTTTTGTATTCTAGATCTAAATTTGCACTTACAAAAGTTGGCCTTTTTCTATCACCATCTCCTATATCGATTTCTTCAAGCATATCGGCAGAAGTGAAACCCTGACCCAATTTTTCGCTTTGGAAATCTTCAATGGCTTCACAGGAGCTTATCCCATGCCGATAGCTCTTCACCTTGTCCTGTAATGCCTGGATCATTTTTGACCCCCATCTCCTTAGAACTTCATTTGCAGATCAAATGTGCACGGTTTCTGTGATCGGCATCAAACGACTTCCCAATGCATATGAAGTCGCAATCGTCTAGAGCTTTACCTGATATGCACTCTGCTTCTTCGTGTGGCCAATTCACGTCTGAACTAGCCATTGCGATATGAGCTGATGTGTCGGCTGATACAACTTCAACTTTATCTCCGTTCCATTGTACAAGAAGTTGGTGCATTGTAGAGGGGATACAGCAATTGGCATGTATCCAATCTCGTCCAAGAAACACTGCTGTAATTTCCTTTAGCTTCAATTACAAAGAACGCGGTCGGCAAAGTTTTCTTTGCCGACGGTTAGCTCTGTGACCATTACCCTTTTGCCTCAGTGGGGTCACGAGTGAAATCATTCAACACCATATTCGTTTTAATTAGATCTTCGTCGGTTTTGCCTAACTTCTTGCAAGTAGAGAGTGGCATTAAATTCACAGTAGCCCCTCCGTCTACAAGCATCCTGGCTATCGGCTTTCCGTTGATGAAGCCCTTTAAATACAATGGCTTTAAATGCCAATGAGGATCTTGTGGTTTCTCAAACACTAAATCTGCGCCCGAGCCACGGTGGCGAAGCGATCTTTAGCCGATTCGGATTTGATTCTGAATTCGGCTGGTAGAGTGAACACCATGTTAATATCCATGGGAGGAGTGTCATTTCGGACTACTAGTGATAGCAAATTATCTGAGGAATCTGATTCGTCATCGGCTTGTTCTTTCCTCCTCCATTCCTTTTTAATGGGTTTTATCGGCCGTAATTCATTGAATGTTTCATCCCTCTGCTTTTCTCCTTCGGCTTCTCTTATTTCCTGCGTCCTTAGGCGCTGGAGCCATCTGCGTTGCGATCGGCTGAGCCCAGTCGAGCACCATCTAGGCTTGGGCTCCACTGGCTTGCGGATTTTACCAACCAAGATCTCGGTTGGCTCTTCTTCCTTGTCTTGGTTTGGTGCGCCCAACCTCTCTTTTATTGGTCTCTTATACCCCGACTCACCTTGCTCTGGTATTGGCCTGTATAGACGTTCTTTTGCCGATTGTCTTGGCCAATTTCTTTGCGAGTAATGCTCCATGGGGCATGACCTTGAGGCGATAGCGCCACACCCCTTTCCCCATGAAATTGCGGAAAGGACATCTTTCATGAGCTCTTTCTGTGTTGTCAAACCGATCTGATTATTTGGCGAAACACCTTTGTTTAGGTGATATGGTTCATTCGATCGGAGACTACGCTTCGCCGATGGCTCATCCTCTCATATTTCTCGAGTAACTGCGAGAAAGTTGGCTTTGGCTTGAATGCTGGTTTTCGAGGCGGAGACCTTTCGCTTTGTACCACCGCTCGATTTGCAATTCCCTTTAAACTTAACTCGTCCTGAATTCTTCCCATCGTGATCGGCTTCAATCTGGCGGCCGATCATTATCTTCAGTGTTTCTCCTTTCGAGCTTGATTCTATGTCGACTTGCCGCGTCACTCAGGATTCTCGTCGATAATCTGCTTCCCTTTGCTGGAGCACTGGACCATGTTAATTGGGAAGGGATTGATATCGACTTCCATGGCTGGCTCTTCTGCAAACTTGAGTCGACCATCTTCAATAGTACTGTGTCTGTACGTCGAAAGATATTGCGATCGTTAGTGTTATGGGAAAAAGAATGATGCCACTTACGATTATCGTCGTTTCTTGATCTCGTCAATTTGAAGGTATGGTATGCCCCTCGGGTAGTCGTGTCGGTTTTTCTTGTAACAACTTTATCGAATATGCGGTCACACTTGGATCGTCAAAAGCGTATTTAACCTCGACTTACCCCTAGTGGCGAGCCACAAAGAGCCAGTGGTTTTTAGAACCCTTTATCCATTCGGCTATATTTACGTCGCTTCATCTTGAAGTTTCACTCGAACTATACTCAACCATGTTCACTTTAGCCTTATCTTTCCGTTGCCATTTAATCTAAGTTTGTCCTTGAATTCCTTATTTAAATATCGGCTTTCTCGTCGATACGATGATGAAGCGGTGACTTAAGTCGATAAACTCTTGTCAAGCAAGTTTTTCTTTAAGTGGGGAATCGGCCCTTGAAAGCTAAATCGGCTAGGTGATTATCGGGTAATACTACACTTTGAAGCACCGATTTAGCACCTCTCTAAATCTCTGATATATTAGAAGTGATTCACCAAATTTTTGTCGAGACGGTAGCTTAGATCCGAAATCCTTAATTCCAAAGCGCGGAGAAAAAGTATTAAGTGGAATCGGCTTTCATCGTTCAAAATGGACCCGAATTTGGAGGTAGATTAGTAAACCAAAAAAGCAGTCCCGATAAAGACAAGGAAAAAGTCTAATCTTGACCCATCGGTGGAGCTGCTTCACCACAATGTCGCGATAAATCGTCCAAATGTTCTAAAGTGGTGATTGAATCATCCTGAAAACTTTGCAAAATCGGGAATCTGAAGTTATGGGGTATGGCATGCGGTCAATATAATCTGGTATGGCTTTCTATAGCCGATTGGTCTCCTTTGGGTCGTAAGCCAAATTGATCTCTCAAGACCATGGAAATCTGATCGGCCCAATTGGCGTTATTGGCGATGTAACACTAGGGTTTGGCCAATATTGGTGGCGATATCACGCCTCGAGTGCAAACTCTAATTTGGTAAACTTGTTCTACCAGGGCGGGTATTGTTGCCATGCTTCGTACCCATCGGCCACAGCGGTAGTAACCTTAGGCAATAGAGCGAGCGGCTCTGTGTATGTAACTACTTTATATGGGCGAATTTCTAACAGGTTGGTCCTTGAGGTTTATAATTTCCATCTAATTCAGCCGGTTTGAAGCCAATGGACATAGTGAGTCCACGGCCGATGGATCCAACTGCGGCGTCGATATATGCATGAACATGAGTGCTTGGACTCGGGCGAGGATTTGGTGGAGTCAACACGGTTGGGAATGGGTCGGCATTAGTGAGGTCTTTGGTGCCGCGCTTTGGCCGTGTTGGTGTTTGAAGCCACGAATATCTGAGGATCGTTGGGAGAGGCGCAATGGGTCCATCAATCCTCGAGCGTAGCCAACTCTTATCTGTCGTTTTCGCTATTCTCTATCGCCGGCTTCAAGGTCGTGACCAAAGCCGATGCCGATGATGATTAATTAATGCATGATGCAGATTGTTCAATCATAGAAAATAACTCAGCTTGAGTGGCATGTATCGGCTTCTCGGAGTTGATGTGGCCCGGCTTCACCGAAGCGGTTCGGTGTTGGAAGTGCCATCTTCTGCGTGACTCCTCGTCGGGTTTTACGATAGCAACCCAACATCAACTCCTCCAAGGCAGCTTCCGATCTTGATTTCCTTGCGCCGCTCACGGAGTTAAATCGTCAAAGTGGGGACGATTATAGCCGGTGTTCACGTCGGATGGTGCGGCAATTTACTGCGGTCATCTTGTCGTCGTGGTCCCACCGTGCCAAAATGTGTTGGCGCCAAAAAGTGAAGAGGTTTCGGCCTACAACACACCGAATTTAACGCCGGGTTCAAGTTGCGAGTGTGCCAATCGATTTGACCACCGCAATCGATAAGGAGGTTGTGAAATTCAATCGAGCCGATTTCCAGGTGCAAATCGGCTAAGACAGAAATCAGCCAAAAAGCCGATTTGAAGGGTAACTAGACTAGTCGATTAAGACTAATATGAGGGTAAAAAGCGGTCGATTACGAAAAGCGATGCACAACAAGGCGAGCGAATCAAACTGAAGAAATCGATGATGACCAAACAATCGGTGATTCGCAACTTTATTTGATCAATATCGACTTACAAAGGAACGATTACAGAACTAAAAGACTAAAAGCTAAAACAAAACTGGCAGATGTGATTTGTGGTTGTTGTTTTCTTCCAGCAGCCTTGGTATGCCTTATATACCTGTTTAGCCGATCCGAGTACTGCTCGGTTACGACAACATACTCCGAGTCGGCTATAGTTTCCTAACCGGACTCCAGTTCCCAAAAGCTTGCCGTACGTTATCCAAACTTTCCAGAGATACTTCGTGTGCTATCCAAATTTGTGCATTTTGCCGATTTTCTATTACAATTGCCAAATTCTGGTGTAAACAGGCAGGCCGAAGATGCAAGCGTTCACTGTTTTGGCCTCCTTTCCTTTATTTTTTTTCTTCAAAAATGGCCCCCTCCTTTTTTTTCAATCATTGCCTCTGTCATAGTTGGCATGTTTTCTTTCTGTTCCTGTTTAGCATAATCAGGACAAATGGGCAAACATGTAAGTTCATGTAAGTTCAGTTGATCGGTATTTCAAGTTAGTGCAGTACAAGAATTTCTACAATTTGATAAAATGAGAGTAGTAGATATCTTCAGGTGCCCTGCCAAAGGTTCTTTTATAAAACTAGATGATGGTTAAGTGAGTAAAATTTTCAATTGGATAAAAGGCAGTGAGTATTCCGTCATTAAGAGAAAGTCATCAACAAAGATGAATACAAATATACAATGTATCCATAGATAATAATTTTTAAAAACTATTTTACCAATATTAAACCACCATATAAGATTTTTTCAGAATACACATAAACGATTATATCATCCTAAGAACAAGAAGTTCTCTCTAATGTTTAGAATGATCATCAAATAGAGCACAACATGCAGAAAATGTAATGCACAAATGTGTGTATGCCCTTCTTGCCAGCAGTCGGGACCCGAATATGCAAATCCGGACCCTCTGTGTATACTGCACTAGTCGAGGATCACGCTAGTGCACACAGCTCAACATTAGTGAATATCACAATCATACATAGCGGAAATAAGATAAAAGACAATATATACTAAATATTACTAGTTGAATGACCTTATGGTCAACTTACTTAACAATGCCTCACAAGGTTTGAACAACAAATTGAGCTGCGGTGGAAATGAAGGCGTAGATAACCCCTCGGTATACCACGAACTGGCGACAAGGCTCGCACCCTAAACATTCGTCTCTTCATGGTACACCTTCTTGACCTTGGTGATGTTGTTGTGAGCAAGGGTGAGTACATAAAGCACTCAACAAGTTGTGCCGCAGAATGCAATTCTATCATAACTATATGCAAGGCTTATTTCAAAGGAAGGCTAAGAGGTTCATTTGCGATGGCGGCATTTATAAACAAGTACTGATATATAGATTGAAAAGATAGTAAAACAAATAACGATAATAGATAGATTCAGCATTTCTTAAGTAAACCAAATTTTCTCATCCTAAGTCAAGATTCAACCTTCCATGGCAACTTGCCATCCATCCCAAGTTTTATTTTGCAAAAGTCTAAACCCTTGATTTGTAATCCCGAGCTTTGCTCAATACCGTGTGAACACGGCTATCCGAATAGATTGTACACTCTGCGAGAGGTTATGCACTTTACCCACGACATGATAATCTCTTTTGTGCACGGCCATTAGCACACTTCCTTTGGTGTCTTGCGAGAGAATCATGACAAAGCCTTTACAATGCTCTGTCTTAACTCAGTACTACTCGCTAAGGTTTCAACACTGGTGGGACTGGTTACCACATCCAGGGCCCTCCTCTTGCGCCATCTGGGTTCATTAAAAAGGATGAACCACACCACCATGATAGTACTCAAGCTAAGACATTGCAAATTAGTCAGCTAGGCTGTCCCATAATAGACATGTGGTTGCATGATTGACTCAGGTCAAATGCTCGCAAGGTGTCCTTAGGGTTGATCAAAGTAAGACATACACATACCCTCGCCCGCCGGGCCCACCCACAACATCTTGCCCTTGCCACTTGCTCGATCTAAAATCATAACCACCCAGTTGATTACCAAACACCACGTGCCATGAACAATTCAATATCGTTGCGTGACATCCATTGCCACCACAACTCAATCTCATCGTGTGACCACACATGACACACAAATTCATAACATCGTTCCATATTCCATTAGTCAAGATTATTTATTGAAGATTCAAGTACATGTGATGACGTGGCATGACTAAGCAATTCTAATTTGATCTAACCATCCATGTTGATTTCATTATTATCCAACTATAGTGAACCAACCTAGGGTGACAATAGATCATGGCATACAAATGACAAGGTACGGTATAATTCAAAGGGTACATTAGCTAATCCCAAATTTATGTTGAAATCATTTATACACATAAAATAACATGCAATAGAGTAAATCAAAATAGCAACTAATCTAGCTATGGGTGCAACATGATCAAAGCACAACTTGCCTTGCTTAAGCTCCTGGTCTTGGTCTAAGGATTGTTCTTGAGTTGCAAATTCCTCTTCCGAAGAGTCGCACAATTCAACGTCTACGCGAATCGAGACGAAATAGCAAATAAACACCAAAACCAAGGATCAAATGAAATCAAAAATTCAAATAAAAATCACCATTGAATAGATCTCAATTTTAGAAATTTTTAGGAATTTGAATCACCTCAATCGGAGTTCGTATGCAAAAGTTATAGCATTTAGAAGTTTCAAAATAATTTAAATTGAATTTCTAGATTTAATAGAATTATTTTTATAAAGAAAAATCGGAATTATTGCGCCTGGTTTGTACGGACGACTCGTGGCTTACTCTAGACCGCTCAAATCCAATCTAACGGCTATCAATTAACCCATGACATGGCTGAACCCTAACCACCCGATCCAGATCCAACGATCAGCAACTACTGATACCCTTCACTGTAGCCCTAATTGACGTGGCGCATTCCTATCCCTCCGATTTAAATCCGACGGCCAATACTTACCCGAGGCGTTTCCTGTACACTTAATCGACGTGGCTCGATCTGTGACCGCACGATCCGAATCGAATGATAAAGAACTTACCCAAGCGAAACCCTGTGCACCGCGGCGACGTGGCTCACTCCTAGCACTCCGATGAAGATCCGACGGCTGGTAGGCTTCGATTCCGGCGATGGCAATGCGGCGGTGAATCTTCGCCGGACTTGGGGATGATGACACGTATTCGGCGAAGCGGCGACCTCCGGTAACCAAAAAGTGGCGACGCAAATGCGTCTCGGCGTGCTGAACTCGAAGATGGTCTTGGTTCGGCGAGAGAGTCTCTGGTGACGACGAAACCACGGCGCAAACTCCTCGGCAAAACGTCGTGAACTTCGGCGAGGTCTCCCGAGCCCTCTGGCGAACTCCGAGCGGCGCGCGACAAAGTTGTCTTGGCGGACTCACGGGATCCTCGGGTCGGTCGGCTCCTTAAATACCCCTCGGGTTCTTGCGGAAAACAAGGAAAGTTTGGCGGCGGCGGCGAATCGACTTCGGATCTGGCGGCGCGGAGTTCGAGTCAGCGATAGCTAGAACCGCCACGATCTTGATCCGACGGCTCGGATAGAAGGTGGAGTCCGAACCGGTACCGATTGAAAATGACCGTGCGATGAAGATCAAACGGCTGTGATCGCTAGAGTTTCATTAAATGACGCGTCTCAATATAGACCGTTGGATTTTAATCCGACGGCGTAGCGATATTCCAGTTTGCGAGCGTGCATGCCGATCTTTGGCCGAGCCCGATCTTTATTCACCTCGATTTACTCCGGAATTTTTAATTAAAATAAATAAGGAAATTCATTTGATTTATTTGGGGTAGTAAAAATATCAGAAAAATTCCAAGAAAAATCTCAAAAATACTTTGAGACATTTTGTACTTAAATAAAATATTTTTGGTAAAACTTTATTTTAAACTTTTCTTTTTATAATTATTTCTTGACAAAAGACAATATGCTTTAATTCTAAAATAACTTGAATAAATCTCAGAAAATCCAAATAAATCCAGTAAATTCACAAAAATCATAAATTACAATAAAATAATATTAAATAAATAAAAAGCCAAAAAATTGGGATGTTACAAACCTCCCCCCTTAACGGAATCTCGACCCCGAGATTTATGGCTGACTAGTGAATAGGTTTGGGAATTCTGCCTTCAAATCTTCCTCACGCTCCCAGGTTGCTTCATTTCCTGAATGATTACTCCATTGAACTCTACAAAAATGTGTAGACTTATTTCTGGTCCTACGCTCCATTACGTCCAAGATCTTAATCGGCTGCTCTTTGTAGGTCAAGTCCTCTTGCAATTCGATAGCTTCTAACGGTGTCTGCTCTGCTGGCACTCTGAGACATTTCTTAAGCTGTGACACATGAAACACATCATGAACTCCTGCTAATGATTGGGATAACTCTAATTGATACGCAACCTCTCAACGGCTCAGGATTTTGAATGGTCCAACAAACTAGGTGCAAGCTTTTCTTTGGCATGGATTCTTTTTACACCTTTAAGGGGAGTAACCCTAAGTTACACAAAATCATTGGGTTCAAAACTCAAATCATGACGGCGATTGTCAGCATAACTCTTCTGCCTCGACTGTGCTGTTTTCAGTCTTTCTCTGATCATGGCAACTTGCTCCTCAGCCTCTCTGAGAATCTCAGACCAAACACTGAAAGCTCTCCCGTTTCATTCCAATTTAACGGGGCACGACAGGCACGACCATATAGGGCTTCAAATAGTGACATTTGAAAACTAGCCTGGTAACTATTGTTATACCCGAACTCTGCATATAGCAAGCATTTATCCCAAAACGTGGCGTAAGCTAACGCACAAGCTCTCAATATATCTTCCAAAATCTGATTAACTCTTTCTGCTTGGCCATCTATCTGTGGATGATATGCGATGCTAAAATTCAAGCGGGTTCTCATTGCTTTATGTAACTTGTTCTAAAACCCCGAGATAAACTGGATACCTCTATTGGACACACTCCTCTTGGGCACCTCATGCATTCACTCGATCCTTAACACATACAGATCTGCCAAACGATCCTTTGAATACGTAGTCTTTCAGTGATATGAAATGAGCAACTTTGGTCAATCAATCAATAACGATTCCTCCGAATTTGTATCTTTTAGGGTCAATTCGCACTAGGGATCCTTTTAATGATTTGCCTCCTATAGGGATCTACAATGATTTGCAACGAACCTTTAGATCTCTAATGCATAGCCTTTATTTTCTGATACACATCACATAGAGTATCATATCCAACAGTTTCGCTCTTCACCTTAGGCTATCAAACTTTTCCTTTAGACCTTAATATATTTTGGCACTTTCTGGATGAATCGATTACTTAGAATCATGGCTTCCTCAAGTATCGTCTGCTTAGGATCTTCCTATCTAGCACATTGTTTCGGCCTTAAATCCTCATAGTATCCTAATCACTTAAAATTCCGCTTCTTGGCTAAGCCTACTTCTTTCCTTGACTTGATTTTGCATTTCATCATCCTTCGAACTTTCGATGATCTGATCTCCTAATGTTGGTTTTATTATCAAAGCAACTATGAAACTTTATCGAACAACCTTTAATTTCAGCCTCTTGAATCCTTTGTATAACCCTAGTTAACTGCTTATCATCAATATATTCACACTGCGGCCTCATAACTCAACGTCGACTACCACATTGGCCCTACTAGAGTGCTTATGGATTCCGACACTAGAATCTTGAACATTTCCAGCCATTTCCTTCGTTCCATATTAAGGCCTGACTGGGTAAATATATATAATTTAGACTCCTATGATTCCCATCTATTTTTATTGAGATAGTGACACCATATTTCCAAATCGTGCACTACGATAGCTAACTCCAAGTTATACATTGGGTAATTCTCCTCATGTTGTCTCAATTGCCTCATCGCATAGGCAACAACATTGCCATTTTGCGCCGATTCACATCCCCGATCATGTCTAGAGGCATCACCATATATGTTGGCGCTTCTCCTTCTTGGTAATACTAACACGGTGTTTCAACCTTGAACTTAAAACTCTTTTCACACTCTAGCGTCCATGCAACTTTTTCTCTTTAATAATCGCGTAAGAGGTCTAACTGTTGTCGGAAACCCTTTCTATGATCTAGCGATAATATCTTGCCATTCCTAGAACTTCAACTCTAAGTAACGATCTTTGGTTGCTCCCAATGTAACACCACTTCTACCTTTCTTGATTTGACATCAACTCCTCTAGCAGTCTTTATATGACCAAGGAATTCGACCTTTTTCTTCCAGAGGTCACACTTGTTGAACTTAGCGTACGACTGCTGTTCTCGCAAAAACTCATCTCAAGGTTCTGCATGTTTCCTTCTTATATTAGAGTATACTTGAACGTCATCTATATGGCAACCATGAATTTATCCAAATAATCCATAAACACCTTAGTCATCATGTTCATGAAGTATGCGGGGCATTGGTCAATCCAGGAGGTATAGCCAAAACTCATATTATCCATATCGCGTAGAGAATGCAATCCTAGAAAACATCTTTCACATGACTCCTCAATTGATGATAGCTGGAGCGAAGTTTTATCTTAGAGAAAATCCAGCTCTCTTCTCAACTGTCCAACCTCGTTGTCGATCCTGATATTAGATACTTATTTTTCGATCTTTTCTTCATTTAGAGCACGATTTAGTGCATTCTCCCGATCTTCTATTTTTTTCTTTCTGATAAACAAGAGCTCCCATGGTGACGTACTAAGTCTTCTTAAAACTCTTCCTAGTAACTCTTCGATACGCTTTTCCATTTTCCACTAATTACTTAGTAGACATTTGACATGGTCTCTTAAGCTATTGGTGTTGTCTTGGGGCACTAATTAAGCTCCACGAACTTGATCTTTCGATATGATGACACCAGCAATTCAAAGTATTTTCGACATCTGGCGCATCTTCTATTTGGCAAATTTCACACTATTATCCATCATCAAGCTAACACAAGTATCGTCACTTGATTTTTTTAGGGTTTTAAATCATTTCTCCAAAATAGCCTTATGTACGAGCATCTAACTAATTTCAAGAATAGCCTAATTATCAACACAATATGAGTTGCTTGGAACTCTACCCACTCAATAAACCTTTGAACTCTCAACATCTTGGTTAAATCTAGCGAGCCGAGCATTTCTTGATCTTGACAAATCTTAGATTAATGAGATTATCTGCGGTACCACTTAAACCAGCCACCATTTCACATGCATCCTTTTAGATAAACCCTTAACACCAGATTATTCTTAGAGACATCTAACTCATTAATTTATATTATTGCTCTTTATTCCAATACTCAGTATACCAATGTATTAACCATTCTGCTTCATTTCTTTGACAAGGAACCTTTACATGGAATTCATCACTAATCTCTTTACTTTACAAGTAGGGTTATGATATTGCACTAAGTAAACTCACGGCTCCTGACTTCCTTGATTCGGCATTGGCGCTAGGGCTTTGACAGGGACGGAGTTAGGATTGACTTGAACTAGCGATTGCTTTCCTTTGTGGGCATTCTTTGGCAAAATACTCAAGTTTTGTGGCAATTATAGCGAGTCTAGGGTGAACTTTCTTTCTTGAGCATTCGTTGATTAGAACGATTATCTTTTACCTAAGCGCCTTTTCTTCAATTGGTTCTCTAGGCAAATTTCTTTTGCAATTTCACCGCTCACTCTTGGCGTTATGTCTTTGGTGAGGTAACCACGGTACATCCATGGCTATAGGATTTATGTGTTCTCGCTGTGGACATCGGTTAACGTAATGGCCTTTTCTGGGACAGTTATAGCACTCAATGCTGCTCTTCCTGTGATTCATTACTTCCTGATTCGCAACACATTCCCTAGTAAAATGATCTTCTTCACCATACAAGGGACCTACTGTGGGTGATAGTCACTTACTGGTTTCCTGATTAAGGTCGATAGGTTCAGAGGTGCTCACCAAGGTAACATGTGATGTTGCTCATAGGATATTTTCAATTGGATGACTTCCTTTGCAACTAGAGCAATTGATCGCATGCTTGTCAGCGGTATGTCCTATTTTCCACAGCGAATGCACGCACGATCTTCTAAATTGTTTTGTTGACAGCACTTCATAGCACATTGTTTAGATTTAGAACAAAGTGCAGGGGTAGCGTTTCTCTCAATAGTCTCGAGCCAATCCTCTGCTTCTAAAGGTGAGACATTTCCTTAAAACGTTGGTGGACGAGTCTTTATGAATTCTAATAACCTTGAGTTAATCGAGGATCACTAATATGAGTTCGAGGCGCCTTCTTGACATTAGCTTGATTAGTCCTATTCTGTTTTTGATTCACATTGCTTGCATTAACTGCGTCTGAGTAGCCAAAAACTCTTTGAAACCCTGCATATCTATCGGTAGTGACGGTTGAAAAACTAATCCATCCTTGGAGTTTCTATTGAGTTGATTTTCACTTCCACTGGCTCCATTGCTATCACTAATCTGATCCATCCGCTTAATTACCTCAAAGGAATTAGGGAAGAGGGAAATAGCATAGGTAAGGAGCAAGAATCCTAGCACAGGGGAGATAGGTTTAACCCAATGACTTAAGCAATCAATATTAATAACTTGGTATGGTTGCTTATATAAGCCTAAAAGCTTTGCAACATATACTGCACACTCAGCAATCAAAAAGAACCAATTCAACCTAAACACACAATACTACCGTCTACATGGGCGACACTCATATCCCAGGAAACGCGACTCCCACACATGGGTCTCACTGGCTACTTGAAGCACTGAGTCTTCTAGCTCTTAATACACTTTGTTGATCCGCTCCTCCATGAGCTTGATGATTCCTTCCGTCATGATCATTACGGTAGCAGCAGGCACTTGATGTCATCTCCTAAAGTGTGGTATATCGTTTTCTACTTAAGGTAACTCAAGTAAGATTTTAACTCAATTCAGTAGAGGTAGGGGAAAGAAATTTCAGCAAGGGAAAAGAAAGAATTTTTGGTAAGGACAAAAATAGAAGAATGGGATAAGTCAAGAACACATTATTCTTCCAGGTTGGGTCTTTTACTTTAGAAAATAATTTTGAATGACCTATAAAGACGACCAAGTATCTAGGGTCAAGACCTACAGTCAGTAGGGCTCTGATACCACCTCTGTCGGGACCCGAATATGCAAATCCGGACCCTCTGTGTATACTGCACTAGTCCAGGATCACGCTAGTGCACACAGGCTCAACATTAGTGAATATCACAATCATACATAGCGGAAATAAGATAAAAGATAATATATACTAAATATTACTAGTTGAATGACCTTATGGTCAACTTACTTAACAATGCCTCACAAAATTTGAACAACAAATTGAGCTGCGGCGGAAATGAAGGCGTGAAAACCCTCGGTATACCACGAGGCAAGCGACAAGGCTCGCACCCTAAACATTCGTCTCTTCATGGTACACCTTCTTCAGCACTAGTGATGTTGTTGTAGGCAAGGGTGAGTACATAAAGCACTCAACAAGTTGTGCACAGAATGCAATTATATCATAACTATATGCAAGGTTTATTCCAAAGGAAGTCTAAGAGGTTTATTTGCAGTAAAGCAGTATTTATAAACAAGTACAGTATATAGATTGAAAAGACAGTAAAAACAAATAACAGTAATAGATAGATTCAGCATTTCTTAAGTAAACCAAATTTTCTCATCCTAAGTCAAGATTCAACCTTCCATGGCAACCTGCCATCCAACCCAAGTTTTATTTTGCAAAAGTCTAAACCCTTGACGGTAATCCCCGAGCTTTGCTTATCTTGTGAAACACGGCTATCCGAATAGATTGTACACTCTGCGAGAGGTTATGCACTTTACCCACGACATGATAATCTCTTTTGTGCTTGCCATTAGCACACTTCCTTTGGTGTCTTGCGAGAGAATCATGACAAAGCCTTTACAATGCTCTGTCTTAACTCGGTACTACCGCTAAGGTTTCAACACTTGGTGGGACTGGTTACCACATCGAGGCCCCCTCTTGCGCCATCTGGGTTCATTAAAAGGATGAACCACACCACCACGATAGTACTCAAGCTAAGACATTCCAAATTAGTCATTAGAAGTGTCCCTATGAGACATGTGGTTGCATGATTGACTCGGTCAAAGGCTGCATAAAGGTGTCCTTAGGGTTGATCAATGCAAGACATAAACATACCCTCGCCCATCGGGCCCACCACAACATCTTGCCCTTGCCACTTGCTCCGATCTAAAATCATAACCACCAAAGTTGATTACCAAGCACCACGTGTGTAACGTCCCGAATTTTGGCTAGATTTTAATTTTTGGAGTTATTTGAATTTCTATGAATTAACCAACCTTTATTTGCATTTAATTTCATTTAATTGCCTTTATCTGAATTTTGGGGATTTATTGAAATTAATAAACATTTATTTAAACCATTCTTCTCTTGATTAATTAATACCAGAAAAAGTATTTATCAAAATAAATGAAAATATTTTATTTAGGCTCAAAATGCTCTGAAATATTTTCTAGAATTTTTCTAGAATTTTTCGGTATTTTAGTGCCCCAAATAATTATTTTGAATTCTGGAATTATTTTTATTGCTAAAATCTGGGAAAATGGCAAGCTACGGTGTTAGGTAGGCCCAACACTTGTTTCCTTGAAAAACCCTAATCGCCGCTCGCTCCCCATTCGAGATCTCGTCGGACGGTACGCCCATCACTTATACCGTAGCCAGCCGTGATTTAATCCCGTAGTTGGATCGTGATCGAGCAGGCGTGTGCTTACTCGATCTCGGGACGATGAAGCTTGCACTGCACGCCCGCCGTTAGGTAGTGCGGAGATGATGTCGAGATTTTGTCACGAGTTCAAAGCGTGTCAAGCGAATGATATACTCCGTCAGCCGCATGACTTCCTTCAAGCTCCATTTGCCACTTCTCTCAAGCTCTATCGTCCTCAGTAGCTCTCCCACTCGCTCACGAAGTTCGCTAACGCCACCGCTGGGTTCCTTCATCTACCGCTTGCCGTTCACTCTCACTTGTATCCGAGGTACCCTCAGAGTTCCTCGTGTCGCGCCGTGTCCACCAAGCCACTTCTTCACGTGGGAGGAGTCTGTGCGCGCCAGAAAACCATCGTCTTCCTCGTCTCGGCCTTGAGCGTCTGCTTCAGACCGCCGTCGACTACTCGAGCTCCGACCACCGTTCGATTTCCGCCATGCGCTAAAGTATCGCCACGTCTCTTCCTGTGGCGCTAGCTCCGGGTTGTTCGGATGTTAATGACCGTTAGATTGTGATCGTAAGGTCCTCGTTAAACCACGTAGGCTTGTGAATAGGAATTAGCTCGGTGAGCCATGGTAGTTGGATTCTCATCCGACAGCTCTGGTGCGTCCACGTTGGGGTTAGGAATAGTGTTTTGCTCGGTCAGCCGTGGCCGTAGATCTCTAATCTAGCGTCATCTTTGCGCCACGTAGGCCTTGTAGCGATGCATCGCTCGTAACGAACCGGCCGTTGGATCTAAATCAACGGCCGGGATTCATCGTCGCGTGGCGAGGCGATGTCTCCGCCGCGATGTCGATCATTGAGTGGCCCAAACGCATTTCACCGGGCCCACATGTCGATGGGTGAGTCACCGGTTTGTCTTGGCGTCGACATAGCGTCATCCGACCCACTGTCGATGGCGTGGCGGCGTGGTTCGCTCTGGTGCCGACCGCGTGTCGCGGAGAGGAAAATCAGCCGGAAAATCGGTGGAAAATAGAAAATAATTCGGTTTATTCTTTTATTCAATTTGAGAATATTGTAAAGGCTATAACTTTTGCATTTTAACTTTCGGATTTGAGTGATTCGAGTGCCCAAAATTTGTAAAAATGTGAACTATTTATTGGTGATTTTTATTTAATTTTAGTAAATTGTTTGCTGTCTGTATTATATATTTATTATGTGTTTGCTTGTCAAGAGTAGACTCAGAGTCGCGGGTTTAAATCGAGGAGAATTTGAAGACCGTCGCAGAACCTCGACGAGCCAACTCCTCTTGAAGGCAAGTCATGCTTTGATCATTTAGCGCCTAGTTTTAAAAGTATATTTTGATTTCCATATTGCATGCTATGTTAAGTACAACCACTATTGATTAAATTGGGAAATGGTAGTTAAAAGCCAAACTTGTTATGCCACCTTGATTATAAATGTTTATATGCCTGAAACCTTGTCCACCCTAAGATGCTTAAATATGTTGGATGCTAATATGATGCCAACACGGGAGGCTAGACCGTGATTAGTTTGCTTAGCTTTGCTTGTATCGTGGAATGACTTTCAAATATCAAATGAATATTGACTAAACAATTATGGAGCGCATTTTGGAGAATCGATGATGTCATGAATTGGGCCGGGATAGTGACACGTGTGGTGCTATTCATGGTGATGTGGAAAATGGCATGTGTTGCTTAAGTATAAAGTGGGGTGGGAAAATGATTTGAGCAGGGCAAGTGGCAAGAAGGTTTACGTGCTAGGTGGGCTGTGTGGCAATGGGATGTATGAAAAGATTGTGAAAGTGTGTGTCGAGATGTATAAAATGGTTGTCTTGCAGGGACAATTAAGGACTTAACCTTGCGAGCCTTTGAAATTTGAGTTAAGTGTACAACCACTTATGCAGAATGGGGCGGACCTAGTTAAGTAGGTTTCTAATATCTTTCCTTTGATACCTCGGGGTGTGAGTTACACCAAAAATGTAACCGTCTGCAGAGGCGTACTGTCTTTGACTTGGTACCCATCTAGCAGTATGTGCTGTTCTAAACTTTGGCTCTGTGTGAGGAAGTGTTAGGAAGGCAATCTTGGAGAGGATCAGCGGCTAAGTGTTAGTCTCTGAAAGACTTTGTTACAATCAATCGCTTTGTGTGGTGAGCAGTTGTATCTGTGGGTAAAGTGTCTGACCTCTGCGAGTGTGTGTGTGAAACTATTGAATAGCCGTGTCATGATCTTGGACAATGCTTTCGGTGATTCTGATCAAGGGTTAGATTTTCAAAATGAAAATGTGGAATGGGTGGTTTGTGTGCCAAAAAGCATGTGAAGGAAATTAGGGCCATGTGCCAAACTCTTGGAAAAAAATTGAAAATTAATTATTAAATATTATTGATCTTCTTGCTTTTAATCTAATAGGACTACCTATCAAAAGAAATCTTTGCTTTATGCAAAATAACCAATTAAGCCTTTCCTTGGAATAAGCATTGCATATAGTAATAGTCGCATTGTGCATGACTTGTTGAGTATCTTGTATACTCACCCTTGCAAACAAAAACCTCGAGAAGAAGAAAGCCGTGCCGACTTGGAATGAAGAGTTCAACGAAGGCGGGGAGGACTAAGGGGTTGAGCCGCTTTTCGGTAGCTTTGTGGCTAGTAGTGGTTCCTTTATCGTATTTTGCTTCCATTGAATGAACTTGATCTTGATGATATTTATAGCCTGCGTGTGAATTATTATAAAGCGACCATAAGGTCATGTAACTTCGACTATATTAGGCTTGAAGTACTTTATTATTTATTTCATGTGTATGATTGTGATACTTCAACTTTGTTTATCTGTGTGTACTAAGCGTGATCTGGACTAGTGCGGCATACCTGAGTGTCGAATCCATGAAGATTCGAGGCACGGCGAGGATGGTATCGAGCCATCTTGTTGTAGGACTTGACCCTAGTTAGGTAGGCCGTTTTAATGGAGTCCAAATTAATTTCTAAAGAATAAAATCTGGACAAGGATAATCAATGAAATCTTGACTCATCTCTTCTTCTTTACTTCATACCTCTCTTTGTATTTTTGCTATTACTTTCGTGTTCTTTAAAATTTGTTGCTCGGCGTTGCTTTGGCGAATGCGGATGGTTCACTCCTTTGGAGGCGTCACGGTGGCTCTGTTGCGGAGCTCTGGAGGATGCTCCAGTGTTGGGAGGCTTCGGCCAGGCCACTCTACAAGTCCCTTTGGATAGTCAGCAGGATCGCTCGTGGATGGGAGGCGACTCGACCTTATGCGCTCGGGAACACGCTCGTGCTAGTCGTCGCCGCCTCACGGTGAAGCGAGCAGCCGGCTCTGGCGGGCATCTGAGAGTGTGCCGAGTTGCGCTTCTTGGATCGGCCGGGACCATGGCTTTGGTGTGGGATACCGCCTTCCGTGTGCACCCTTGCAGCAGTGGACCCTATGAGCCGCTTGGACTGGAGGGCAGCCGCCGTCGTACACAGGCAGGATTCGCGGCCTGCAGAGGAGAGGTGATGGGCGCCACGACTACGGGCTGCAGGCCGTCTACGCGCGTTCTGAGAGGCAAGAGGCCTTCGAGAGACCGCATATGCGCGCGTTCGAGAGGATCGCCGAGTGGAGGAGGCTCTTCTGGGCGAGGAGCGAGACAGCTGTCATGGAGCTCGGCAGCGGCGGCGAGGAGCGGGAGCGAGCCAGCAACACCGGCGCGGAGGACCAGCGGACCAGTGGAGCCCCAGCTGCGCGGTGGGAGGGCATGGGGACGGTTGCCCGATGCAGCTCACCCGCGGTTCACGTGATCGGCGAGCGAGCGGGTTGGCTCGATGGTGATGCTTTGTCGAGGATCACGATGTCGACTTTGCGTCGAGACTTCGATTGTTTTGAGTCGCGTCTTTATTTCGAACTTAGTATGCGATGTTGTAATGAACAATTGGATGTGATGGTTGTGATTGTCATATGGTTACATAGTCCTTAGACTATGTACTAAACCATATAATTATTATTATGCTTAATGGTTCTATTTAAGTTACACTGTTTCCCGTATAAGTTCCATACTCGCCTATTCTTTTCCTCTTATCTCTAAACCCGAAGAATCAGCGAGATGGTGAACACTACGCAACAACGGGCGCGGAGGCGATGGATCACGTCCGCGGAGGCGATCGAGACCATACACCACCACGAGCGGCACCGCCGGTGGATATCGAGAACTTAGGCGCATTTCTCGCGGCCAAAGCGATTAATGCAAACAATGATGACAGCATGCAATAGCTCGGCACTCGGTAAAGTCGCTAACAACCAAAATTGTGAACAATGGGCCCGTCCTACTCAAGATTATCTGAATTTATGAGGACGAGACCGCCCACATTCTCGGGCAATGCCGATCCACTCGAGGTAGATGATTGGTTGAGAACTATCGAAAGAAATTGCACATAACCCGGTGTGAAGGACATGAGAGGTGCTTTATGCCTCTCACCGACTTGAGGAGCAGCGGTGAATGGTGGGAGAATTCTGCGCATCGCGGAGAACCCGCAGGAGATTACTTGGGAGAATTCACCTAGCTTTTCGTCAATATCATGTCTTGCGGAGGTATTATGGAGCTGAAAAAGGAGAATTTGAGCTCTGAAGCAAGGAGGCGAGCGGTGGCCGACTATCTGAATAAATTCACTCGATTAGCGCGCTACGCTCGAGATGGCGTAGCGACAGACAAAACAAAGCGATCCGTTTCTGAAGGACTTAACAACTGGTCTCTGGTGGGACTAATCACCCACACTTTCCACGATTTTCAAGCTGGTAAACAAAGCGCTCATCTTGGAAGACAAGCGCAAAGGCGGGCGACAATAGTAAGCGCCGCATGGCACAGCAAGGAGGGCGCCATGGTCATAAAAGACTAGAATGATACCTCGGCAATTCCATAGGTTTCATGAAAGCGTTGTCGAGACGCCGCCACCAATGCCAAGACGGTCGGACAAACCCTCGGACTCCCATCGAATTAATAATCGAATGGTGGAAATCGGCAAATGGCGGGAAAACGCTGCTACAAGCGCAGGCAGGGCATTTAGCCAATCGTGCCCAAAGAAAGGCGTGGCCTTGATGCCTTCAATCTAGGAGCACCCGGCCAAGACCCTAACCAAGGAGGAAGCCGAGGACACACTGGTGGAGCTACACGAGCATTCACTCGGCGCGGATCAATCATATCTCCATGAGCCGAAGTCCACAATGCTACGGACGTCGTGCTCGGTAAGTTCCTAGTCAACTTCGATGCGACTCTGATATTATTTGATTGAGGAGCTTCGCATTCATTCGTTTCTCGAGACTTTGCCATGACAAATGATCTGGATGTGGTTAATCTTAAAAGTACACTTCTAGTTCAATCCCCTGGATCAGAACTTCATTCTAAGGTCGGATGTTCTGGAGTTAAGTTATTAATAAAAGGAGTAGAGTTCTAGCGAACCTTATTATACTAGATACCCAAACCTGGATGTTATCACGGGAATGGATTAGTTGACTAAGCATAAAGTACATATTAGGCTGTGGACGGAGAGTTGTGTCTATTGAGAGCCACGAAGGTAGGAAAGTGGAATTTCAAGCGATGGCGATTCGAGGAGGGCAATTGTTGGTAAACAATTTGGAGGCTGTCGATATAAGAGATGTACCGATGGTCGATGAATACCGGATGTTTTCAGGAAATTACAGGGAATGCCACGAACGAGACATAGAGTTTGTAATTGACTTAGTACAGAGCAGCACCAATAGCAAAGACCATATCGGATGTCCCACGAAGAGTTGGTGGAGATGAAGAAAGCAGTTGAGGAGTTGTTGGAAAAAGGATTCATCGGACCAGCTCGTCACCATAGGGACACGGTTCTATTGTTAAGAAAAGAAAGATGGGAGCTTTTCGGATGTGTATAGACTATCGCGCATTAGCGAAGTGGCGATAAAGAATAAATACCGTTACCCGAATAGATGATCTTTTCGATCAATTAAGAGGCGCAGGAGTATTCTCCAAGATTGACCTTAGGTCGAGGATATCACCGGTGAAAATCAAGGCAGAGGACATACCCAAGACCGCATTTTCCTCAAGATATGGACATTATGAGTTCACCGTTATGTCATTTGGATTGACAAATCGCGCATACTTCATGAACTTGATGAATAAAGTATTCATGGAATACTTAGATAAATTTGTGGTTGTGTTCATAGATGATATTACGGTTTATTCAGGGGCGATGAAGACACGCTCAACATTTGAGATTAGTCTGGAGAGACTAAAGAAACAACAGTTGTATGCAAAGTTTAGTAAATCGATTTACGGAAGAGTAAGGTAGATTTCTTAGGGCATGTCATGACGGTAGAAGGATAGCGATGGACCAAGCAAGGTTGAGACGATTGCTACATTGGGAATCGCCGAGCAGGTTTACAAGTTCGGAGTTTCCTTGGAATGGTGGTTATTACCGCCGATTTATAGAAGGATTTTCGACAATTGCTAGGCCAATTCGCAATTGCTAAAGAAGGAAAAAAGTTTGTTTGGACAGGATTGCGAGAAGAGTTTCCAAGAATTGAAGAAAAGACTAACATCGCACACGGTGTTAGTTCAACCCGGCGTGCACCAAAGTTTTGATATTTCTTTGCGATGCATCACGCCAAGGCTTGGATGTGTGTTGATGCAAAATGGAAAGGTAATAGCCTATGCATCAAAGGCGATTAAGGCCACATGAAGAAATTACCGACACACGATCTAGAATTAGCGGTAGTAGTGCACGACCTTGAAGATATGGCGTCACTATCTTATTGGTAATAGGTGTGAGGTGTATCTGAGATCATAAAAGCCTTAGATACATTTTCACCCAATCGGACTGAACATGAGGCAAAGGAGATGGTTAGAGGCGATCAAGGATTACAACATGGGAATCCATTATCATCCGGCAAGGCCAGCGTAGTGGTGATGCCACTGATAGGAAAAGCCATGGACTAAGTTCGAAAGTGGAAGAAAGCCGGGGAGAAGCGTGCAAGGACCTTGAGAGGTTAAAGCTGGAAGTTGTTCGAAGGATTAAATGGTGCATTAGAAGTAAAGCCTATCTTGGAAGATCAGATTAGAGAAGGTCGGAAGAATGATGAGAAGATCGAGAGAATCAAAGCCAAGATGGAGGAAGAACGAGCAAAAGATTTTAAATTGGACGAACAAGGTACATTGTGGATGAAAGAAGCGTATTTGCGTACCCAACAAAAAGGAATTAAAGCGATTAATATTGGAGGAAGCTCATGACTCCAAGTATTGATTCACCGAGGGCGCAAAATGTATCAAGATTTGAAAGAAAGATTACGGTGGCCAAATATGAAGAGAGTTCTTGAACACGTAGCACTATGTGATGTATGCGGTGAGTCAAAGCTATGCATCGAGACCCGCAGGCTACTGCTGACCATTGAAAATACCGAGTGGAAATGGGAAGAAATCGGAATGGATTTCATTCTGGGATTGCCAAGAATAAGGAGGTTATGACTCCATATGGGTTATCGTGGATCGATTGACTAAAGTCGCACATTTCCTACGGTGAAGACAACCTATTCGGGAGATAAGTTAGCGAGCTATACATGGCAAGGATCGTATGCTTGCATGGGGTCTTAGAAAGAAGATAGTGTCGGACGAGGTACCCAATTTACCTCAAGATTTTGGGATAAATTGCATCTGACAATGGGCACCGCTTGAATTTGATCTGACTTATCACCCGAGACGGATGGACGACAGACGAAAGAGTCAACGGATATTGGAAGATATGTTGAGAGCTTGTGTGTTAGCATATCGTCGACTTAGGACAAATGTTTGCCATATCACGAGTTTAGTTACAACAATAGCTATCAAGCAAGTCTTGAGATGTCACCTTTTGAAGCCTTGTATGGTGGACCTTGTAGGGCGCCGTTAAATTGGAATGAGGCAGGAGGCGTCGTGTCTTGGACGGACATACTTCAAAGCGAAGAGCAAATAGCCCGATCGAGAGAAAGGTTAAAGATTGCCTGATCAAGGCGGAAGAGCTCTGTGAGACAACCGTAGTAGAGATTTGAGTTTTGAGCAGGAGGATTCGTGTATCTCGAGTTCGCCGCTTAAGGAGTCGGAGGTTTCACAAAAAGGGTAAACTTCGCGCCAAGATATGTAGGGCCGTTCAAGATCATAAGCCGTAAGAAATGATAAGCCTACCAACTCGAGTTACCGCGGTCACTAGCGAGTGCACAATGTTTTTCATGTATCGCAACAGAAGTGTCTCAAGTGCACGAAGAGCAAACATCACTAGAAGAAGTTGAACTACGAAGACTTGACTTACAAGGAGCAACCAATAAAAATTGCGGATCTGATGGATCGAAGAACGAGAAGCAAGACAACTCGTTTCTGCGAGAGTTCGATTGGAGCAACCACCACGAAAGTGAAGCCACACAGGAGCGAGAGGAAGATCTGAAAAAGGAATTCCCAACCTATTCTCTAGTTAGCCTTGAATCTCGGGGCGAGATTACATTAAGGGGGTAGGTTTGTAGCGTCCGAATTTTGGCTAGATTTTAATTTTTGGAGTTATTTGAATTTCTATGAATTAACCAACCTTTATTTGCATTTAATTTCATTTAATTGCCTTTATCTAATTTTTTGGGATTTATTGGATTTAATAAACATTTATTTAAACCATTCTTCTCTTGATTAATTAATACCAGAAAAAGTATTTATCAAAAATAAATGAAAATATTTTATTTAGGCTCAAAATGCTCTGAAATATTTTCTAGAATTTTTCTAGAATTTTTAATTATTTTAGTGCCCCAAATAATTATTTTGAATTCTTGGAATTATTTTTATTGCTAAAATCTGGGAAAATGGCTAGCTACAGGTGTTGGTAGGCCCAACAACATGCTCCTGAGAAAACCCTAATCGCCGCTCGCTCCCCGTCGGATCTCGTCGGACGGTTGCCATCTTATCTGCTCAGCCGCCGTGATTTAATCCGCCGTTGGATCGTGATCGAGCGGCGTGTGCTACTTTTCGATCTCGGGGCGAAGCTTACATGCACCGCCGCCCGCCGTTAGGTGCGGAGATGATGTCGAGATTTTGTGCGAGTTCAAAGGCGTGTCAGCGAATGATATACTCCGTCGCCACGCACAACTTCCTTCGCTCCATTTGCCACTTCTCTCAAGCTCTATCGTCCTCGTAGCTCTCCCACTCGCTCACGAAGTTCGCTAACGCCACGCGCGGGTTCCTTCATCTCGCGCCGCCGTTCACTCTCACTTGCATCAAGGTACCCTCAGGAGTTCCTCGTGTCGCGTCGTGTCCACCAAACCACTTCTTCACGGAGAGGAGTCTGTAGCGCCAGCAGAGCCATCGTCTTCCTCGTCTCGGCCTTGATCTGCTTGCCACCGCCGTCGACTACTCGAACTCCGACCACCGTTCGATTTCCGCCATGCGCTCGAGGTATCGCCCGTCTCTTCCCTGTGGCGCTAGCTCGGGTTGTTCGGATGTTAATGACCGTTAGATTGTGATCGTAAGGTCCTCGTTAAACCCGTGAAGCTTGTGAATAGGAATTAGCTTCGGTGAGCCATGGCCGTTGGATTCTCATCCGAAGCAGCTCTGATGCGTCCACGTTGGGGTTAGGAATAGTGTTTTGCTCGGTCAGCAATGGCGTAGATCTCTAATCTAACCGTCATCTTTGCGCCACGTGAGGCCTTGTAGCGATGCATCGCTCGATAACGACCGAATAGTTGGATCTAAATCAGCGGCGGGATCATCGTCGCGTGGCGAGCGATGTCTCGCGGCGATGTCGATCATTGAGTGGCCCAAGCAACATTCACCGGGCCCACATGTCGATGGGTGAGTCACCGTTTGTCTTGACGTCGACATGGCGTCATCAAGACCCACTGTCGATGGCGAGGGCGGCGTGGTTCGCTCTGGTGCCGACACGTGTCGCGCAGAGGGAAAATCAGCCGGAAAATCGGTGGAAAATAGAAAATAATTCGGTTTATTCTTTTATTCAATTTGAGAATATTGTAAAGGCTATAACTTTTGCATTTTAACTCGGATTTGAGTGATTCCAGTGCCCAAAATTTGTAAAAATGTGAACTATTTATTGGTGATTTTTATTTAATTTTAGTAAATTGTTTGCTGTCTGTATTATATATTTATTATGTGTTTGCTTGTCAGGAGTAGACTCAAGTCATAGGGTTTAAATCGAGGAGAATTTGAAGACCGTCGCAGAACCTCGACGAGAACCAACTCCTCTTGAAGGCAAGTCATGCTTTGATCATTTAGCCTAGTTTTAAAAGTATATTTTGATTTCCATATTGCATGCTATGTTAAGTACAACCACTATTGATTAAATTGGGAAATGGTAGTTAAAAGCCAAACTTGTTATGCCACCTTGATTATAAATGTTTATATGCCTGAAACCTTGTCCACCTAAGATGCTTAAATATATTTGGATGCTAATATGATGCCAACACGGGAGGCTAGACCGTGATTAGGCCTTAACTTCGCTTGTATCGTGGAATGACTTTCAAATATCAAATGAATATTGACTAAACAATTATGGAGCGCATTTTGGAGAATGCGATGATGTCATGAATTGGGCTGGGATAGTGACACGTGTGGTGCTATTCATGAGCCGATGTGGAAAATGGCATGTGTTGCTTAAGTATAAAGTGGGGTGGGAAAATGATTTGAGCAGGGGCAAGTGGCAAGAAGGTTTAGTGCTAGGTGGGCTGTGTGGCAATGGGATGTATGAAAAGATTGTGAAGGCTGTGTGCGAGATGTATAAAATGGTTGTCTTGCAGGACAATTAAGGACTTAACCTTGCGAGCCTTTGAGCTGAGTTAAGTGTACAACCACTTATGCGGAATGGGGCGGACCTAGTTAAGTAGGTTTCTAATATCTTTCCTTTGATACCTCGGGGTGTGATTACACAAAAATGTAACCGTGCGGGGGGCGTACACATCTTTGCTGACTTGGTACCCATCTAACGGTATGTGCTGTTCTAAACTTTGGCTCAGTGTGAGGAAGTGTTAGGAAGGCAATCTTGGAGAGGATCATCAGCTAAGTGTTAGTCTCTGAAAGACTTTGTTACAATCAATCGCTTTGTGTGGTGAGCATGTATCTGTGGGTAAAGTGTCTGACCTCTGCAGTGTGTGTGTGAAACTATTGAATAGCAGTGTCATGATCTTGGACATTGCTTTCGGTGATTCTGATCAAGGGTTAGATTTTCAAAATGAAAATGTGGAATGGGTGGTGTGTGCCAAAAAGTTTGTGTGAAGGAAATTAGAGTTGTGTGCCAAACTCTTGGAAAAGAATTGAAAATTAATTATTAAATATTATTGATCTTCTTGCTTTTAATCTAATAGGACTACCTATCAAAAGAAATCTTTGCTTTATGCAAAATAACCAATTAAGCCTTTCCTTGGAATAAGCATTGCATATAGTAATAATGCGCATTGTGCATGACTTGTTGAGTATCTTGTATACTCACCCTTGCAAACAAAAACCTCGGAAGAAGAAAAAGCCGTGCCGGCTTGGAATGAAGAGTTCAACGAAGGCGGAGGACTAAGGGGTTGAGCAGCTTTTCGATGCTTTGTGGCTAGTAGTGGTTCGCTATCGTATTTTGCTTCATTGAATGAACTTAGTCTTGATGATATTTATCGCCTGCGTGTGAATTATTATAAAAGCGACCATAAGGTCATGTAACTTCGACTATATTAATGCTTGAAGTACTTTATTATTTATTTCATTTGTGTATGATTGTGGTACTTCAACTTTGTTTATCTTGTGTGTACTAGCGTGATCTGGACTAATACGGCATACCGAGTGTCGAATCATGAAGATTAGGGGCACGACAACGTGCCATCAACAATTCAATATCGTTGCGTGACATCCATTGCTACCACAACTCAATCTCATCGTGTGACCACACATGACACACAAATTCATAACATCGTTCCATATTCCATTAGTCAAGATTATTTATCAAAGATTCAAGTACATGTGATGACGTGGCATGGCTAAGCAATTCTAATTCGATCTAACCATCCATGTTGATTTCATTATTAACCAACTATAGTGAACCAACCTAGGGTGACAATAGATCATGGCATACAAATGACAAGGTACGGTATAATTCAAAGGGTACATTAGCTAATCCCAAATTTATGTTGAAATCATTTATACACATAAAATAACATGCAATAGAGTAAATCAAAATAGCAACTAATCTAGCTATGGGTGCAACATGATCAAAGCACAACTTGCCTTGCTTAAGCTCCTGGTCTTGGTCTAAGGATTGTTCTTGAGTTGCAAATTCCTCTTACGAAGCATCGCACAATTCAACGTCTACGCGAATCGAGGCGAAATAGCAAATAAACACCAAAACCAAGGATCAAATGAACTCAAAAATTCAAATAAAAATCACTATTGAATAGATCTCAATTTTACAAATTTTTAGGAATTTGAATCACCTCAATCGGAGTTCGTATGCAAAAGTTATAGCATTTAGAAGTTTCAAAATAATTTAAATTTAATTTCTAGATTTAATAGAATTATTTTTATAAAGAAAAATCGGAATTATTGCTTTGGTTTGTCACCAGACGACCGTGGCATACTCTAGACCGCTCAAATCCAATCTAACGGCTATCAATTAACCCATGGCGTGGTGAACCCTAACCACCGATCCGGATCAACGATCGGCAACTCGATACCCTTCACTATAGCCCTAATTGGCGTGGTGCATTCCTATCCCTCGATTTAAATCGAAGCGGCCAATACTTACAGGGTGTTTCTGTACACTTAATCAATGTGGCTCGATCTGTGCGCATGATCCGAATCGAGCGATAAAGAACTTACGGCGAAACCACATACCTTGGCGGCGTGGCTCACTCTGGCGCTCCGATGAAGATTCGGCGGTGGTGAAGCCGATTCGGCGATGGCAATGTGGCGGTGAATCTTAGCGGACTTGGGGGCGATGACACGTGTTCGTGACGGCGACCTCCGACAACCAAAAGTGGCGCAAATGCGTCTCGGCGTGCTGAACTCGAAGATGGTCTTGGTTCGGCGAAAGAGTCTCTGGCGATGACGAAACCACGGCGCAAACTCCTCGGCAAAACATCGCGAACTCCGGCGAGGTCTCCTGAGCCCTTTGGCGAACTCCGAACGACGGCGCAACGACAAAGATGTGCGGCAGCTCACGGGGATCCGCGGGGTCGGGTCGGCTCCTTAAATACCCCTTGGGTTGCGCGGAAAACAAGAAAAGTTTGGCGGCGGCGGAATCGACTTCGGATCTGGCTGCTCGGAGTTAGTCGGAAAGCGATAACTAAGCGACCGCCGATCTTGATCAAACATTTCGGATAGAAGGTGGAGTCCGAACGGTGCCGATTTAAAATGACCGTGCGATGAAGATCTAGCTAATTTGTGATCGCTAGAGTTTCATTAAATGGTAGCGACTCAATATAGACCGTTGGATTTTAATCAACGGTAGCCTTGATAATTTGGCTGAGCGTCGCATAGTCTTTGGTAGAACCGATCTTATTCTACGATTTACTCGAATTTTTAATTAAAATAAATAAGGAAATTCATTTGATTTATTTGGGGTAGTAAAAATATCGAGAAAAATTCAAGAAAAATCTCAAAAATACTTTGAGACATTCGGACTTAAATAAAATATTTTTGGTAAAACTTTATTCTAAACTTTTCTTTTTATAATTATTTCTTGACCAAAGACAATATGCTTTAATTCTAAAATAACTTGAATAAATCTCGGAAAATCCAAATAAATCCGGCAAATTCACAAAAATCATAAATTACAATAAATAATATTAAATAAATAAAAAGCCAAAAATTTGAGATGTTACACGGCCTTTCGACCAAATGAATTTTTAACTTTCCAAAACTTCTTACCACGAGTCATACCATATCCCACTAAAAAAATGAATGCTCTAATTCACGCTCTCGGCATCGCAACACCACAGAAATTGATGTTTTGTTTCAAACCTAAAAGATATACTACTATGGCAGTTATTGAGGTGCTTACCCCTTGCCTTTGTTCCAAATCATCTGGATAATTAATATCTACAACAAGTTGGTTGGCATGACTTTTTTCAATGCCAACTCATCATTTTTAGGCACAAACTAATACCCATCGATTGGTGATCATATGACCTTTGCTGCGTAGAAATGAAAAATAAAAAGTTAGCACTTGTAACCATTAACAAGGTATCTCCAACCATCGCATATGGTGAAATAGCGTTAGATGTATCTCTACTAATATAAATTTGCAATTGGTGGCAGCGGTCCATTCTTCTTCCCCCTCCCCCATATTGACATAACCTTGTTTTTGCTATGGGCCTTAAAATTTCTCTATAGGGCCTAATTGTTGATCGGCACAAGCATTTGAAATCAATTTAGTGGCCAATTGCATGAATCAATTCGAAACTTATTGATGGCTCAGATTCTCTATGTAGAGACCAATCAGAAAGAGATAAATTGCAACAAATCCTCTGCACATATTTAGCTCTTAATTGAGAAATAAATCCTCCCCATATTGGAGTGATGCGGTCAATTAAGTCCTTAGCACCGGCGGACGGCGTGCTCCGTAGCCCCTCGGCACTCAGGCCTCCGGCCAAATGCTCCTCCTCGTCGTTATGCATAGTGAGCTCTAGTTGTTCCTCGATATTCATAATACCATCCTTATTTGTGTTTGGATGAAACAATACATTGTAGTGTTTGCGGAAAGATTTCTGTTTCCTTGCAAGATATCTGTGATTTTCTGGAGGTGTTAATTCTTGAATTGACGTAATGATGTGGATGTTTTGCGTCTTTGTTGTTGCATTGCTTTGATCAACCACAGTTCTTTAATCCGGAGATGGAGGAAGAAGCTCTCGTGGTCCTCGATGCGGACAACATCACGGGCGCGACTTCGGCGTCCTCAAGCGACGACATATCGCGCCCAGCGCTCTTCTGGTCTTCTGAAGAGCGGGTTACGGGCTATTGGGAATGATAACGAGAAATTTTTCCCGAGCGATGCCCTTTTGTAGATTGCTATTGTGATTCTAAACCATGTCTCTACTAATATAAACTAGCCAGAATAATGCGCTACACCACGTCGCGCATGATGATGTAACGTGAAAAATCTAAGAAATTTGGTTGTATTTTCGGTTTTCGTATTTTTTTAAAAAAAAAGGTCGGTAGGACCCGTCGGCGAATCCATGAGCTGTTATAAACCTTCGACGAATCTATATTTTTTTTAAGAAAACCACGGTTAGGACCCGTCGGCGAATCTATGGGCCACTATAAATCTTGGCGAACCTCGTTTTTTAGAAAGCGGATTTGCTTTGTGTGTGATTCGGGAAATTTGGTTGTATTTTCAGTTTTCGTATTTGTTTTAAAAATGGGTGTCATTAGGACCCGTCGAGGAATCTATGGGCTGCTATAAACCTTCGACGAATCTGTGTTTATTTTTAGAAGACCGCGGTTACGACCCGTTGGCAAATCAATGGGTTGCTATAAACTTTAGACGAATCTATGTTTTTTTAACTGTAGAGAGACCTAAAGTATTTTTTTCTGGGGTCCGTTCCGCTAAAAACCACCGAAAGGATCCAAATGTAAACCGCGGAGGGACTAAAACGTAATTCTAATATTTTTCTGGTCTATTTGATTAAAAAACCGCCGAAAGGACCTAAACGCAATTTCTAATTTTTCGGAGGACCTTTCGCGAGGTGAGTGGCACCCTAAATGGCCTCAATCCTCTCCACTTTAATATATAGTATATTTGCAGCTGGTGATAGCGGTCTGTTCTTCCTAGCCCCCGATATCTCCAATAATGACCAATCATTATAGCTAATTATTCTTTCTGATTCTGACCCGACCATATATCTCTAAATATGGCTGATTATTATAACAAAATCCTAATTATTGCTAGTAATTAATAGCTGGTCAATCATTCTTTTTGTGCTCTATATATATTTATGCAGTTTTCCGAGAATCAATCAAGGAATTCATTCAAGATCTCCCATGTCGTGCTTGCGGTGAATAAACTCGTAGGATCAATAAGTGACGGACCGGCGTACATAGCCCACGAGATCAGGAGGCGAGCGCCACGGTCGGTAATAGCTTCTGACGGAAGAAACGACCCGAGCCTTGATGCCCACCGGTGCCGTGACTCGGTACGGCAGTTAGACGTGACCCCATCACATGTTTCTTCAACAAAACCTTTATTTTTATTAAAAACTTCGATAAGCTTTACTATTTGAGGAATAACCAAGCAAGAAACCTTCATCATAGCGACTTTGAAATTTTGAGAGCGAACACCCTTTTTCAAAATATAACATTTGCAACCAAAAACTTCGAAAATAAGAAATGTTAGGCTTTCTTCCAACAAGAAGCTCATAAGAAGTCTTTTTCAAAAGTCGGTGCAAATAGAGCCTATTTGTTGCATAGCAGCGGTATTGATGGCTTCACCCAAAAACTATCGGAAGTGCCATATTCATCTAGTATTGTTCTTACCATTTCAATTAATGTCACGATTTTTCGTTCCACAACTCCATTTTGTTAGGAGTGTAGGTTGCGGAAACTTCGTGCTTTATTCGAGTTCATCACAATAATCTTCAATTCTTGTATTTTTGAACTCGGAACCATTATCACTCTGAATTTTCTTTATTATAAAATCAAATTCGTTTTGAGCCCTCTTTGCAATTTTTTGAAAATATTAGAGGTTTGGTTTGTCGTCTAAGAAGAAAACCCATGTATATCTAGAATAATCATCAACAACAACTAAGCAATAAGAATTACCTCCAATGCTCTTATAGGTTGTCGGACCAAACAAATCCATATGTAAGAGCTCTAATGGTCTAAATGTGGACATGATACTCTTTGAGGATGAGAACTAGCAACTTGCTTCGGCTTGACAAAAACACTACAAAAGTCTATTTTTCTCAAACTTCACATCTTTCAAGCCCACAACTAAATCATTTTTGAAAAGCTTTTTAAGTTGAATCATCCCAACATGAGCTAGTCTCCTATGCCATAACCATCCTAACGATGTTTTTGCCATTAAGCAAGTTTGAAGACATGAGTCATTTGAGGTGAAGTCAACTAAATACAAGTTTCCGAATCTAAATCCTTTAAACACTAGCGAATTATCATTTTCTTTAGTAATAACAACACCATTTTTAGAGAAAGTGCAAACAAGATCAAGATCACAAATTTGAGCAACGGATAGTAAATTAAAATTTAAGGTTTCAACTAAGGAGACATTTGAAATGGAGAGGTCATTTGATATAGCAATTTTACCTATCCCCAATACCTTTCCTTTGCTATTATCTCTAAATGTGATCTTGTCATGTTGTCCACTACCCGAATCGAATGTGGTGAACATTTTCCGGTCGCCGGTCATATGTTGGGTGCATCCACTATCCAACACTCAATGTCGTCCACTGGTTTTGTAGTTCACCTACAAAAGAAAATCAAGCCTTTTTAGGTACCCAAATTTGTTTGGGTCCTTGGAGGTTAGTAACCAAGGTTTTGGGAACCCAAACGGCTTTCTTTCTTTGGCCAATTATTGGGGTTCCGATAAATCGTGCAAAAACTTTACCATTTCTATCTCTTTTAAGAATATAGCAAGAGTCATGAATATTTTCTATGGATGCTTTGCTCAATGAACAATCAATGGCTAAATGTCCTACATCATGACATTTATAACAAAATTTACCATTTGATTTCTAAGCGAACCTTGTTTGCTTATTTTCTTGTTCTTTTTAGGCACATATCCTAGTCCTTCTTTGTTATACGAACATCTTTGGCTACCCAAGATTTTGTTTAATGTGTCCTTACCCTTAAAACATCTATCTAAACTTTTGTTGAGTTTATTTACTTGTTCTTTAAGCTCATTATTTTAGACAATTAAATTTTCATTACATGAGTTTGTACTAGAACATGGTAAATCAATTAAATCATCACATGAAGTAGATATGTTTGATTTTCTACATGAAGTGAGGTATTTGCTAGTCTATGCAAATCATTGATAATATTACATTCGATACCAATATCATTTGTTGATTTTGAAATATTCTTGGCAATTAAATTTCATGAGCTTCCTTTAGCTCCTCATAAAATTTTGAGAGAAAAAATTCTTTCCTCAAAACCTTAAACTTTGATTTCTCTTTGCCAAGATATTCATTTAAACCTTCAAGTATGTCCATTAGATCATCATACGAAGGTTCATCATAAATCATTTGAATTTACCTTAATATCTCCTTTAGCCATAAGACATAGAGGTAGCGAATGGTGTGATGCCTCTTTGATAGCAATCTTGGCAAGCCCCTTCTTCTTTGAAGGAGCTTCATCTTCGGATGAATCGGAATCCGAATACTCCTCCTCGGAATCCCATTCACCAATGTGGGCTTCATCTTTGCTATCCTTTTGAAGCTTCTTGAATAGCTTCTTCTTTCCTTGATAGTACTTCTTCTTCTTGGGTGACTTATCCTTGTCATCCTTCTTCTTGGGACAATGAGAGGCAATATGCCCCTTCTCATCACATTCATAGCACCGGATATTTGCATACCGGTTGGTGCTTGAATATTGTCTTTTCTTGAATCTTTGCGGACCGCTTGAGCTAGAGCGTCTTCTCATGAATCTTTTCATTTTTCTCACGAGAAGCGCCATCTCCTCCTCGGTGTCCTCATCGTCGGAGCCTTCATCACTTGACTCCGCCTTTGCTTTCAAGGCGATGTTCTTCTTCTTGGAAGAGTTTTGTTCCAACAACTCTTCCTTGTCCTTCTTGTAGAGCTCATTGGTGATGAGATTTCCAAGAAGTCCCGTTGGCGTCATTCTTGGTAGCTCCGGCGAATTTAGAAACAATGTTACCAATATCTCGTACTTCTCCGGAAGGGCCCTAAGCATCTTCCTGACAACATCAACATCGCTCAAGGTAGAACCAAGACCCTTGAGCTCATTAACAATGTTATTTAACCGAGAATACATTTCATTTATATTTTCATGAGGCAACATAATGAAGCTTTCATATTTTACTCTAAGCATATGCAATTTTGCTTCATAGCAGTGGATGTCCTTCATGAATTTCCGACAATGTATTCCAAATTTCATGTCTTGATATCTAAATTACTTATCGATTAAATTCATCCGCATTTAAAGCACCAAAAATAGCATTCATTGCTTGAGCATTAAGATGGACATATCTTTCATTTTGTTCGGGGTTAAAGCGGGATCACGGTCACAATATAACCCTCATTAACAATTCTCCATATGTTGGGATTCATAGCTTTAAAATTAAGCGGTCATCGTATTTTCCAATAAGCATAATTTGTGCCATCGAAAAATAGCGCCTTGCCTATCGACACCCCATCACTAGCCATCCTTACTCTTAGGCGGTGAAGCCCTAAATAAGAGTCCTTGCTCTGATACCACTTGTAGGATCAAGGATACCGACTAGAGGGGGGTGAATAGGAGGTTTTAAAATTTCTTAAGCTAAATTCAAGTTTTAATGTTTCTAAGCACAAGTGACAAATATGGCAAATTCAATATTTAGCAATTTTAGCGACTACCAAATAAAATCTCTATTCAAGTATGTCAATAGCAAAACAAGTAACACAAAGATGATCAATTTGCTAGAAACAATTCAAGAGTAAAAACAAAGCAAACCACAAATGATGAACACGTGAATTTTATCCCGTGGTCTCGGAGACTGCGGTCTCCCTACTCCCGTTGAGGTGACTTGAACACTTTCAAGCGGCTCCACTTGTGAGCCTTCCCGATCACTATTGATAGCTCTTCCCGCTCGGGTAGGCGAGCCGAGACTTCACAACCCGAGTCTTCACACAATCTTCTTTGTGAAGATCACGGAGACCTCATGCCTCCAAGCCGTCTAGGAGGCGGCAACCTCAAAGTAATGAACTTGGCGTGGGCTTGAAACTCAAGAGTGCAATCAATATGGCTCACTAATGCAATGCACTCAATTTTTCTCTCCAAGAACTCAAAAAATCAAGAATTGAATGCACTAGAGTGTGGAGAGACTTGCTAGGGCTTAGAGAGTATTCAATGGAGTCACCAACCAGTCCCTAGCATAGGTAGGGGGGTATTTATAACCCCCAATCACTCAAACTAGCCGTTACTCAAAAATATTACGTGAAAATTACAGTATGGCGGTACTACTGGCCCTAGACTGTTGTCCATGACTATCACGGTGCCATTAATGCTCGACATGTAGCGAATTCATACGAAAATTCCATGGCGGTACTACAGCCTTGGGGTCTTGATAATGCCGCTTTTACCGACAGGAAAAGAACAGCTCTTTGGAATAAAGCTACCGCTATTGAAGGACCGGTAGTACCGCAACTACCGCTCTACCCTTGCGGTAGTGCTGGCCAAAGGAAGAACTCCTGAGGAGCTCTCTGTTATATAGCTACCCATGATACAAATGCGGTAGTACGCACTTATGGTACTACACTTCTACCTAACGATGAGTCTTGGCCTCAACAAAGTTCTTGCGGAATTGATTTTCTCTTGATTTCACGAATATGCAACTAGACTATTTGAGCCATATTAATGCACTTTTAAATCTCAATACCCAAACCAAGTCCCTCTTAATAGAACGGTGACTATCCTATCAATCCGATCTTCACTTCTAACTCCAAGATCGGTGCTGCGGCCAGTCGTACCTCCATGACAAAGTCGTACCTCCATGACACAAAGTCGGCACTTTCGGGGACCCTTGTGACGTCGTATTGTCGCCCATGTGACCTCCGGACGCCTCGGCGAGAGCTAGCCCCGGCGGCGAGGCTCGGGGCGGGGCTTTGCAGCGAGCCGGCGTCCTGCGAACCTTGCGTACCAAGTAGGGCTAGGCCGAGCCAAGCCACACAAACTCGAGTCGGCCAAATGATGGGTCTGCGGACCTCTCCGGGCGTTACGCCGGCGCCATGGTCGGGACCGCTGCGTTACCTACGGTGATTCCGTGCAAACACCGTGGTCGTTCCGCCGAAGGTCGGACGCCAAAGCGACCTCGACTCGAATCTGGCGGCGGCGAGGACCTTGTCGGTGATGACCACACCGGCCTTTTGTCGGCCTATGGTGCATGGCATACTCGGCGGCTGCGTCGCGTGTGGTGGCGGCTCGGTTCAAACCAGCGCTGATCGAAGCGTTTGTGGGACCAAGAACCCGATGAATTCTTGTCCATCTACTCGACCGCTATCTTGGCGGCCGGGGTAACAAACTTGTTATGGCCAATTACCTCCGGCCGTCTGGGCGAACCCGCGGACTTGGCTCTTCAGCGAGCTTTGGATCCCGGTCGTGGCGCCAAATCGAAGCGCCGCCGCTCCAACTTTGAGTTGTTATGGCGCTGGGGAGGAGAAGGACACGGATCGTGTCATCCGGGGCAAACGAGCAGCTTGCAGCGATTTAGTCGGCGATTCATCCGCACAAGGAACACGATTCGAGCATCTCCGAAACAAAATTTGTCATCAAAGCTTTCAAGTTCGGCGTCCTTGATCGGCGCCTTACCGAACACAGAGATCACCACAAGGCTCGGCGTCAACAAGCTTTTCGCATGGCGGAATGATCAGCGGGCCTTGAGCGGCGATCCACTTTGGAAGCGATTCTGACCAAGGTAAGCTTAGTCTAAACCAAGCGAGGCCGGCCCATCAACTCGAGGCACCAACCACGGCACCACGCCAAGCGGAGCGCGATCGCGAGGTGGCGGAGGTGCCATGGTGATCGTTTGGCGGATGGCTAGCCTTGAGTCCTTGAGGTCGAGATCGAGGCTCGGAAGGCTCAAGCCTCGCCAGGGCGACCCGACCTCGCCGGCGCAGAAACCAGCCCAGCGGGGGGTGACGACACAGGGCAGGTGGGCGGCGGCTCGACGCGAGGGCGAGGCGCCGGGTATGATAAACAAAGTTACACTGTTTCATAGGCGGCGGCCCGCGATCTGCGACTGCGGGGCTTGGCAAAAGCAAGTTAGAGCCTTCTATGATGGGCGAGGTGAGATGCCGTGCTCCGAAGGGCGGCGACCAACGAGCGAGGTGAATGTCGGCACGAACACGCACAGCGTCGATTGGAATTCCAGCGGGGTGGCGCGGGATCGGCGCCATCTTGGTGGCTCGTCGGCTTACCAATCAGCGAGGTCAAGGCACGCGCCATCTACAGTGCGCGGCAGGAAGCCCATCAATGACCTTGCAAGTGGCGAGGCCACCATCACTTTCTCTCGAGGATGCTCTCCCGGTATGGCGAGACACGAAGGCGCCTTAGTCGTGACCCGACCATCAGCAATACATGATGCGGGCGCGTCATGGTCGCGGCGGCGGCTCTCTTAACTTCTTTGCGGCGGTCGCGCTTGACCGGATCTGATTCCCGGTCGAAAGTCAAAACATCGCCATACCCTTCTTCGGGATCGTCCGGGAGCTCGACCATCCCACAGGGGCGGTGGTCTTGCGGTTACCTTGGCGACTCGGACAACTTCCGCACAAGTGGTCACCTTTGAGGTGGTCGAGGTGACCTCCGTCCAACGCCATCCTCGGGCGGCTGCCTTGGTCAAGTTTATGGCGGCCAACCATTATAGCCATCGATGTATGAAGCTACTGGCCCAAACAACATCATCACCGTGCGGCGACTGCGGGCGGCACGGATGTGAGGCCAAGGCCTTGGCTCTTGCGGGCATATTGCCCGGTAGCAGTCCGGAGGTGGCGCGCGCTAGAAAGCGGCGATCCAGCCCGATGGGGCGGCGAAGGCCGTGCCGCTCGAGGAGGCGACCGACCAAGTGCATCCACATCTCGGCGGTGAGTTCCAAATAAGAACTCAAGCTCGTCACCTTCCTTCCAGCGTCAACAAGGGTATATTAAGCAGGAACCCGCGGATATGCGGCGTTCGAGGTGATCGAGCACAAGTTGCAGGTGAGATCCGGCTCTCGACCGTCGCGAAGCTGCGTCGCTTCTCCGGAGAAAGGTCGCGGTCATTAGGAGAATCTTGACAAGCTTTTGAAGGCGGCTTCATCCGTGAGATCGACTACTCGAGTGGTAGCCAACCCGGTCATCGTCAAAAAAGGCGGAAAGTGGAGAATGTCGTCGACCATCTGAGGTTGAACTCGGCTGCCGAAGGACAATTTCCCTCTTCAGCGCATCGACGGATCGTCGACTCCACGCGAAGCCAAAATCTTGAGCTTTTGGGCGCTTACTCGGGATACCACAGATCAAAATGGCGGTACGGCGAAACAAGGCGGCCTTCATCGCCGTTCGGCACCTATTGCTATCTGACCATGTCGTTTGAGTGCTGCGCAATCACGGGGCCGCGTTCGGCGTCGATGACCAAGGCGTTGAACCCGCGGTCGGGCGGAACCTTGAGGTCTCGTGGGCGACATCATCGTCAAGAGCCCCTCGGCGACCACGTTCGCGACCTCGAGAAACCGCCGCCAACTGAGCGAGGCACAAGATCAAGCTCAACCCGAAAGTGCGTGTTGGTGGCGTCGAGGAAGGTGCTTTCGGCTACATGATCGGGGCTCGAGTGCTGTCCAAATCCGGAGAAGATCGAGGAGATCGAAGATGGCACCCGACCACGGTCAGCGGTCTGAGCCTCACCGCCGCATAGCGCCCTCGGCGAGTTCATCTCGAGGCTCGGCGTGGGCTCCCATTCTTCCAAACTCTGCGCAAGCACGGGGCCGAGTGGACTCGGGGCGCGGCGGTCGCCGGCAGTGAAGGTATACTGTCGTCCCCACCCCTCCTCCTAGCGCCACAACTGGCGAGAGGTTCTTTGCTCTACCTCGCGGCCACCACCCACCTGTTGTCGATGCCATCTGGTGGCGGGCGGGGGTCTCAACAACCAATTTATTACATCGGCGAGGTCTTGCGGCCCAAAGGGCGCTACCGTGGTCTGAAGGCATTGTATGCTCTCCTCATGGCGTCGCGCAAGCTCGGCACTATTTTGGTGCATTCCGTGGTTGTTCGAGCAACTTCCGCTCGAGGACATCTTCGCGGAACCAGACGGCGGCGGCGCGCGCCAAGTGGGCTATGGAAGTGGCGGCATTTGACATCGGGTTGTCGCTCGAACGACCATCAAGTCCACAGTGCTTTCGCCGACCGTGGTCGGCGGCGTGCAATCTGCGCCCAGAACTGAGTCGAGACGAAAAGCCTTAGGTCATGTTCTTGGCGGCTCGAGGTCCTTCAAGCGCTCGAGTGGCATCCTTATTCTCGCCGTAGCGGCGACGGTAGTCGTGGTTCGTTTTGGGTTATGGCGACCAATAATGTGGCGAGTATGAAGCTCTCTTGGCGGGCCTTGAGCTTGCAAAGCTTTGGGCGTGCAGATTAGTCGTAAAGGCGATTCTCGGCTCGTCGTCAATCGATACAACAAAAGTACCAATGCTCGGAGGACTTCGATGGCAAAGTACCTTGCGAGAGTCGCATAAAATGGAGAAGTGGTTTGAACTTGGAGCTCAAGCACATTCCCGGAGGACAACTCCGGCGCCGATTTCCTCTACAAGCTCGCCTCCTCAAGCGGCGAGATCCCTGAAGCGTCATCCACGGAGACATTGGCGGCTCCTCGATCTCCGACCGGGGAGGTCACGCTTTCGCCATGGTCGAAGGTACACCTTCTGGGCGAATCCATCAAGTACCTTCCTTGCAGGCGACCTACCAACCCCACCTGCCGAGAGGCGGGTCAGCGCCAAGGCGAGTCTATACATGCTCGTCGGGGCAAGCTCTCTGACGAAGTGTCTCCGCATCTGACGCGATGCATCTCCACGGAGGAGGTAAGTACCTACTAGATGACATCCATTGGTCTCTGTGGAGCACATTCTTAAATCTGATCACGATGGTCGGCAAGGCCTTCGCATAGGGTATTATTATTAGCGGTGCTTCAAGATGCTCGTGATATCGTCGCACTTGCGGCATGCCAATTCCACGCCGGAAGTCGCACCGGCCGCCTCTGCTGCGAACCATCCGCTTGCTGGCCCTTCTCGACACAGAAATTTGGACATCCTCGGCCCTTTTCCATAGGCGGTCGGGAAGAGGTTCCTCTTCGTGGCCATCGACACCTTCACCAAGTGGATCGGTGAACCGGTCTCGACCATCCTTTGCTCGGCGGTATTCGTTTTTCCGCTTGTTCGTGGTCACGGTGCGGGGTTCGTGCAAGATTATCGCGACAAGCGGTACTCGGTTTACGGTGAGTTGTTCCATGAATTTTCGCGAGAACTTCGGCATCAAAATGCCGCTTAACCCGGTGGCTCACCCCGAACAGCGGAGGCGATGGAGCCAGCGGGCGAACCGTCGTCGAGGCGTCAAGAAGCGAGTTGCGGATGAGCTCGAATGCTACGACAAGACACAGGTGGGCGAACTTCCAGTCCTATGGTCTATTAATTACCCACGACAAGCCGAGCCACGGGGTCCACACCCTTCCGGCTCGTGTTGATCTTGGCCGTCCTACCTCCGGAGGTTATCTTTGGGCTCTACGAGGTCGACAGTGTCGACCAAGTCGACTTGAAACCTGACGGTCCCTCGACCTTACCCTCGCAAAAGAAGTGAATCTAGTGTCTTTGCTACAATCAGCACTACGCAAGCTCTTGGCGACATGCGTCTCGGTCGATGCGACCTAGGAAGCTCCTTGTTGGGGACCTAGCCACAGGCGGATTCGGGGCTCGTCAACACCAACAAGTTATCCCCGCAGTGGGAGGGCCCCTCTGAGTCGTTTCAGCAGATCGCGCGGGGGCTTCCGGCTAGCGATGCTTTCGATGGCGAGAGAGCTCTCTGGCTCGTGGAACATAGATCGACCGAAAGTTTTATGTGTAATCTCTATACCTTAAATTTCAATAAAGTTGTTCGTTTATTCTCGCTCTTTATATACTGCTACCACTTGTGTTCTTTCTTTGTTCTTTTTAGAGACTCCTTTTTCTCTGAACCGACCTCAGTGCGCAGCGCATTCGCTCCTAGTCTAAAGTGTCGCGAGTTTGGCGTTCACCCCAGTGGAAGAGCTAGCGTGGCGAACCTCTTAGCAATCTAGCTCTCCCTGTGCAGGGCCGAGCAAGAGCCTCGCCATTTTGACTATTGGGCAAAGCGCATAGCGCGATAATCGTTCGAGCATTAATCAAATGTGATAAATGCATATGAGGTTAAACCGCGTCATTCTACTTTGTGGACTTGTGTTCAACTCTGCGGTCGTGGCGCTTGTCCATATCTCGTCTTGTGCCCAAGGCGCGCGTCGCTCGACCTCGTGCCCAGAAATTTGGATTAGGCTATCCTATTGGCGCCGCGACCAAAAAAAGCGAGCACGGCAAACAAGCGGCGGAAGGACTCAAGTATCCCCAACTATAGATTTAAAAGCAGGGCGAGGTTTCCTTGTTCACCAAAAGCAATCTGTTTACATTGGTGCATTTCTTGCTTTTAACATTTTTTGCAATTAAGCCATCTCGCGGGCAAGTTTTTCTGCTTTCGGCGTGGCCACTTTTACCTCGGTCGCTATCTCACCACAGGTGGAGGGCTTCTTCTGCGAAGCATCCACGGCTCGGCGCCTTCGTCTTCAAGTTGGGCGGTCGCTCTTGCCGCCTTCTTGACCGCTCAAGCTTCTCCTCGAGTCCGGGGCCTTGATCTCGAGCCGGAAGCGCCTTCTCCTGAAAGCCTTCTCCAGGCGCCTCGACCTTGGCATGCTCGGCCTCGGCGCCTGGGTGGCGTGCTCGAGCCTCTCCTCGGCTCATGGCTTTGGCCTCGGCTCGGGGGCGCCTTGGCGAGATGGCCTTTGCTCGGCGGCGGCCTTCTCAATGCCTCGACCTTGGCGCGCTCGTCTGCGGCGCCTTGGCGAGAAGTCGCTTTGCTTTCGTGGCGGCCTTCTCGGCACCTCGATCTTGGCCCGCGAGGCCTCGAGCAGTCGAGGACAAAGCTCGTTCTGGGCGGCCTTCTCCGGCGCCTCTACCTTGGCGGCGCTCGGTCTCAAGCGCCTCGGCGCCTTGATCGCCGAGCCGTTCCCTCCGGGCCTTGAAGTTGTGCTCGCGCTTTCGGAGGCCTGGTTTGCTCGAGCTTCGGCGCGTGGGACACCTCTGCGCCACCATCGTCAGCGAAGGTCGTCGAGATCGGTTAGCCCTCGAGCTCTACTTGAGTCGACCTCGATGGTTGTCTTGAGTTTGGCGCGCTTTCGGCCTCCAGCGTTCCACTACATTGAGGCCCCGAGCGCGTCGGCATGCTCGTGGAGACCTGCTGACCCTCGGGAGGCAGCTGCCGTCGCCTTAAGGACAAGGAGGGGGCCGGTAAAAGCCAGCGAAAAAAACTCGACCTAGCATTGCGAGGAATGAGTGGGGATCCCTTACCTCGCGGAGTTGGCCCTCGGTCATCTGCGGGTGAATTCCTCGCGGTCATCAATCACGATCACGAGGATCTCCTCCTCCTCGTCGGCCCACAGCGCGCGATGTCGAGTCGACCTCGACCACCTGGCCTTGCAGGCGAGATCTTGAGTTCGAGTCCGGCGGCTGGTCATCCGTTGCCTCCTCGGGAGTTCAACCCGCCGTCGGGGAGATGCAGCGGCGATACTAGTCCCGGCCTCTCTGCGGGTCCGCTTCGTCTCGGCGCCAAGGGGCGGCGGCCGGATCGCCGCGTCACTCTCGGCCCGTGGCACAGGATCTGCGACCTCGGCACCAGCGCAGCCGCTCGGTCTGAGCTCCTCGGCTTGATCACCTTGGTGGCGGGCGGAATCGCGACCTCGGCGCCGGGCGGCGGCGTGGTCGGAGAGCTCGAGTGTCGCCTCGGCGCTGCCACAGCTCTGGGTGTCCTCCCGCGGAGGCCTCGGGAAGGCCGGCAGCAGCGACTCGTCGTGGGTCTCACCGGTGTCAAAGTCCCGGCCGTCGGCCATGAGAACTCTTCCTCGTCCGTGTCGTCGAGGCCTTGGTGAACTTCGCCGCCAAAACCGAACTCAGCGGCCCAGCGGAGCCAGCGTTAAGCGCAAAGCGGCGGCGGGACCAATTCAAGGTGTCCTCCTCCTCGGTTGGACTGCATACGGACAACGACCATCGTCAAAATGGGCAAGTTTGAGCTCGAGCGCTCAAAGTCTGCGATGGAAGACATCGCTAAGCGAGAAAGCGGAGGAAGGCGTGTAGTCCGAAAGCCAAGAGTTTACAGGTCACTAGCCTCCACCTCGTCGGTCGTGAAGTCTCGATGCCGAAATGGTGGGGCACTTAAGCTTCTTGGCGTCCTCGGGCGAGGTCCGAACTGTCTTGGCTCCACATCGTCCATTGCGGCGGGGCTCAGAAACTTGAGGACGAAGTGGGAGAGGGCTTGAGGCCCTAAGCGGCGGCATTGCGCTCTCTTGCTACAAAAGGGAGAACCGTCAAACCGGCCAAGGCACTCGAGCCGCGGGCTCGGGGGCTCGGCCGGCGGATCCTTACCATGGCGCGGTCCCCCACTCGGCGTGGGTTTTCTTCGCCTCTGGCGGTCGCGTCGGCGGGGAGGTCTCTTCTTCCCTTTCTTGCTCTTGCCCATCACGGGCGGCGGGAGCATCCACAGCCATGTCGGCGGTTCTGGTGGTCTGCGGCCTTGAAGGATCAAGAAGGCCCCAGGGGTCACTCGGGTCGAGCCATTGGTGGGATGGCTTACCTCGGCTTTTGGCGGAGAAGCGTTCTTGGGGCGTCGTCGCCCATGGAGTAGTTGTCGCGGTTTCGAGCGTCTCGTTCATCTAAGCGGCAACCCAAGACTCCATGGCTGCAAAGAAATGCCCTTCAAAAAGAGGGCGAGGCGGACCAAGCAAGGCCACGGGCGAGGATGCTTCCGTCGTGCCCTCGCGGGTCGAATCGGCGTCCACGGATCTCGTAGAAGCAGGTGCGTCGCCTCGCGAAGGACACCGATTCCTTGAGAAGTCGGCAGCGATTGCTTGCCGGTGAGGCGTGCTCGTAGCGAAGATGAATGGCGGCGATGGCTATCTTCGTCGGCCTCGGGATCGTTCGCATCTGGGGTCTCCTTCTTCCCAAGCGGGCTTTCCCTCGTCTGGCAGCGTCACCGAGCTCCCCTTTCTTCGGGTAGAACCACCACTCGGACCATGGCAGGGAGTCAGTTTGGATCTTGGGGAAGGACCATGAGCCTGTCCGTGTCGGAAATAGAGGCAATGACCACCGGGTCCTTCGAGGCGGAAGAGGTGAAGTACCAAAAAGCGAGGATTGGGAAGGATTCCTAGGAACCCCTCGCGCGGGTGGGAGAAGATGGCAAGCGTAAGAATGGAGTTTGGTACGGGTTTATGAGCTCGATCTACATGGCTGGTGAGGACCACGGAGAGAACTTCGCTCTCTACAGGTCCAGCCGAGAGGGCGTAGTGCTTTCGGTGCGAGCGATTCGTTGCCCACAGGGGTTGGCTCGATCTCGTTGCGGCGGCCGCCATGTGAATGGGTCGGCGGTCCCGAGGTCTCGAGTTCCTTCATCCTTGAATCGACAATGTGCTCCTCCTAAGCTTGGCCATAGCGTCGCGGCAATTTCGATCAAGGCGGGGAGGAAGGTTTCTTACTTAGGCGGAGAGGCTTGGAAGGCGAAGAAGCGGTGGGAGAGTTCCCTCAAAGTCGCTGCTGACTTTGAGTTTATAAGCGCCGCCGTCGCCGGATCGAACATGGCGCTTGAAGGATCGCCGACCCGATTTGTGGCGCAATTAAGGCATAAGGCTGCGGTTTGAGCCAGCGGCGAGTGTCGTAACCGTTCGCATCCGTACGAGGTTAGGAGATCAAAGCGCCGGTGTACCGCTTACACGCGGCTTTGGCGTTCGTTCCGCCGACCTCGACCTCGAAAGTGCGAATCGGTCCCGTAGTAGAGACTCAAGGTCGGCCGTTTTCGGCCTCGACCTTGAGCCTCGAGGCGGTGACGAGGCCCAGGAGTCCCTTGACCGGCCGCCGCGGTCAGCCAGATCCCGAACTCCGGTGGCCCCGGCCATGACTGGCGCGTCTTGGCCTTTCGACCTAAGCCTTGGACGGCTGCGGCCCCTTTCGACCTAAGCGCTGGAACCCAGCTGCAGCCCGCTTCGACCTCGAGCTCGGCGGGCCCTCGTTGAGCCGTGGTCCATCCTTGAATTCGGATCAAGCATTTGGCCAAGCGGTTGCCCAAAGCGCGGTCGTGAGGCGAGGAAGCGGTCGCAGCATAACAAGTTCGGGCGATTCTTGCCGATCCTCAACATGCATGAAGGCCACTTCAGGGAATCTCTCGGTCCGTTCGCGTCTGAAGGAGGTATAAAGACCAGGATCGTAGACTTTCGGAATGACGAAGACAACGCACAACACGCCATAGCTCGAGCTCGAGACATAGCCATTGTTAACACTTGGTACATAACACATCCTTGTACTCAAAAATAGCCAAAAACTACATAAAGCGGCTGAGTAAACTATTACCTCCACGGGGGCTCGAATCGATATAAATCTCGGTCTCTGCTTTCGTTGTCGTCTAGCTCCGACCATAACCACGTCTAGACTTTTCCTCAAATGAAGCGAAGCGCTACTCGATCTGTATCACAGGCCCTCATCCCATTTCTTTTCGTCGGCGATTCCGATCGTCGTGGCTCCATAAAAACTTTTATGTCGAGAGAAATGGATGTTTGATCTTGTAGCATAATTTTCTTTTATTGCTTGACCTTTATGTTTCATTACCAATTTTATATTTCATAAGCATACGGGTATTGATCTAGTAGCATACTAAAATTTTCCGGCAAGCACCTTTGCGTCTTAGGCGTATGGATATTATTTGGCGATCTGACGACTCCACCATTCCTAATAGCGTAGTCAAATGCAATGTGTCGTGGCCACCATCGGTGCCTTTTGGGCTGTTTGGTTGCCTTCTCAACTCAGCCAGTTGTATGAGTGGAGCAGTGGTGGGATCGGTGAGTGGATGCAAGGAGATCTTTGTTTGGTTGATTGCATGAAATTTGGCGGTTTGAGAAGAGATGATGTTTGGTTGATTGCATGGTGGTGCGGTGAGAAGAGATGGTGTTTGGTTGATTGCAAAGGCAGTTCTATTGATTTGCTCTCATTACGCTCATTAGCGTTTAATTTCTTTGAACTAACGAGAATCCTTTGGTCAAATATTTAAGCGACAACGGGAGGAAATAGTACATACAAAATTAACAGACAAAGCTGAATACATAGAATCCATACTAAACCATTTTACCAAACAAAATGCTTGAGTTCACAGACAAAATTAACAGACAAAGCTGAATACATACTAAACCATTTTACGGTGACCACGAATACATACAAACTCAACACAGACAAAACAAAATGCACATCACATCCAAGTTCGAGCTGAGTTGCTATTCCAATTAGGTGCCTGACATCACATAGTTGGAAATGAATAGAGTATATTCAACAACTCATCTTTGCTTAACAAAAAGTGGCATGTTAATCAAATGAGATATGCACATTTAAATATTTAAAGCCTAGTAGCGCCATCTGTTAGGATGATGGTGCCAACATGTGTCGGAGAAATTCCTCTCCTGCAAGTCATTTAGCTCGCTAGCACTATCATTAGACAAACACTTGAAGCTGCTTTCTAGCAACAAAAACAAACCAATTTTCTTAGCTCCATATATGCCTTATATTCACTCGAGGGGCCTTGGCTCGTTGGAGAAGCTCTCCCTCTGATCGAAATCGCACCTTGCTTGGCAAGAGCCTGATCGCCGCTGTCGCTGGATCCCACCAGTCGATGCTGTGGAGACCGCCGTCTGGAGCCATTGGCCACCGCTGGAACCACAGGGAGGCTGTCGGCTGTCGCTGGAGCTTATTTGGGCGCCGCCGGTCGCTGGAGCAGGGCGCCGCCGATTCATGGATCGGAGAAAAGCCGTGATCGGAGGCAGCCGGAGGCGTGGGGAGAACCGTCTGAAGGAAGCGGCGTGGACATGGAAGACCCGACTTGCAATCACATTTGTTCAATCTTTAATTAGCCTAACTAGAGTAATCTATGAAATACATCTACAAATTTTTCAAAGTACCATGTTCTCCCACCGTGGCACAGCGGTGGCGCTAGCATAAAACATGCCGTCAGGGTACTACTGCCGTGTACACGGCGGTGACTCTGCGCAAAAGCCACTTCATATGGCATGAAGCAAATCACACACTCGGTGTGTCGGGTTCGATCAAGCACTCTATGGTTGCCGTCACCTCGCCATCTTTGCGTCTTGGGTCTTGGTTGATTTATTAGTCGAGTTCCATCAACATTATCATAAGAAGGGAGAAAAAGCGCTACAAATGTTTATATTTTAAGTCTATCTGATCGGACAAACTGTTGCCTCAATGCATATAGGAAGTGCGGATATTCAATTACAACATCTATAACTAGCGTGTCTCGTAAATATTGATGCGAGGAATACCTAAGTAGATGGAAATTTGAACAACAAACCATAAATAATGGAGGTTTCTTTGAGGGTGTAGGAAAAACATCTAGTTCAACAAGCAAGACATTGTTAAGTTGTTGCATTCAAGATGAGCAAATATGTATTAAGGATAATATCATGTGACAATACAATGAATCGTACAAACAAGAATAACATGAAGTTTTTGACATATTTTCGAATTAATGAATACCATTTGACAATTGTACAACTCGAAGTTATCGGTTTGCGTGGAGCAGCGCCTTTTTATGTATTACTTGGTGGCGAGGAAGAAACAAACTCTCCCTCTAATGTTGCTCAAATGGGCCTCGATCAGCATGATTTTAACCGTCTTGCTATTTTTTTAGCGATGATGGTTTGCATGTTGTAGCAAACATAAAATCCACATAGGTTATTTCCACGACCTTCTTTGGTGTACTTTGCAAATAAAACCTACGGTTAGTTCTAGAGTCACTATTACGGGGTTTGATATAGAATTGTTGTGTATAGCGGATCTGGAAAGTTCAAATCATCTTGTAGTTTAGTCCAATCTTTCACGTGTTTGAGCGCTCTACAAGATTGCAAAAGGTTAGCCTAAGCCATTCCAATAGCAATATAAACACGGAACAACTTACGACCATATGCGTAGGAAGCGTGATTACGGTGAGTAATTTTGCGATAGGTGTCAAGTCGTGGTTTCCGCCACGTCCGGAATCAAGGTACTTAACCGGTTTGTGGCTGGTTCAATTACAATTAGAACCGATGAAACCTACATAGGTATATCACAATGGACAATGAGCAAAGCGAGTTGTGTGCAGATCTGAGACCAAAGTATAGCATGTGGTAGCACTTACCACAGGTTATGGGGTATAAGTATGAATTCTTTATCTTTTGTGCTAGCAATGCCTCTATCACGTATTTCTCGACCATGTTTATATCCTCATCCATTGTTTGCTTTGAGACTATATGTGGGTCGAGAAACCGATCGATAGTTTCTTTGTGTCACTTCAAGTTGCATGTATCTATATATACAAAAGCGAATTATATATATATTGGAGGACATTTATCACTATTAGGCGAATGTAGGTGTGATAGCACACACTTACAAGGTCCAGCATCTTATGAGTCTTGGCGTCGAGGCGTCGAGGTTGTAGAGATGGAACAAGTCGGAAAATCGACCATGAAGAAGCCCCCACGAGTCGTTGAATAGATGTTCATACTTGAAATTATGCGTTGATACTTGTTGTATGTTCACGCTCTGGCTTTCCGGCTTCTTGGGTGTACCACTTATGCAATTGTTGGCAAGGTATACTAAGTGAAGTTCTGCTGCCTTTCGTTAATGTGGCTCTCCTAGCTTGTATTTTTAGCCAACTCGGCGATGGATAGTCGACTTGTTCTTGCCTTTCTTTCTTCTGTTTGTCCTTGCCTTTCTTTGTTTTGTATGAACCCTTCACGGAGAGGAATGGGCAGGAAAGAGGTCAACATTATGTACATCAAGTGGAGTCTGCTCTCATTGCTGATTTGGTATGGCCAATCGAGAGCGATACAATAAGCGAATCGGATCGTCGCGGTTGTTGCATGTGAAGGGGCGACCGAGGAGATGTCATTGCTAGGCCATTGGATGAATGTGCCAATGGCATCCCCAAGTTTCACGATCTCGTCGTTTGGCGGCTTCGTAGATCGACAATTTTGAAACTATCAAATACCCGTCCACATTGACCTTGGTGAAACCGGCGCTATCATGGTGCCGTGCACCATGGTCCCTTAGTGGATGGATCGCCATGCCCCAAGCGGCCGTCGGAGAGCGGTGCCATTGCTAATTCTCACTTGGAGATTGCAGCGTGGCCACCTTAATGTCACATCTGAGGATAAGTCCGCTATGTTCATCTATGTCACTTGGAGGAGCGGATGCACAGCTTTGCTCTTCACAGGCGATGGGGCTGACTTGCGGACATACTACAGGGGCTTGTCTGATATTTCTTTCTTGATTGGTGAGCCTTTCCTCGAGGATTCTTATCCTTTCATAAAATTCTTCTCTCGATTCTCCCTCAACTCTTCTCTCAACTCTCCTCTCAACTTGTCCTCCAAATTCTTTATAAGATTTGACTCGCTCGGCTTTAGTTCTCTTCTTACTTGGTATATGTGGAAGTAAATGCAGGAATCCAGTTTTCCATGGAACAAAAACCCTTTGCCTCTTATGCGACCGGGTGTTCCTTGTTTCCCAAGGCCATGGGCGGTGCATCTTTCTCCTGTCGGGAAAAAAGAGCCATCGCCGATTGTGTACTCAACGCTACTGCAAGATCCGGACAAGTTATTTCACTTATGAAGTCATGGACTAATTACGTAAAATTGGTAGTTCGATTTATATATTACGAGCGTTGGCGAGACTTCCTCGTCATGGGGTTTACAAAGAGGCGGTTGCGGAGGGCGTGGCGGTGACCTCGCTCTTAGCGATCTCGCACGTTGATCTGTGATCGATGGAAATGGCGAGATACCCTCCTCGTCCTCCTGTCCCATTCGCTCTCTTCCCGCGTAGCCGGCGGTCTGAGTCTGTGGGGGTGAGTGTTCCTTGCTGCAAGGCCTTGTTTACTTCACTTTGGCCTTGCAATTAAATGCATCGTCTTCATCTCAACAAAACGCCCCCACGTGTCCTCATCAATGAACCCATACTTAGAGTATGGAACTATATCCTTCTTGGCGTAGTCTCTGGCGTATGCTTGAAGGTCTTCCATGCCTTTCTGCGCTAGCGGTGCATCCGTCGCACTAGGGGCGGATTCTTACGGAATGTTGAGCGATGAAAGAATTTCCGTCGACAAGGCATTGCGAGCCTCAATAGTCACCAACCTCCGGGAAGATAGCGTGATCGGAACCCGTTCGTGCTACTATCCGCACATACTCAAAATGCATTCGATGCCTTTTTTGGCTTTCTAGGGGCCCCATCCTTTGGATCGATCTACGTAATGGTATATCGATGCATTGGCCTTTTGTTTGGTCCTCTTGCGGTCTTGGTCGATTCTTCTTTTGAGGGCACATCATGTCCTTGAGCGATGGATTAGAGGGCGACATCTTCTTTATAAGTTAAAATAGTTTGAGGCGAACTAAAAGAAGAACAAATAAAATCACATTAGAGTGAATGAGTTTGTGGATACCATGGCTTGTTATTAGCCTTTTAAAAGAACTAGCCTAAATGGCTTGTTATTAGCCTTTTAGCAAAATGGCGAACTAGGAGGTTGCGAACTTAATAAAAATTTGGCAGCACCTCCTAAAACTAGGACATCCACACAGCGACAAGCGAAGAATACATATGGATTGAACTTTGTGATTAACGAGAATAATAGAGCGAAGCTCGGGATCTCACATATGAACATGTACAATATTACGAATAAAGCAATTAGCATAAAGCTCATATTGATTGTTTGAATGTTCTCGGATGTCGGGTTGCCTTAAAGGCCCTCCTCGCCACAATGGACAAGTAATAGACTAGATTGTGACAACTTTATCTCAATAACAGATTTAATACTTGACGAGTTAAGTATAAATCTACTCAATTAGTTATCTTATATGCACAAGAATAGTGAATCATTCAAAGCAAGCTTCTTTGGACGATAAATAACATGCTCTGAAGCAATGCTAAAGAAACAAGATAGTGAAATGTTACGAAAACGGCCGCAAGATAGATGACAATAGCGATGGCGAAATATTCACTAACTAAGCATATAAAGACAGGTTTGCAATAGAGCTAATCAAATATATATATATGAAAGTGAAATTATTTGCTAAGATTTGTTGTCACAATTAGTCTATTCCATCCCTAAATCATCCTTGAACATTAAGCCCACACATAAGGTCCCCAAGCATGAATCGTGGCCTTTGCAAGGCCGAGAATAATCACAAAAAGTGTCCCGAGAACTCACTAACTAGCAGAGCAACACCGAAAAATAGAGCAAATGGCGAGCGGTGCCTCCGGATCAAAAGCGGCCTCTAGCTCGATGGCTAGTCCCCGAAATACTCAATCGGTTCATGATCCTCGAGATCCTGAGAGGGCACCGTATTTGCTTCGTAGCGTTGGATCCGAGCCAACAAAGCGAGGCAAAGCGCGAGAATCACGGTTGAAGCCGAGATGCACAAGAACACAGCGCCCACCCGTGGAACCGTCGTTGCGGGGAGGATGTCGATCTGGGGAGGATGTCGATCTTGGGGAGGGAGGTCGATGGCGGGGAGGGCGTCGAGAGGAGGATGCGATCTGTGGGGAGGATGTCGATCTTGGGGAGGGAGGTCGATGGCGGGGAGGGCGTCGAGAGGAGGATGCCGAGAGGAGGAGGCCACCGTCTGTGCTTGAGGGGCCGCCCGGGAGACAAAGGTCCTGAGTGGGTTAGGGTTTGGCGTATTTGTGAATGAAGTCTGCTGCGGGAGATATATAGGAGACAATACCACGAGCGGTTCTAAAATAGCGATGCAGTGATATTCTATATGGCAAATGCTGTGATCACGGTGTTCTCTTTTAGAAGCGGTAACAAAACATCTATATTAGAAACGATGCGTGATAATAAAACATCATTTTATTCTATTTTAAAACCGTCTGTGATATAAACATCACATCTTTGTTCTATTTTAGAACCGTCTGTGATCTAAACTTTATCCTGATTTGTTGAATTTAGAACCGTTTGTGGTAAGTACTTTTCATTTTTTTGAATGGAATGGCGGAGCTCTGCCTCTTGCATTAAAGGAAGATAGTCATGAGCTCGCCTTGCATTGAAGGAAGATAGTCATCACAATCGACATAATTCGGATGCTTCTGAAGCTACTTACTAAGGTCATCACAATCGTATAAACATAATTGAGATGCTTCTGAAGCTACTTACAAAGATCATCACAATCATATGTACAAAGCATGATGGGTAGTATCATCCTTACATGTAATATTATTACACATGAAAATTTGTAAACATGATGACAATGCACCCTTCTCATAACTACTCCACATGCTTATTCTTTTGTATGAAAATTAGCCCTTCATGATGATCGGCGTGTGTAGCTTGCTTCCTCATGTTGTTCTTACGGGACCAGGATGTCATTTCCGATAGGTGGCAACTCATCAAATTGATTGTACTCTTCCTCATCTACTACATTCTCAACTCAGACAATTCTCCTTTTCCACTGAAGAACTACGTGGCGCTTCTTGTTGGGCGAATTCGGTTACATAGAAGACTTGAACAACTTGGTTAGCGATGCGAATGGTTCATCTTGGTATCCGAACCGTTCAAGGTCCACGATAGTGATGCCATTCTTGTCAACCTTCACGTCTTTGGAGGTGGACCATGACACGAAATAGGGAATCTTGAAAAGTCGTGGTCGAGCTCCCATATCTCCTCTATGAACCCATAGTAGGAGCTCCTCGTCAACCAGCGGTATTATTGAATGCATCTATCACGGACACGCTTGTTACGATTTGTGCTCTTCATATCCTGATCTCTCGTGTAAAATGTGTACCCATTTAAGTCATATCCTTTCCATGTGACAAGCTGTAAAAGTTGGTCCTTTTGCCAACCATGTCGGCGTGTCATCGAAGAGCTCCCGTGATAGGTCGCTCCTTCAACCATTTGTTGAGCCGAAGGTTATCTTTGTCTCGTGATCCAAGACTCTGCCGTCTTTGGATTCTCTTGCCTTAGCCATTGCTTGTGCTTTCGGCGATATAGGCGGACACTACTGACCATGTGTTGCAAAACCGTGAAATGGGCTCGAGCATCATAGCCGAATCGGCGTGATTGCTTTCCTTCCGATGGTCCGATACCTGGAGCCTCCCTCATGGCGAGATCGAGGCACACCTATCGGTTCGACACAGGCCATGTAATCGGCCTAGAACTCGGCGGCCTCTTCATTTGCATAACCTTCAACAATGCTACCCTCGGGACGAGATCGATTCCGTCGTAAGACTTGAGAATTCCCATGTACCTCTCGAGCGGGTACATGCTACGTAGGAACATTGGCCGCATATCTTTATCTCTGTCACAAGGTGAACAATGAGATGGACCATGATATCGAAAAATGATGGAGGAAATACATCTCAAGATTACATAGAGTCATCACCACCTCGACTTGCGAGCATCTAGTCGCCGGGATCGATGACCTTACGGCGATTGTGTTAAAAAAATAACACAGCCTAGTGATTGTCTCTCGGACCTTGGCCAGCAAAATACTTCTAATTGCGACGAGGGAGCATCGTGTCATCGGCACATGACAATCATGAGACTTCATGCGGTTAATTTCAAATCTTCCAGAAACAAGTCTCTTCATGTTGGAGGAGTATGCAGGACGGAACTTTCACACCATGCAAGCACTATGCAGTTCAGTTCTTCGGCCTTTGTGAGTATAACAAGCGAGTTCCAAATGCGTCGGCCTTTATCGGTCTCTTTGGTGCTAACTTTCGGGTCTTATGCCCATATCGACCAAGTCAAGCCGTGCGTTGATACCATCCTTTGTTTTACCCTTAATGTTGAGTAAGAGACCAATCACAGCATCACGGACATTCTTCTCTCGTGCATGACATCGATCACGATGGCGAACTTCTAGGTGCTCGATAAGGTAGGTCCCGAATATTGATCTCTTCTTCCACATGCTCTTTTCACGGGTACTTGATTTCGTCCCTTTCCATCGCAACATCAAATCCTTAACAATGTCATGAACATCTCTCCGCTCAAACGCCTTGGAGCTGAACCATTTCGTTCCTTCCGTGAAAAGTTGCTTCATCTTGCGATATGGGTGATTCCTCGAAGGAACCTACAATGGCGCATGTACCGCAGTTTTGCGGGAGTGATTGACCATAAACTCTCGGTATCATCTAGCGGTGAGTGCGAGGCTTTGGTTCCTTTTGTACTCGGCACAGCAGTTAGCAAGGCGGGGTAATCATTTATGGTGCGAGAACAACAAGCGATGCAAAGTAAAGTTCTCTCGTTTATCGCATCCCATCGTGTACCCGGTAACCCACGGTGTTTTAGATCTTCCACCAATGGAGCTAGGTACACATCAATATCGTTCCCGAGTTGTTTCGGTCCTTGGATAAGCCTGAGACAACATAATGTACTTCGCTTCATACACAACCAAGGAGGAAGGTTGTGAATCTGATTTCTGGGCCAAGTGCTATCTTGCATTTGCTCATGTTACGAAAGGATTCATTCCATCTGTACTCAATCCAAACCTTATATTTCTCGGATCCACGAATTCTTGAAAGCTCTGTCGATGTTTCTCCTTTGGATGGAATCGTGAGGTGCCTTAGCATTCCATCATTCTTCGCTCCTCAAAGTGCCAGCATAGCAGTTTTGCCTCCTTTGGGTTCGCAAACAAAGCGCTTCAAGCGAGGAATTCTGGCGGATACCATGCCACCTTAGCGGGAGGACCTTTTTCACCTCAATGCTCTCGCCATCATCATCTGAATGACTCTTACGCTTGTCTGGGATCGTTGCACACGGACATATATGCAAGTTTGTGTACTCTTTGCGGTCTGAGGATCTGATCGTTTGGACATGCATGTATTCTTTCTACTTCCATTCCCAAGGGACAAAGAACCTTCTTGGCTTTGTAGGTGGTTGTCGACAACTCGTTTCCCTCTGGAAGCATGTCGCCAATAGGCGTAACTTATTGTGAAACTCTTGTCGGACCAACCGTTGCTTGCCTTCAATTTGAGTAGTTCAAGCACGGATGATAACCTTGTGTATTTCAACTTGCACCCTGCGAACAAAGGTTTCTCAGAGTCCTCCATCAAGCCTGGAACTTTCCATATTCCCTGTCATCAAGGTTTCCATACGCATCGCGCAACATCGATCCAAATTGTCATCCTGCAACTTTGTCCTCATCGGAAGCTTCAATCGATATGATCATCCGACATATCATTGACTTAAATCGACGATATTAACACTACTCACTGCTTCTTGTATATTATGCTCTTAGCCATGGTGGTCCAACATGTATAGCCCTTTTGAAACCCCTCGAATCAAGTGTTAGCCGATCTGCTTGAGTTTGAAACATCTTGATTTTACATAATCAATGCCGGGACATGACATGAATTGCACCCCTTATTAAACATATCCTCCTCTGCGGCTCTTTTGAAAGTGGAGCGCCATTAAGGTACTCGGCACTAAATGCGGTTCTCGGCGTACATCGACTTCGATCCATCTCGCTACACATGTAACACTTAGTGTTAAATATTAAGTGCACCAGGTGTAGTGCGTATGCACACATTCTTAAACTAATTATGCAATTACATACCTTAATTACATCACAAAGAAATAATTAACACAATTCAAATTAATCTTCAATATAATAATGAAATTAGAACCCATTACTAACCTTAGATCACCAAAAGACTTGAATTGATCTATAAGCTAGATCTAAACAATCTTTAAATTCTATCCTTAACAAGCTAGCTAGCTACATCATGATCGAATATTATATTATGCAAATAGAACCATTACTAGCTAACCTTATAGATCAAACAACCAACACATGGTTCTACAAGCGAGATCTAAAAAAATCATCAAATTCCTTCCTTATCAAGCTAGATGTTGAATATAATGCAATTAAAACACATTACTAACCAAATATCACAAACAACATATGGATCCAGCTACAATTAAGCTAGATCTAATCAAATAATCTTTAAATTAATTCTCTCCTAACCAACCTAGATATTGAATTGGATGCATCCAATTAGAGAACTCATTACTAACCTTAGATCACCAAAATCAAATGAATCTAATATCACCCTTGAAATCAATGGCTTTCTTTAAAAAATCGCCTCACTTCCACAGTAGCCACTTAGGATAGAAACGAAACCCTACAAGCGAAGTGGATGGAATGAGCTCTGTTTTCTGAGCTCGAGATGGATTTATCACGAGCGGTTTTATATTACGGTAAATGCGTGATGCAAAAATATCACGAGCGGTTTCTAAATATAACAAATGCTGTAATGACTCTTGTAGATATTATAGATGGTTGTGTTATATAACCGTCAGTGAAATCCTGAGCGGTTTTACTTGAAGCAAATGCGTAATGAAATCTTGTAGCCATCACAGAGCGGTTATATTTAGAAACCGTCGTGATATTCTTATCCTGAGCAGGCGTAATATAAAACCGTCTGTATATCCTGTGACGGTTTGAGTACATAACCGTTTGTGATGTTCCATATTACGAGCGGTTTTCAAAACCGTGCGTGATCGTCGTCGATATAAGCCTCATTTGTAGTAGTGAGCTAGGCGGCGAGAGAGAGTGGTTTTACATTAATTACATTGATTGTGTCTAGTCCTGTCGTTTATGTCCCTTGGAGCCTCTTTGTCTACGTCGTTGCTTGGCCTTTGTCTTTGGACCGCCCGAGAGGGTTGATTGGGATGTCATGTGACGTCGGTACCGCATCCCTATCTGCCGGTGGTGTAGATAGAACGGGAGTTGGTGAAGCTGGCTCAGTCGGAGGGACAAGTCATCATAGCGTCAGGGAGCCACGCCTATTTAATGGCCTTCAGGCGCACTGCAATTGCTCTCCGCGCATTGAATGTTTCCCATGCGCATTTAATGGTTGTGATACGTTGCGATCCTGGCGAATGCTTCGGGCGGAAGCCTCCCAGCCTTGACTGCGTGGTCGGCTGGTAGTGGGCTCGCCTGCTCGTCGGGAGGCCACGTGGCCTGGTCGCCCGACTACTCGTCGGGGAGCCACATGTCCTGGTTCTCAACGGTTGTGCTCTGGTCTCCGGTGGGACTGGTCGTGGCCGGCGCCCTCCGGCGGCCCGTCTCTGATCGCCCGGGACTGATGCGTCGCCTAGCCTTTCTTTAGCGAGTTGAGTCCTTTGCAGGACCTTCTTCTTTTTGTATCTTGCGCTCACGGTCCCACGGCAGTGGTGGAGAAAAGTACCACAGTGTAGAATACACTGATAATACTAATTATGATTGCTTAGCACCTTTCTGTTCATAACCTGTTGTCGGATGTTGATATGCTTGCTTGGCTAAACTGTTCATAATCTAATTTTAATCATTTGAATAGTAAAATTGACTTTAAATTCTTTATAATAGCTTTGCTGAACTATGCATAATTTAGGAAGGTAAGAGTTCAATGCCTTATTTGCTTAGTTAATTATCTAGTTCAATTTTGATTATATGACCCTAGTGTAGTGGAGGTAAGAGATTAGTCTCTCGTAGCCCTACACCTTGTGGTGAGGATGCTAAATATCTAACCTTCAGTAGAGCACTCTAACCTATAATTATTCACCATATATTTATTTATGTCTAAGTGATTGCAAATTGCGCACATATATGAAATGTAGCCCACAAATAAGATAGACGACATGTAAAAGCTGTTGGATGCTAAATGAAAACTTGAGGTCGGGATAGAACAATTGAAGGAAAAGTCTGAATTAACAGAAAATATTTATGAGATGGAACAAAAACTGAAAGACATAGATGACAAATTGTTGGAAGAAGCTAAAGCTATGCTTATAGAGGTAAAATAAAGGTTTTTAGTATTTAATTCGATATGATAGCTGATAATATACCAAGACAGCCTATGTTCATAATAAAATGATCACTTTTGTAGAGATTAAGAGATATGACTAAAAATCAAATAGTTATTAGTGTCAAACAAATGGGCACTATGCCGGAGCTGTGAAACTTCAGGAAGAACTGAAAAATCTCTATTGCAAAAGTTGTAGCACATATGATAAGAGACATGGAAAAACCCAAGGTCACTTTGTCTTGATTCATCAAATAATGTCGTTTCTCAATGTATGCTTATTAATATTTTAACAAGTTTATTTTATCCTTGTAACATAACAAGAAATAGTTCAGACAAAAGTTGTCTATAGAACGTTAGGAAAGACTGTTCTTGTGCCAAGAAGTTCTGCAAGGAAAAGGCTTCTAAAGGATTGTGCCACTTATTTCTACATTGAATATGTATCCTGAGGAGAATTATATTAGAGAACTGTGCTACTGATTTCTGCATTGAGTATGTATCCATAAATTAACACTATCAACAATACAATGAATGTGAATATACTGTGAATTTGTCAATTTATGACTATACTGTGAATGTGAATATACTATAAATTTGTCAATTGTGCATATATTGTCAATCTGTGAATATACTATGAATTTGTCAATATGTCAGTACACTATAAATGTTAATATACGGTAAATATGTGAATTCCTGGTTCTATTCCAAAAAATAGTCTGGGATTTATCTCTATCGGTTCCATGTTCAGAACCAATAGAAACATGTAATCTCTATTGGTTCCATCCGAGCATGAAACCGATAGAGATTCATGTATTATCTTTATCAGTTCTATCCTTGAAAACTGGTAGAGATAATTGGTCTTCTAGGTCGGTTTTGAGCTTGGAATCAATTGGATGACAATATTTCTCTATCGGGCGAAAACCGACCATGATAGCCACTCATTATCATTGTCTAAGGACTTTGTATCAGCACCAAAACTAACCCAAATGATGAAAAAGAACTGACCCAGGTGACCATTTCTGTAGTGATGATCATAAAGTCTATTAGCAAACTCAATCTTTTAATCTTTTAAACAAATTAACCTTACAAAGTTACCTCCATGATCGTGAAGGCAACTTGGCCGACGCCGAATAGCAACCATGGTTACTGAGCCCGGTTGCCGTCGTTGAGCCTATCACCAGGAAGAAGGGATTGCTGCCTCACCATTGCCAAGCCTCATCCCTTCACTATTGGGTACTATTCAAATACCTAACACATGGGAGTATCAGGGTGGCTTAAATACTACAATATATGAGCATAACAAAAGAGTGGATAAAAACTACAGTAGCTATCAGCCTACTCTAAATTATAGTACTCAAAACATGAGAACATGAAAGAATGGCAACATCCACCTCAGCTATAAATGAGATCATGCTTCATGAGTTCACTTTAGTCCTCGAGGAATTAAACATAAACACAACACTAAATTTCTTCAAAGAATAATTAAACAAAGCACTAAAAAAATCATACAATGATAGTGTAAATTTCTATGGTATCTGCAACTTGCCACACTTTAGTCCCCACTGCTTTATGTGCCTGTATGCAAGTTCATACCATGTCGAAACTAAAAGATGGAGAAAAGCACATCGGTGGCTTAGTGCCCAAGTTGAAGAGCAATGGAAACCCAAGTGTGTAGGCTAGTCACCAAACTGAAAAATATTATAGGATTCAAATTGGACAACTAAACCAAGAAAATGGAGAAGAAACCACATAATGGAGGTCGAACAACCAAAAGGCTCATGTCACCAACATAGGCCTCTACAAAACATAGGGCTAGGGGTTGTTAGTTATAGCTACAGTGACATGGGAGGAGGTGAGGCTGGAGTCACTGGAGTGACTGACTGATCGATTGGACGTGTTCGACTCGAATTCGGATAGTTATATCGGATAGTTGTCGAGTTAGGCTTCAGTTTTAGATATTTTGTTTTGGATTTGGATTTGGATTTGGGAGATCACTGTCCGCTGGCTCAGGATATTTCGAGATGATTTTCTTATATTTTTGAAAAAATAATTTGGATATCCATATCATCTGGCCTAGTACTTTGGCTGGCCTAAAAGTCCAGATATTCGCTAGCTTGAGGCCAGGGTGGCGCGGCTTGATCGAGGCTAGTGGCAGTCGGGACCAACACGACACAAGGATGGTGTGAGGCCGAGGGCTGGAAGCGGCGCAGGGAGGCCGTGGCCGTGGCCTGCATGGGACGGCTGATGCCACACACCTCACGCTGGGAGCGGCATAGGGAGGCATGCAGAGGCTAGCGTGGTGTGAGGACAACACGGTGGCACAATGGTGCTAGGAGTGGTGCAGGGAGGCCAAGGTAGGTGTTGGACAGTCGAAGCTCGGTTAGAGAAGAGGAAGAATGAAAGAAAGAAGGAAGTGGAAGGGAGGAAAAGGAAGAAGGATGAAGAAAGAAGAAAGGAAGGAAAGGAGAAAAAGAGAAAGAAGGAAAGAAAACAATGGAAGGATTGGGGGCTTGGCCAATAAAAAGGAAATGAGAAAAAGAAAGGAAGAAAGGAAAGAGAGAAAAGAAAAGGAGAAAAAGAGAAAAGAGAAAAGAAAAGAGAAAAATGGGATAGAGTTGGATTTCTAGCGAGAGACTCGATTTAATTTGTTTAAAGCTATGGAAAACCCTAATGTCAACTCTTGACATTAGTTCTGTTACATTTGAACTCATACGGTTGACTAATCATTGCTATATATGTGCTTTATGCGGTATCTATTTGCACGCGATATTTGACAAAAAATATCCGATATCGTATCGATTATGCTCTGTATTCGCTTCGAATCCGTGACTGATATTATACATCCTGTATTTATATTTGGTATTATTCGTATCCAACTCCGAATCAAAAAATATGGTTTAGGATATGGAAAGAGTGATATCTGATCAAATCCGAGCCGATTGCACCCTTACTCTAGATCATTATCGGTGGTGGTGATGAGCACGGTGTTACTGTTCAATTATCATTGGCCAAGAATTAAAGTGCTGCAAATGAAATAACCTGAAGAAAAAAGGCCTTATAACAAAAAAACCATAAAGTAATTGTGCTAACGTGAAACTTTTATTTCTCTCTTGGCTTATGTAGCACAACATTGATTGCATCTAACTAAAATTAGCTAGGAAAAAAGTCCATATAACATCTCAAACTTTGCTTGAAATTCTATCTACCACCCCAAACTATGAAACAAGATATTTGACCCCCCCCAACTATGCAATCCGGTTCAAATAACACCTAACCTAGTTTCGCATAATGGTATTTCGTGTGCGACGTGATGAGTGGACGTTTTTTGTTGGCCTAGGTCATGGAGAAAACTCACACATAGCTTCCTTTTTTGGAACGCACAAGAGGAAGAACAAACACAAGGAGATGATGACACTGCAACTGCTTATCACTTGTTTTTTGTCTTCTATTTTTTTTTCCTTCAACGTTACAATGTTCAAATAAAAATAGACTAACACAGGGGCTTAACAACCACTAATAAACTAACTAACCAATCCTAACAAACTCAACTAACTTAACTAAGATTTTTTTCAACATTCTTCCACCTAATCTTAACACGCCGACTCTTACTCATTGAGACAATCGGTCTCAATTATGACTTGCCCAACTCATACTTAACACAGGACGGTGAATACATCTCCTCAAAGTCTCGGACTCATCTCTCATAGACTTGACTCAGGATGGCGAGCACATCTTCTCAATGTCACGGACTCATCTACCATGGACTCTAATTGTCCTCCGTCGGTGAGCATCTTGATAGTGACAGAAACTCACACCAAATATTACATACATAAGCACTTGAACATACACTTACAATAACTCACACATCATACTCATGGACACAACTCGCATGACACACATAGAAAAGACACCAAAGCTTCCTCATACGAACACAATGCTTTCATCTTAGAAATGTGCAACTCATCTTGCATTCCATCGACGTGTAGGCTCCTCCTTGTTACGGAGCTGCATTCACCGTGGAGTATGTCGGTGGCCACAACAACTGTGCACACACCATCGTACATTGTGCCGCACCACCTGAGCACCCAGTCGTGTGCTTGTAGCTTGTCATGTAGCCACACCCAATGTGGCATTGGATCCTCCACTCACACGTCGCCATGCGCGAACCCTAATGTATCGCCGCTAGCTCTGCTCGACGGTGCATTGTTGCACCTCTAAGCCTGCCTCAAGAATGCATCTTTGCTCAATCCACCAATACATGCTACACAACCCCAGTGTGATACCAATTATTGGCCCAAGCCCTTGGAGAAAATTCACGCATAGCTTCCTTCTTTAGAACACACGAGGAGAAACATACATAAGAAGATGGTAATGCTGCAACTGCTTAGCACTTGTTTGTTGCCTTCTTTTTTTTCCTTCAATGTTACAATGTTGGAATATACATAGAATACACAGGCTTAGCAACCACTAACCAATTCTAACAAACTCAAATAACTTAGTCAAGATTATTTCCAACAGTTTTACCATATAAGATGACATGCTGGACAAGTTTAGGTCAATGACATGTGGGGCTCATAAGGGCTTCTCTTCCAAATTGAAATAGAGGAGGGAGCTACAGGAGTCGATAGCCATGAAAGCATGATTGGAAGCTTGATGAGAAAAAAGCACATGTGGTCTCCACTGTCATTTACCTAACTTAACAATGTGTCATCCTACATGGAAAAACTGCTCACTCATTGCACCACACCAGCAATACCACTATACAAAACTGGTTTAGAGTGTTATTTGAACCGGATTGCGAAGTTTGGGGGGTCAAATGTTTGATTTCGTAGTTTGGGGTGCTGGATGGAATTTCAACGAAAGTTCAGGATGCTATATAGACTTCTTCCAATTAGTTATAGTTAAGACATGGATAACAGTAGAAAATAGTTACAGATAATGGTTTGCATTTCACCTGAGCCCACATGTGGGCGTACGAACTATGTACTCGAGATTGATGGCTTGCACCGTGTGCACGAACCATCGATAGTGGATCGATGTAGTTGGTGTTGTCCTCAATCCTACTTGTGGGCATTTTGCCTAACACATTACCAGTGTGTGCACACAAGCTGAAAGGAGAAGTGAGTATCGAATGTGGAAGAAAGATGGATTGCAGGCACCGGAGCATAGGGTAGGGAATCCCAGTGGCTTCCTCGACACCCTTGATTTTTGGAGCGTGTGACATTTTCCTCGATGTGTGCAAACGGTCCAGTAGCTACAGGCATGCTATCGGTGGGGTGGGTGATATTGGTGACCATGGTAGGTCGGTGGCTACCTTGATGTCTTTGACTTCTGGAATGTGCACCATTTTCCTAGGTGTTCGCCACCCAAGTAGGTGAGTTTGAGGGAGGACACTTATGCATGTGAGAACACGATGGGTGCCATTGATAGCGGAGGGTTTGACAACCTACTCCACCCCTTGTTGCAACCTCCCACTCCCTCTCCCCCTCTGGTGAGTCGCCGCCATCAACCACGCTTCCTCCATCCGTGGCCAAGCTGTCGAATCCGATGCCGCACCGCCTCCATCCATGGCTAGATGTGTCCAGATCCGTGCCACCTCCACCCTCCAGCTTGGCTGTGCTGCCTCTCAATATCGATCAGATCTAGAGCGCTCGGTGAAGGCAGTGGCAGACAGCGATAGGGAAAGGGTAGAGAGGTGACAGTTGGCAGATGGTGGGGTAGAGGAAGCAGGTGGCCATCGAGTGAGTTCAAGGGAGGACATCCATGCGCGCGAGAAGACGATGGGTGCCATCGATAGGAAAGGGGAGAGGAAAGGAGATGGAGTGGGGGCAGGGGGTGGTCGGCGTCAGAGCTAGGGCCTGAGGAAGAGTGAGTAGGTATGGCCCACACGTCAGTGCGGAAAGTATTTGTGAGGGGAGGGGAGGAGGAGACGTAGCTCTGTGAGAGGAGGGAGGTGGAGTAGGAAAGGCAGATAAACCACCACCAGTAGCTTCTTTTAAAGTAGTACAGATTTTGGGATGTTAAACCTTAACAAAAACCTAATGCTGATATCATCAGGAGTTTAGCCACATAACCCTTTTTGTGATGACTTGAACTCTTGGAGTCCATAAATATTTTCAAATTGAGTTAGCAAATAAAATGAAGAGTACATGTCCCCAAACTTGAGAGGTGCTACACACATAATAAACATGGAAAACATACATTTATATCCACAAAATTGTACAAGTGGTTTAACATGTATGTATAGGCTTTGTTTATGTGCATATATTACTTCACCATAATCGTTTTAAAATAAGGAGATTTACATTTTGGGAAATGGTATTAAGTAGTTATAAAATATATTCCAGAAACAGAACTAGCTAGCTCTGCTAAATAAGTGTGTTACGTTAAAAAAGTCCAGATTTCTAGAATATTGTACGTTTGCTTCTCCAAGCTTTCACAGTATATGTTTCGAATATCTTCGACGCTGACAACGATTTCTGTGACCACATCGTGCGAGTTCACGTACGTTTGTACAAACCATTATTTCCTGGCATCAATTTCGTATTAAACATGAACTTTTTTACGTGCACAAGCGACGATCGAAGAACGCATGCACACTGCCGGGTTGTATGGTCAAAAACTCCTTCCTCACAAAGAAGAAGACGAGGAAGAAGAAGAAAAGAAAGTAGACGACGTAATTGGTTGAAATATCTCTCCAAAGTAGACGACGTGGAGCACCGCGATTGGGTAAGAGGTGATAAGAAACGAGTGCACGTGATAGCCTCCCTTCCCAGACGAAGCTAAATATAAGAGACCTCTCACCGCTTCAACGCAAGGCCTCGTTACAGCGTACGCAACAGCACATAGCACACAGAAAAAAATCGTACCAAGGTAATTAAGCAGCAGCAGCAGCAGCACCTGCGGCAATGGCGTCGGCACTCGCCAACGCGAGCCTCTCTACCTTCGTGGCCACCGCGGGCGACCCCGCGAGGCCGCGGGTCGCCGCCCGCGTCACGCTCCGGACGACGAGCCGCCGCGCCAGCGGCATCGTCGCCATGGCGAGCGGGCCGTCCACGCCGCCGGGGATTTCCGAGAAGATGTCGGAGAGCATCAAGCAGGCGGAGGAGGCGTGCGCGGAGGACAAGGCCACCGGGGAGTGCGCGGCGGCGTGGGACGAGGTGGAGGAGCTCAGCGCCGCGGCGAGCCACGCCCGCGACAAGCTCAAGGAGTCCGACCCGCTCGAGGAATACTGCAAGGAGAACCCCGCGACCGACGAGTGCCGCACCTACGACAACTGATTATGGCCCGCGCGCTGATATCCTTATAGACGACAGAGGGGGTCTCGTAGTATTTAAGGACACTTGAAGGAGCGAAGTGAAAAAGATTTTATACCTGGGTGAATTTGCAAAAAGCTTAAGCTTTTGTGTTTTTCTACCTGTATTACTGTTCATTATTGTATTTGTATGTATTGGTATAAATGGCAAAATAAACCATTAAGTTCTCCATCATGAACCATGTGGAAACTTGTATTTATATGGCTGTACCTGTAAACCTCGTATCTCCAGCAATTAGATATTTCTTTGCAAGCATGCCCTCCAGCAAATAGATATTAGCTCGCTTACCGCTGGATTGTTATTTAACCACTGTGGTACATCGGTGTATTTTTACAGAAAGGACGGTAGAAACCGACTCCCACTAATTAATTACAAGTTAGATATGTTATTCATGTAAACTGTGGTTGAGCTTTTCAAGCTTTAGCC